>CM076577.1:413705240-413775240 GCA_034641835.2 Pinus albicaulis
AGAGAGAGAGAAGTATAAGGTAGAACAAAGTGCTGAAAGGACTAGACCTTGAGGAGGCGAGACTTACAGGTGCGACAAGTCTCTTTTATGAGTGATTACCTATGCTATAGGCGACGGGGGAGGCATACCTATGCTTGCCGAGACAAAGTTCAAAGAATAAGGCATCCAATAAACAAGGGACTGAACAATATAGTACATGCTGGCATAAACATGAACCAAATAAACAACATGATAATGGATTCCACATACATATTGTGCCTGGGATAACAACCAGGACTTGTATAATAATATCTTAGTACATGAGATACAAATACAACCCAGATGCCCCTGTAAACATGAAAGGGCTTTGAAAATCTGACTGATACATGCAATAAAAAAAGGCGCTGCAAGCGGCTGAGGCCGACATCATCAAATCTATGGAGTTGCATCGAAGGCTGAGATGAAGAGGTTATCTGGGAATGTGGGGGACTACCTATAGGGCCACCCCCTCATGAGGGCTGAAACATCTCACACACACTCGGGAATCACCGGTCCAATCTGCTGCATCACTGAACCATCGAGTATACAGATCTCGATCATGCTGAAAGGAGCTGGAGCTGAGAAACAATCAATTCAAAGGGCTATAAGGAGTCCCTTTTCCTGATCTGAGGCACCGAACAAGAGTGGAAGTTGGAACCAAGGTACACCGCCCTCTAGACCTGTCTTCTGGAATAAATGATCTAATGTCGACAGAAGGAGGTCCACCATAGGTGAGGAAATAAGAGGTCTTCAACTAAGGCACGAGAGAAAATAGTAAAGCGTCTAACGGACGGACACCAGGGGTGATGATGAAATGGGAGGTACTGAGTAGTAGACAGACGACTTCCCTTATTAGAGCATAAAGGGCATGGATGACCTGGTAGCATCTGACACAATATCATGAGGGGTAGGGGACAATGGGACTGGAGGCCATAATGTGCGACACGAGAGAGGGACCAAGAAACGAAGGATGGAGGACTATAATCAGATACAAAGGGACTCGGTATAGACTCCATGAATGCGATGATGACTCAACTCGGATGCTATAGACAAGGGTGAATCGATGGTGCTGCCACACAATAAAGGTCCAATGGAGGACCCTAGAAACATGAGTACAAAATGGTAACTCATGACGAAAATCGACATGGGCGTGGAAAAGTATGGTGGCAATGTGGTGCCCCTAGTACGAGTGTTGCAAGTGAATAAATTCGATTTTGAGGAGGGGTAAAGTGATGCTTCCTAGATAAAAAGTGTCCTGGTGAAGTATCAAATTGCTTAAAAACTAACATATACCCACTTGAGGGCTCGGTGAGAGCTTTCCAACAGTACAGATGGTTCGTCAAACTGAGCTACGGTTTGGCTGCAGTAGGCGAAAGAAAAATTAGGGGTTTTATTTTAATAAGGCGTTTTCCCTCCAAATTCACTCATTTTCATGTGGAGCTGTGGTGAATGTAGAGAGGAGAGAAGGCCCTAAATCTTGCGGCGAGCGTAGCGGACAAACCGACCATTGGAATCGAGATCCGTTAGTTGCAGGTAAGAGGCCTAACCCTACTCTTTCATCTCAGTGGATTGAAAGTTCAGTTTAGGTCCCCAGAGCTCATGAACAGGCTAGGTCGCACTTTTAGGGGTTTGTTCTGCGACCTGGGTAGCAGAGACTGGGCAGAAAACTGTGACCTGTCCCAGGAAATGGCCTAAAAAGTGCGACCTGACGGAGAGAGTGGGTTTTAGTGCTATTTTTGGCTAAGATATGGGATTTTTATGGTTGAGGGGCATAGGTGCCCCCAAGCATGTTGTGGTCATGCAAAAATCTATTTAGAAAAAGGGGAATCTAAACACATTTTCATGATGTGGCGCGCCATTTGTTTTCGTTATGGATATGTAGTTTGAGAAAGGGAATGGAGGATTACCAATCTCTTTTGGTATTTGATATATGAATCAAATGGACTTTAAGTTTCCATGTTGGCGTACATGGTGTCACTATCCCAAAGAGAGGATTTGGAGATAATGAACTAGTGCTCTCCTAGAAAACTCACAAGTTGGTCAACAACAATGTCGAAGGGACTGGATTTTTGATGTAAGATGAATGAATGATGAGTGGTATCATCCCTAGAGTGATCTGAAGTGATATGGGACTCTAGAGGTTCTTCTAAATGTGGAAGAATAATGGTACTAGAGTCGACATGACCAGATACACTAGGAGAGCTGTGGAGAATTTATTCTCCTGGTCTCTCAAATATGGTTTCCCCCTTACCCAAACATTGGGTGTCAATGTAATGACCACAAGGTGTATGTGTTTTGACTACATGGGTTCGATATAAGGGGGGATAGATAAAGTCAGGGGTGGTGACTATTTCCATAATGTCGTTATCTTAATAGAAGATGGGGTGACTAGTGGAAGAAAGACCACCTGACGCGGCAAAGCTACCTGACTCATCATCATGAGAAGAGAGGTTCACATGCGCATCATCACAAGGGGTGACAAAAGAGTAAGTAGATAAAGGATCTACCGATGTTGAGCCTAGGGTGATCGCTGAAGGGAGGTCAGGCGAAACATCAAGGGACGTCTTGAAGGGGACTTCCATTGAGGGTCTCATGGATGATGATAGGTAGAAAATGGTGGACGAAGGCTCCGTCATCTTGACATCAGGAGGGGGAATGTCAATGGGAGCATTCGTGTCCTCTGGTTTTGCCGAAGCAAAATGTGCAAATAAGGGAGCGGTGGACTCGTTGCACTTGGCCTCGAATTGGAAAACTGCCACTAGAGAGGTGCGGAAGTCCTCAAGGCGGGGACAGAGGTAAGTATAGTGGCCATGGAAATCACACAAAGCACAGGGGTGATTTGTGTGCAAATACTTAAGTTTCGGGACTGAATCAAGTATAGTTACATATACCTCTGGGATATAAGGCTCCGGAAACACTTCACTAACCATGGGCTTGAGATGAGGTAATTTAGAACAATTATGGGTGGCATGACCGACAACATCACAAAAAGAACACATAGGTGTACGCTTTGGAGGATTAGGAGAAGCATGGTTTGTTGGGGTAGCCTTGTCTTTTGATGCCATCTTGCGAGCTTTTCCCTTCTTACCCGAAGTGCTCGCAATAGGAGATGGTTCCTGCTGAGGTGGCTGAGGCACTGTAGCAATGGGAGAAGTAATAGGGACCGGTTGAACCGGGGTCAAAGCAAGATAAGGTTTGGGTTGACCAGGTGGGGTAGTAGCTGGGGGATCAAGGTACCAGATGGGAATCCCCAGGGTCAGGTTGGGAAGAGAGAGGGTAGCCATAACATGTACCGTGTTCACTCTAGGAGGGGGAGCTAAGAACGGTATCTGACCGGAGGAGTAATGGCCAGGCGGGACGACTCCAAGATGGTAGAGGCTTGGAGGAACCATTCCAGGAGGATAAAGAGGCTCATGAGTACCAGTTGTAGATGAAGGGCCAGGAGGAGGAGGTCCAGAAGGTTGAATCGAAGGGCTAGGTGTAGGCCGTAGAGGGCGAGGAGGCTGCTGACTAGTCGAAGCGGGCCGCTTGAGGGCAGCCCGAGATGATTGCATTATGCAAAAATTAGATGAGCTGGGATCAGAGACAAGAGGAGGGAGTCCAGGGAATGTACCAAGAAAAGAGGAGTCCTTTTAGACTTTAGGTGAGACACTGGTCAAAGGATCGACGATTTGCTTATTGGCCATCGAAGAGATGATGGACTCAAGGGAGGTCTGAGACTTCGGTTTGTCGTATGTCAAATGGTCAATGGTGACTATCTTTCCATTGTGAGGGAAAGAGATCTTGCGGTGAATCGCAGATGGGACAGTAGACATCGCATAGGTGTAGCTACAACCTAATAGAATGTTGTAATCTAAGGGGGCATCAATGACTTCTACGTCAATGCAAACAATCTTTCCCGCAAGAGTAATAGGAAAATTGCGGAACAAGCCAATGGGTTGGGAGGCGTGGCCATCCCACGCTCGGAGAGTGATCGTGGAAGAAGCCAACTCTGGTGATCCTAGTTGCTTCCAAACCGAATCAGGCATCACACAAGTTGATGTCCCCTCATCAATGATACACCAGGAAATGTTAGCGTTCCGGATTTTGATTGGGATTTGGAAGATGACGAAAGCAGGAAGAGGAGGATGTTTTGACCAGTCAACATCAAAGATGATCAAACGATCATCGGCAGGATCTACAGCGCCCATGGCAGATTGTAGAGCTTTTCGTTGTGAAGGGCACGACTGGAGGAGTTCCAGCATTGAAATAACAACATGTGATTGCGCCAAATAATCTAATATACTATACGAATAGGCAAATTTTCTAGAAGCAACATTTCGATGTAGTGGTCCCTTAGGGATCTTGGTATGAACCTTAGGCTGAGGGATCTACAAAGGACGATTAGGTGTCGAAAGAGGCTCTGTAGAGACCGAAGGAGGTGACTCGGGGACAGATGTAGCGGGAGGCTTGTTGTATTGACGGGAGCGAGTCTGAAGATTGATGTCTACGGTTAGAGGTTGATCAGAGTTCATCATGAGAATATGGTAATCGGAGGTACCAGATGGAAGAGTTTGAGTGGCCACCTGACCTTCAGGTGGTTGGGTAGCCACAAATCCTTTTTGAGGGAAAGGATTAGTAAACACAGTCGCCTGACTAGGCGCAACACTGGGAGGGACGGAAGGGGAGGATTGCTGTCCTCAGAATGCTTCTTGAGACTCCCACATATTCTTCATTTGTGGTAAAAGAGGACAATCGTGCATGAAATGACTGTAAACACCACAAAAAGAACAAGGCTGGTTCATGGGAACATGCCTGTCCTGCTTGGGCTAAGTGCCCTATTGCTGGTTAGCAGTGTTAGGTGCATTATTTTGAGGATTAGGTCCAGGATTACTGGGAGTAGATTGATTTTGAGTGCCTCTCCTCGTCTCTTTCGAGGGAGGAGGATTAGTCATGCCCTGCTGTGCATACACCTGCCCTTGAGGGGGCGGTAGCTGCTGTTGCGGGGGTTGAGAAGGCAAGGGAGGCGGAGGTGCTAATGCTGAAGGAGTTGGAGCACCAGGTTGTGGATACGGATAATAAGGAGGTTGGGTAACAGTGTGGTAAACAGGAGGTTGGGAAAAAAGCGGAGGCATGCCGTATCCTGGATACATGCTATCGGGAGGGGGAAAAGTGCAGGAGGTGATGGCCCCCCCCCACCAGGAAAACCATAACCCTGGGGAGGCTGAGCATATGGATTAGAGAGAGCTCCAACGATACCGTTGGCGGCATGAGATGCCCCCGGTGCATTGGCACCACTGGGTCTGGGAGGATCAGGTAGAACGGTATAAACATAACCCGACTGAGCATAGATTAGGTCATATTTTAACGCCATTTGGAGAGCGGCTTCTTCGGTTTGAGGAAAATGTGATGCAACATCTTTCCCAATAGGAGGAAAGAGAGATCTAAGGAACCAGTCCATGTAGACACGGTCTTCGAAGGTAGGGGCTTGACATAGGCTCTTTCTTCTTCACCATTCCTAGACATGGTTGGATAGGCGGGTCATAGATGACTGACAGAAAGAAGTCAAGAGTTCGGTACCAGTGTCATAGAGAAGGGGAAGCTGGAAGTAAGACAAAAAATCTCGGGAAAGAGTCGCAAATGTGGTATGAGAGGAAGGGGCCTGATCAACATACCACTTAGAAGCTTCACCAGTAAGCGTACGTTGGAACAACCGAAGACGGACATAGTCATCGGTAATGGATTTAGATGAACACCACATGTGGAAAGATCGAACATGATTTGTAGGATCTTCTCCAGCAAGGCCTTCAAACTTAGGGATGTCGGAAGGGAGCTTGGTCGGCATAGCAGGATAACTAGTGTCATGGTGTATAGGGTCATTTATCAACTGGTCAAAATCGGGAAGGCTGAGGCCTGCGATGAAGGGGAGCAACATCCAGGGTAGTGTCCGTTGCAGTCCCACTAGTGGTATTCCCAGCATGAGGTCCAGGGTTACCACCAGCATTAGGTCCTGCACCAGACATGGTGAAGGTGACAGGGGGAGAAACGAAGGTGGAACGAAAAGGAGAACCCAATGAACCAAAAGAAGAGTCAGAGTGCGGACTCGGTGGAGGACTAACTCGAATCCTATGCGGAGGAGTAAGTATTCCTACTGGAAAATGAGGATGAAGGCCCAGAAGTCTCCGCGATAAACACCTTGGTGGTGCAATGATGATGACACAAACACAACACAAAGGAAAAAGAGACTGACAAGGGCAGGGAGGTGCAGGATCAACTGACTACAATGTCGAAACAAGGGTAGAGAGGTGCAGGATCAATTGATTTCAATGTTTTAGAGTCTTTTCTTGGTGGTGTTAACCAAGCCCTTTTTCGCTTAGGGTGTGTGTGCAAAGTGTGTAAATTTTAATTTTTAAACCCAGACATTCGTAGAGGAAAAGAAAAGACGTGCTGTGTAACTGAAAATAAACCTGTAGATAACAATATATGAAACTGAAATAACAGTAAATAAAGAGCTAATAATGCAATAATTTAAACCCAAGAAGGCGGGCCTCTCAACAAGTAGTTTGTAGGTGGGAAAAAACTAGTCAAAACACACCAAAATAGCCAATATATCAAAGGTCGGGAGGGATAGGGATCTAAAGGTCAAAATCTACTGGAAATTTGTGCAGAAAATAGCAACAAATTAGAGGAATTTTTTTTGTAAATGAGTTGGCGAAAGGCTATCTCCTGGAGGGAAACAGAGTGAACCCTAGAGGAAAACCAAAACAAAGCTAAATGAGGTGATTTGGATGGATAACAAGCCAATCTGAAGTAGATCTGAAGGTGAAGTATCAGATCTGAAAAAAGGCTAAACACTCCGAAAATTTCAGATAACTTGCAGCAACTAAAACTCTTCCACAAAGTGTGGAGGGTACTGAAGCCCTAGTGGGCTAGGTTTCCACTTAGTTGAGTAAAAAATAACAAGTACAGGTCCAAAATGGGTGGAGACGGAGGTCAGAAAACTCTGAACAGAGGCCCAGACAAACCCAGAAAAATTTCAGAAAAACTCCCGCAAAAAATCCAGGTCGCAGTTTCTGACCTATTTTCAGGACAGGTCGCAATTTTTGGGCTGACAAGTGCGTCCTGAGGCTCCGGGTCGTAGGTTTAGGGCCAAAAAGTGCGACCTGCACTTCCGGCACTCTCGGTGGCAGATTTCAGAAAAAAGTGTTGTCCCAGCTGCGGCTGATGTCTGTCACTTGTGTAATAGGTCCGAAAACACACAAAAGTTAGAATTTTTACTGTTTTAGGGTTTTATAGGTTAAAAAAAACATCAAGAAAAGAAAAAACAAGAGGCTGAAGAGAAATATGCAAGGATCAGAAAAATGACAGCGGTCGTAATCGTAAACCCGTGTGGAGTCGCCAGTTGCTAGTATGAATCTTAATCGCAAGTGTACGAAAAAAAACCACTTTAGCTGTGCATAACAAACAACCCTAACAACAAGATGGCTGCCAATATCTTCAGATCTGCAATTAGGTGATCAAGATAAATACTGCAAAAATCTAGATCTATGCATCAAAAGACATTAAGCAGTAAATAAAAACGAGATTTACTCCATGCATCCAATAGACAAGACAAGAATATGTTGAATGAATTTTATATTAAGGGCACGTAGGAGGAAAACGTAGAGGGATGTTACCAATTCTGCTCAATGGGATGGGTTCTTGTAAGTCCTCAGCACTTCAGATCTAAAATTACTCTCTATTGATGGTGTAGAAAACCTAGACAAAAATGGAACTCAAAGGGAGCTCACAAGCAAAAAGATAGAAAAATGTGACAATGATGGTGGATCAAAGTCAGACCAAAAGTATAGGTCCAGAGTGATCTTTAGGCAACAAAAGGTGGTAAATGAATGGGAAAACCCTTCTATTTATAACAAAATATTGAGTTAGTCTAGATATTGGTGCATAATTAAAATATTATTAACAAAATCAAGATCCAACTTTTATGGAATATTTTATTATATTTGTTGGAGGGAAAAGGAATTTGACTTGGGTCAAATCTCTTTATTTGTAAATAATAAATAAATAAATGATTTATTTATCATTTTAAGGATGTGGTTAAGTAATAATAAAATAAATAATGATTTATTTAATTATTTAAGGGTGATTTAGTCATATTTAACAAAGAATATTATTTAAATAAGGTTTAAATAATTATTCTTAGAAAATAATAAGATAAATAATGATTTATCTAATTAATTTCCTTGTTTTGGGTTAAATATAACCGGGAATATTAATTAAACTGTTGTTTAACTAATTATTCCTTGAGAAAAATCAAACAAATGTAGATTTATTTAATATTTCCTCATGTGGTTTCCTGTTTAGACCATAAACAACTAAATAAAGGTGGTTTACTAAGTTATTTTCATAGTGAAAGCAATTTTACTTAGGGTAAAATTGGTCTTACATGGTGTACTTGAGTCCATCTAATGATAATATGTTAGATGACCAAAAAATGATGTAACACTTAGAATGTGAACATTTATATGTAAAAATTGGTTTCCTTCATGGTGGATTGAAGGAAGAAATTTATATGGAGCATCAAAAAGGCTTCATAGAAAGAGACAAGGAAGACCTAGTTTGCAAGTTGAAGAAGAGCCTTTACGGGTTAAAACAAATACCTCGACAATGGTATAATAAATTTGATTCATTCATGTTGGAACATGGTTTTCATAGGTTGGATGTTGACCATTGTGTCTATATCAATAGGTATGATCAATGAAAGTATATAATATCAATGTTATATGTGGATGACATGTTTATTGTTGGGCATGATAATAATATGATTGATAAGATGAAGAATGATTTGGGCAACAAATCTGCAATGAAGGATTTGGGTTCAACACAAAAAATATTGGGCATGAGGATCATGTGTGATAGAAAAAACAAAAGGTTGCAGTTGTCACAAGAAAAATGTATCAATAAGGTGCTTGACAAGTTTAATACGAATGATGACAAGCGAGTTGGTACACCCCTTGTATCCCACTTGAAGTTGAGTACTGAGTTATGTCCTAGTGATGACAATGAGAAAGAAGAAATGCACAATATTCATTATGCTTTAGCAGTTGGAAACTTGATGTATGCCATGGTATGCACATGACCAATCATTGCATATTCAATGAAAGTAGTGAGCAATTTCCTTGCCAATCCAGGAAAACAACATTGGTAAGCAGTAAAATGGATTTTAAGGTATCTCAAGGGTACTAGTCATAACTGTTTATGTTTTAGTCATAATGAGACTATGCTTGAAGGATTTACAGATGCAGATATGGCTAGATATATGGACACCAAAAAGTCCACTACAAGTTGTTTTTATACATTTCCAGGTGCAACAGTATCTTGGATATCAAAACTACAAAGAATAATATCTTTCTCTACAACAGAGACAGAGTACATAGTTGCAACAAAAGCTTGTAAAGATATGTTATGGATGCATCAATTCCTGGGAGAGATATTGTAAATTTTTGTAGATGTTCTAAGCTTGATGCAACTCTACTTTTTATCCCCAATATCAAATAGCAATCACATAAACAAGAAAGTAAAATTTTGATAGAACATATCAGTAGATCGACGGAAGACAAGCCAAAAATATATATGTGTGTAAGTAAGTTATGGCAGTCAACAGGATGCTTCAACCAACAAAGTCTCAATACAATCAGCTAACCAGAAGTGTCACACAACCCTCTTGGACAACAATATAAGTCAACCCAAAGTCAACGCTATCACAGTCAATGGTCAATGCAAAACAACAACAACAAAAAGTCAACGCAGCCTGGTCATAGTCAACGTCCAACCTCGATTTTGTGCCAATAAATGCGAACTGTAGAAATCAGAATTTTGGGACAGATTTGGGTCAGTTTGACCATTAGTTGACTAAAGTCAACGCCGGTCAACTCTGCACTGAAAACCCTAGGTCAAAAACATAAAATCCTTTTGCTGCGTTTCCCACGTGTGGAGAAGAAGAGACTCCAAGTGATGATCGAACCAATCAGATGAGGAGAGAGAACATGTGATGGTGGATGAGTGAAAATGACCTCCAACATTGACCTATTTATATTCATCAGTGAGGGTGTGTAACACAATTGTTGGGGCTTCAAGCCTACATTTCATTTTTGGCCGACCTGCACATATTTTGAATAAATTCAAAATAAATGTTCTGCTCATTGGACCAAGATGATATTTAGATTGATCTTGCACCTCTCCAAAAGAGGAATCCAATAAAAATATTGGCATCTTCATCTAAGCATCACAACATGGAGTTTGGACCTAGTTGTACAAAATTAACACTCCCTCCCAACTAGGGAGAACTCCATCCACCTGTGCCATCCAAACATCGTGCGTCATCCCACCGTAACTTGCTTTGCTGGCTTCTTTATTTCAGAACAAAAGAGGGTCAATCACAAAGACATCATTCCTGGCTGACAAATTTAGCCAAGAGGTCTGAAACCTATATAGGACTCAAAAGAGTCACATACCAACCCAAAGTTGGTTTACCTAACCCGAAGTTAGTTGGAGGTCCAAAAACTCACTAGACTTGATCCCAGATCAAGTGGTTGGACACGTGCCATCCTAGACATAGAAAGTATGGAAATCTTCGATAACAAAATTACCGATGAAACAAGAACTATTACCTCAAAATGGGAACTCTAACAAAAAAAATTAAAAAAACCATGAGAAAACAACTCGAAAATGAAAAGTTGTATTCTGGAATAACCTTCTTTTTTTTTTTTGGTAAATTTTCAACATTTGTAAAAAATGCAAGTAAAAGCCAATTTTTTGGGGTGCAAAAAACACTTTGAAAATGAAACATTGTATTGTGGAATAACTTGGTGTTCTTTGGAGTAAAATTTCGACAAAAAATTTGTGCAAAAACCACCCCGAAAATAGAAAGTGGTTAAAGAAAAATTTTAGAATAATAAAAAATTATATTAAAAATTAAAAAAAAAAATTGAAAAAGAAAATTAAAATAATTGCAAAAAGAACAAACTTCGTTATATTTTTATAAATTAATTTAAAAAAAAAATTCAAACATTTAAAAAAACTAAAAAATAAAAAACATTTTAAAGATTAAAATTGAAAAATATATAGAAATAAAAAAATAAAAAAAAAACAAGTTAAAAAAAAGAAAGAAATTATAAAAAATAAAATATACAAATTAAATTTAAAAAATAAAAAGAAAATGTTTATTAAATTAAAAAAAAAAAATTTAAAAAATATATTAAATTTTAATAAATTTAAAACTTTAAAAAAAAAATTATTTAAATTAAAAAGGAAAAAGGAAAAATTAATTATAAATAAAAAATAAAAATAAAATACAATAAAAATATTAAATTAAAAAAACAAATAAATTTTAAAAAATAAATTAAATTTAAATTATAAAAAATAAAAGTAAATTAAATTTAAATTATATATATATATATATATATATATATATATATATATATATATATATATATATATATATATATATATATATATATATATATATAAACTTATATTATTTTATTAATTTTTAAAAAAAAGTTAATATTAAAATAACAAATTAAATTTAAAAACAAAAATATTAAATTTTAATAAATAAATGGATAAACAAATAAATTTTGAAATAAAAAATGAATTTAAAATATAAAACAAAATAAAAAAAAACATTGTTAAAATAAAATTTTAAAAATCAATTAAAAATTATATATATAAACAAATTAATTTAAAAAAATAAGTTTAATTTAAAATACACAATTTTAATTCAAATAAAAAATATAAATTTTATGTAATTAAAGAAACAAAAATAAAATAAACAAAAATTTAAAATAAATATTAAATTTAAATAAATTAAAAAAAAAATTAAAAATTTATTGAATTTTATAAAATTAAATTTAAAAGCTTAATATAATAAAGAAAAAATATGAAAAAAAAAATTAAATTAAAAAAAATTCAAAATTTAATAAAAAATAGAAACAAAATTAAAAAAATATTAAAAAAAAAAATATTTTCGCAACGATAAAGGTGGCGCCGCCCAATGGGCGGCAAAGGCTAGCCGCTGGGCGGGCGGGGAGTTTCCGCCCACTTAGCGGCCGACCTTCGCCGCCGCCTAGGCGGTGCCACCATTACTATTGCGAATATATATATATATATATATATATATATATATATATATATATATATATATATATATATATATATATATATATATATATATATATATATTATTATTATTATTATTATCATTATTATTTTTTTTGTAATATTGTATTTTAATTTTTTTAATTCGTATTTTGATTAGTAGATTTAATATTTGTTTTTTTAAATTTTTTTTTTTTTAAATTTATTTTTTATATTTTAAATTTAAATTTTTTTAATCTTTTTTGTTTTTATTTTTTTATTTTTTATTTTGTTTTTAAATTTAATATTTTTAGATTAATTATTTTTTAAAATTTAAAATTTATTTATTAAATTTATGAAATTGTAATTTTTATTTATATCTTTTTCTTTTTTTTCATTTTTAAATTTTATAAATGGTTTAATTAAAAAAAGAAAAAAAGAAAAAAAAAGGGGAGCACATTAATTTTAGATATATTTGTTTTTTAATTATTTGCAAATATTTGTTTTTTAATTATTTTTTATTTTTTAAGGATAGTTTTTTTATTTTTTATTTTTTATTTTAATTTTCTTTTTCAATTTTTTTTTTTTTTTAATCAAATTTGTATTTCTTTTTTCTTTTTATTATTATTATTATTTTAATTTAAATTTTTAAATTTAAATTATTTTTGTTTTTGTATTTTAATTTTAATTTTGTAATTTTAATTATTTTTAAATTTTCTATTGTAATTATTTTTTATAATTATATGGTTTTTTTTAATAACTTAGAAAAAAATGTTTTTTTTTCTTTAAATTATGTGTTTTTTTTCTCATTTTTTTTAATATAATTTTTGAATATTTTTGTTTTATTTATTTATTTTTGTTTAAATTTTTTATTTTTACAAGTTAATTTTGTTTTATTTTTACATTTTTATTGTTTATATATATATATATATATATATATATATATATATATATATATATATATATATATATATATATATATATATATATATTTTATCAGAGTTTTGTTTGTCATGTTTTTCTTATTTAGTTTTTATGTTTTATTACCAACATGAAAATCACCACTCTAAAAAAAAAGGTTTATGTTGCATCAATACGTTTCAAAATTAGCATGAAAATCACTAACATTTTAAAACAAATATTCATGCTTCATAAATAAAAATATTAAAGTGTCAAAAATATGCACACAAAAAAAAACGGGTGATTCTGCATCACCACTTTTCAAAATCGAGTGTTTTTTTTGCTACCGAAAAAAATTAGGTACCAGTTCAGTTACCTATTTCATCGGTAATCATGTTCGATGCGTTCATCGGTCTTTTCTACTAGTCTCTAGATTTTCCCACCTCACTAGCCAAATGAAAGGTACTTCCCATGAGTCTGGGACTCAATGGGTATGATGCATACGGGGCACAAATCATGAGAGGTGAACCAACTCAACATCATAACGGTGGGGCAGAAGCACCACAAGGTTTGGCAAGCCTAGCCCCGTGATCCCCAAAGCCCCCCAGAGCTCCCGTAGCTCATTGTCCAACAAAACCCTCAACATAGGGTCGTTCCACTATTCCAAGATTCTCACGAAAGGTTAGGAACTTGACCTTCCCCAGGGGCTTTGTGAGAATGTCCGTGACCTTGTCATCAGTTCCTATATGATCGAGCCTTACGGCGCCTCGCTGTACCATATCCCGAATAAAGTGGTACCTGATATCAATATGCTTGGATCGATCGTGGAACACGGGATTCTCGGACAACCGAATCCCACTCTGGTTATCATAGAGTATCATGGTGGTATCTAGCACATGCCGGAATAGCTCACTCAAGAGCTTTCGTAACTAAACTACTTCACAATAGGTCATACTCGCTGCAGTGTATTCGGCCTTTGCGGTGCTCAAAGCCACTGACTTCTGCTTCCTGATCATCCATGATATCGAAGCAGACCCAAGTGTGAAGCAACATCCCGATGTGCTCTTACGATCCACCACACTGCCAGCCTAATCGGCATTAGTATATCCATGGAGTGTCATACTCTTGGTAGTGTATATCAGCCCATGGTTTATTGTGCCCCGAAGATATCTCAACAGATTCTTGGCACCAACCCAGTGAATGTGATGAGGTTCAACCATATGTTGACTCAAAGTGTTCACTGCAAAACATATGTTCGGATGGGTGTTCACTAAGAACATCGGGGCCCCTATGAGTTGATGATACTCAGTAGGATTTGCTAGCACGGGCCCAGTAGTGCTGCCACTCAACTTCTTAAAGTTGAGCTCCATTGGTGTCGACATGGACTTATAGTCTACCATTCCAAATCTTTTCAGAAGCTTCACAATATATTTTCCTTGAGAAAATAAAATCTCGCCAGGTTTCTGTTAGACCTCCAGGCCTAGGAATTAATGCATCAGTCCTAGGTCATTCATCTCGAACTCAACAATGAGCTCCCTCTTAAACTGATGAATGAGAGGGTCAACACCTGTCAAGAAGAGGTCGTCCACATACAACACCATAATGATAGGATTTTCTCTATCAACCTTGAAGTAAAGGTTCGGATCAACATTACTACGAGTGAATCCTAGCTTCATCAGATAGTTATCTATCCTCTCGTACCAAGCTCTGGGTGCTTGCTTCAACCCATAGAGGGCTTTCTTCAACCTGCAAACATGGGTGTCCCGATCCTGGACTTCGAACCCTAGAGGTTGCTCCAATTACCCCTCTTCCTTTATCGCACCATGCAGAAATAAGGTCTTCACATCCATCTTATGAAGATTCCATCCTTGTGTAGCAGCAAGGGCTATGATAGATCGGGTGGTGGTATATCGAGCCACAGGTGCAAATATGTCATCATAGTATATGCCTTCATTTTGAGAGAAGCCACAGGCAATGAATCTTGCCTTGAACTTTTCAGCACTACCATCAGATCCATGCTTGATCTTATAGAGCCATTTTGAGGTGACACCTGCTTTGTCCTTCGGTCTTGGAACCACATCCCAGACATCATTCTTCATAATTGACTCATATTCTTCATGCATAGCATCCTTCCAGACTTGATGCTTTACGACTTCTTCAAAAGATCCAAGCTCAGATTGTACGATTGTACTCATGGCTTCTAGATACCCTTGGTATCTATTTGGCTTCTTTTTTTCACGGAATGTCCCCCTTGGGGCCATATGATTCTCGACATATTCGAGAGTGTCCTTGAGCCATGATGGTCTTTTCCTCATTGAAGTAGGTGGATCAATAGGGTCCATCGGTCCTTCAACATCGGGCATCATCTCATCCTTCGGTTCTTCTTGATTTCCAGGTGCTTCATGATCTTCCTCAGATCTTGGAAGATTGATTACCTTCTCGAGGGAAGCATCTTCGTCAAAGGTTACATCGTGGCATATCTCCACTTCCCTTTGACCAGGAACATAGACTCTATAGGCCTTCAAAGTTTCGCTATAGCCCACAAATATTCCCTTCTTTCTAGAAGCATCGAGCTTGCTCTTCTTCTCCTTTAGCACATGAAAATAAATAGGACATCCAAAAACTCTAAAATGTGAGACGTCAGGTTTCTTACCAGAAACCTCTTCGGGAGTTTTGGAGTCCAAAGCGGAATGCGGGCATCGATTTTTTATGTACACAGTAGTGTTCGCAACTTCTCCCCACATAAACTTCAGAAGACCTTGGTCACATAGCATGGCACGGGCAGCTTCCACAATGGTCCTGTTCTTTCTTTCAACAACGCCATTCTACTTAGGAGTATAGACAATTGTGGTCTCCCTCTTGATGCCAGATTCTCTGTTAAAGTTCTTGAACTTGTTCGTCTCATATTCAGTGCCATTATCAGTCCTCAATATCTTGATCTTCTTCCCTGTTAGATTTTCCACCAAGGCTTTGAAGGTACGAAACCACATGAAAGCCTCATCCTTCTTCTTCAAGAAGTATATCCGGGTTTTGCGAGAGAAGTCATCTATAACGTCATATAATAAGAACATCCTCCCAAGGATGTCACAGGCAGCATACCAGACAGATCAGAATGTATCAGTTGCAAGACATCAGATGTCTTTGTGAAACTTGAGGGGAAAGGTCCCCTTGTATGCTTTACTTCGGCACAGCCCTGACATACACCTTCATGATCATTTGTGAACTTGGGCATCCCCGTCAACACCTTCCTTTCTTCGGGAAGGGCTTTGTAGTGAAGGTGTCCAAACCTTTGGTGCCATAGTTCAGTCTATTAGATAGTATCACATGTCATTGTTCCCAGTGGAATTCCTCCAACCTGGTAGAGTGTATCAACTCTAAACCCAATCGTGATAGCTTCCTTGAAACTGTTCTTCCAGTTACACACCTTCCCATCAATGAATGCCACATTGAAACCTTTGTCTTCCATGGCCGAAATAGACACAAGGTTCTTCTTCAAATCATGTACATATAGTACATCTTGCAGGCAGAGGACTTGACCTTGAGACAAGTGGAGGGTCACAGTCCCTGTCCCTTTCACGGGATATGTGGCATTATCTCCAAGGATATTTTCATATTAACATCCTTCTCAAACAGGTTAGAAAGTGCTTCCTTGAACCCAGTAATGTGCCTTGAGGCACCACTATCTATCAACCAGAACTCCATAGTGCCGAGTGGAGATGCAGCAGAGAGGGCAGATACAAGAATGAATTCATTTATTTTATCATCAATAACAGTTGATTCCTCATACCTGTAATTTCTTGACCTTTTGAAAGGTTGCCCATTTCCGCCAGAGGGAGCCTTCATCTTCCCTTTGAACCCGTTATTCCTTTGATTGGAATTCCTCTGGTTGTTGTTGTTGTCATCATCATCGGGAAAATCCTTCTTTAAAGGGAATTCTCTAGCATAGTGCCTGATCTTGTGACATGAGTAACATTTGCCTTTCTTTCCTTCGGCCCCTACTCTTCCTTTGTTCCTCAGACCACCAAAGTTTTTATTCTTAGCATGAGAAGTGAAGGCAGCATTTCCTTCATTTTCATATTCCTTCACCCTTGTTTCTTCTTGTACACATATCGATAGTACTTCGTTAAAATCAGGTATCACATTGATATTGAGAATGGTAGTATTGAATACATGCCATTAAGATGAGAGACCTCTAAGTGCGGTGAGAACCATTTCTCGATCAACTATTGTCTCCCCAATATCCATAAGGTTATTTCTGATTTCAGTCAAATTTAGAAAATATGATTGAACAGATTCATCCCTGCCTATCTTTATATTCTTCAGTTGGTTCTTGAAGAAAAGGACTTGATTTGCATTATTGGCCTTGAACATGTTGACCAACTTATCATGCATCTCCTTGGATGTGCCCAGCTCAGAGATGTAGGCAACCAGACTCTTATGAATTGAGTCCCTGATCATCAGCTTTGTTTTTATTTCCCCTTCTTATATTTTGACTTGGTGGCAGCAGGTGCAGTGGATGGAGGCTCTTGGATTTTACCCTGCACATAGTCCATGACATCTTGGTCTTCCAACATGAGATCCAATTTCATCTCTCAAGCACAGAAGTATTCCTTCCCAGTCAATTTGTCACCAGATTTAAAGCCATTGTAGTTTTAGGTACCCATGCTCTTCTTCGGTGATTGCTACAAACTTGGGCTTTGTCTTCACCTTAACTCTGATACCATGTAAATTTTTGTAGATGTTCTATGCTTGATGCAACTTTACTTTTTATCCCCTATATCAAATAGCAATCACATAAATAAGAAAGTAAAATGCTGATAGAGCATACCAGTAGATCGACAGAAGACAAGCCAAAAATATATATATGTGTAGGTGAGTTACAACGGTCAACATGATGCTTCAACCAACAAAGTCTCAATAAGGTCAGCCAACCAGAAGTGTCACACAACCCTCTCGGATAGCAATATTAGTCAACCCAAAGTCAAATAAAGTCAACGCTATCACAGCCAATAGTCAACGTAAAACAACAACATAAAAAAGTCAACGCAGCCTGGTTAAAGTCAACGTCCAGCCTCGATTTCTGTGCCAATAAATGCAGACAGTAGAAATCATAATTCTGGGACATATTTGGGTCAGTTTGACCATGCGTTGACCAAAGTCAATGCTGGTCAACTCTACGCTGAAAACCCTAGGTCGAAAACATAAAATATTTTTGCTGTGTTTGCCACGTGTGGAGAAGAAGAGACTCCAAGTGATGATCGAACCAATCAGATGAGGAGAGAGAATGTGTTATGATGGATGAGTGAAAATGACCTCCAACATTGACCTATTTATATTCATCAGTGAGGGTGTGTGACACAACTGCTGGGGCTGTAAGCCTACATTTCATTTTTGGCCGACCTGCACATATTTTGAAAAAATTCAAAATAAATATTCTGCTCATCAAATCAAGATGATATTTTGGTCGATCTTGCACTTCTCTGAAAGATGAATCTAATAAAAATATTGGCATCTTCATCTGAGCATCACAACATGGAGTTTGAACCTAGTTGTCTAAAATTAATAGATATGAATAAAGCAAGACAAGTATGTGCTACATTGTGATAGTCATAGTGCCATTCACTTGGCGAAAAACTTAACATTTCACTCAAAAACCAATCACATTGACTTGAGGTACCATTGGATCTAGCATGTGTTGGAGGAAGGGTAGTTATCCTTGGAACATCTATACAGATAAAAACTCTGTTAATATTCTCACTAAGATTCTACCATGAAATAAACATGAATTATGTAGAGGCATGGTAGGACTCGGTGTGACTTGATGCAAGATTCTTCATTTGGCTTCAAGTGGAAGAATGTTAAACGTGAAGCCGTAATGAATACATCGACGCCGACTCTCCGACACTCCACCGCCCACTGAACCTACCACGTCGTTTTCTCACCACCCTTGACTTTCAACTTCATTGTGCAGTCATATATTTCACATGAGAAAATTCTAGAGCTTCCCTCCTCATTTATAAATTTGTAATTTGCCTCAGTCTGATCATGAAAGCAAGGCCAAAGCCTGTAATGCAATGAAATATCTGTGATTTTGTTCTCCACTATAGTTTTTGCTATCTTTAATGTATTCAACCTATTCCCATTGTCTCATGTCGTTTATGTGATGATTTTATTCTAATACAATGTACTTTAATATCCATCTTCCACTTTTTAAGTTTTAGTTTCTTTTTGGAATAATAATGAACACTTTCTAATTAACAATGGGTTGATGTGTTTGCAGAATGGATGGTGGCCAATGGACACAGGTAAGTATGAAATAATACAACTTGTTTGACATTGTTTACCGATGCACTACGCAGGAGTGAACCATGAGTCGAGTCATGTTTCTTTTATTTTTCTTCACGCTAGATCAAAAAGAAGAAATATGGTCTATATATGTAATGTTTTCTTTTTATTTCAAAAATCAGTTTGTTTTTCTAAGATAAGGCAGTCAATTGAAAATTCTAATTGATTATAGGCAATTAATGTAACAAACTGAAGTTTTTGTGTGGAACAGGTTTATCCCAACTCATGGACAACTATTTGTGTGCCTCTGGATAATGTTGGGATGTGGAATTTGCGGTCAGACAATTGGGCACGTCAATACCTTGGACAACGGTTTTACCTTCAGGTCTATTCTCCTGTGGGGTCATTCAGAGATGAATATTTAATCCCTAATAATGCTCTGAAATGTGGTCCAGCTAGACGAAGAGTTACAGATGGGCTTGTAGATCAATGGTTTAGATATTTGTGTCACAATTGGGTGACTAATGGTTTAGATATTTGTGTCACAATTGGGTGACTATTGAATTGAATGTGTCTAATTCTTATAAATAACATGTGATTTTCTCGGTAGAAGCAATCGATGGGACCATAATGAGACAGACCAATGGCTCATTGATTTTATTCACCCTCACATTTTTATGCAAAATATGTAATAACTCAGCTCAAGTTGTGAGATTTGATATTCTAAATTAATTAATTCAAGGGGAAGCATCATACTTTTGCATATATTGGAGCTTGAGAAAATTTTGTTGTGCATAATCGACAACAATTGTTTTCTATTTGATAGATTTAGATATGTGATTAGCCTCGCTAGTTTAAGAATCAAAATAAAATAAAACCATTTACTTTTGGGCATTTCATCATTAAATTAAGTACATAGAGAAATTAATAAAATATTATTTTAAATATTTTGATAACATCAAATATAGATACTTTGATAAAATCCTATTTTAAATTTTTTGATAAAGTCCTATTTTAAATCTTTTGATAAAATCAATTCTAAATACTTTGATAAAGTCGTATTTTAAATACTTTAATGCCCAATAACCAGTGTCATTGATTTGCAAGTCTCCACGATTATCAATTCACCAAAAAAACCCAAACCACTTAAGTTTTAGTGTGTTTTTTCTAATTGATTAATTACAAAATTACAAATTTAATTCACAAGTAG
Organism: Pinus albicaulis; assembly: GCA_034641835.2. Taxonomy (NCBI): domain Eukaryota; kingdom Viridiplantae; phylum Streptophyta; class Pinopsida; order Pinales; family Pinaceae; genus Pinus; species Pinus albicaulis. Next base: position 413,725,771 of record CM076577.1, read on the forward strand.
ACGCACTATATATATATATATATATATATATATACTCCAAAATTAGACCTACAAGATTTATTTATAAAATATTAACTTGATAATAATAAAATTTTCAGCCAGGCTATTATTTAATTTGCATCCATATTATAGACATCTACATGGTAAATGTTTATCATGGAAGACAATGTACCTTTTTCAATTTATTTTTTAAGTGTGGCTGGTGAAGTTATATCATGTCATGTTCAAGAATAACAATCAAATAATGTGGGGAATTGAACTAATGAAATACCTCAACAACACATCTATCCAAAACTTGAAAATAGAATCAATATATTTTATATACTTTATTTTATTATATTTATTTCTATTTTTCTTTTTACATTTATACTTAATCATAAAGCAGTATATTGATATATTTTTTTTTATTTGCAATTTCATCTCATATTTTAAAAAAAGAGCAAAATTTAATCACTATATTGTCCAATATAATTGAAATAACTAGCAAAATTCGGTTACTATCTAACACAAATTTCACAAAATATAATTTTAAAAACTTTGTTTTTATTTGCAATTTCTCCAATGTTTTTTAAAAAATTCACAAAATTTAATCACTATATTGTCCAATATAATTGAAATAACTAGCAAAAGTCAGTCACTATCTAGCACAAATTTCACAAAATATAATTTTAAAAACTCTATAGCCTAGGAGACATAAGTATCTATTCACCTTTTCGGTTTGAACACAAATATAATTGAAATAACTCCAAAGCCAAGGAAACATAACTATCTATTCGCCTTTTGGCTTTGGAGAACAGTTGATATTTTGGATTCTGCTACGAACATCCGTCCCTACAAGTGATATCTCTCTCACTGTTCAATATAATTGAAATAACTCTAAAGCCGAGGAAACATAAGTATCTATTCACCTTTTGGGTTTGGAAAACAGTTGATATTTTGGATTCTGCTAGGAACGTTATCCGTTCCTACCAGTGATATTGCACTTAGTGAAAACAAAGCATATTATGGGAATCATATGTATTCTCTTAGTGAAAACAAAGCATATTATGTGGATCATATATATTATAATTACATATTATGTGAATTATTTGTATTTGTATTTAAAATTAGTATAGAGTTATTTTAAATATAGATCTAGTTTGGTTAAAAAGGGATTAAATATTTGGAGGGGTAAATTTCTTTTTAAATGTTAAATTTAATAATTTTTATTTTATTTATATATGAGAAAATTTTTATTGTTTAAATTGTATTTTTGAGAATATATTGCTTAAACTGAAAGTCAAATTTTTTGTTTGTTTGTTGAATTTCACTTAAAATTGAAAAATAAATATAATATCTAAAAAATATCAAAATGTAAAATAGTAACACTGCTTCAAAAGTTTTAACCATAATTTTATTTTATTTTTTTCTATGATATATACATAATTATTTCAAACAATTTATAATATATACATACCTGACATTAAAATATTCATAAATTACAATATCTATATTAAAATAATTTTTTTTTGTTATTAAACTACATAAAAAAATTTAAGCATAAAAATGAATTTTCTTGTTATTAATATATTTATAAGTAAATATAAATATTAACTAATTTTTCATATTAAAATATTTTATAATTGATGATCTAAATTGAAACCTTTTTATTATTAAGAGTATTTTTAAATGCACACATTATTTATATTAAGAATTGAACGAATTATACATGGTTCTTTTATTGGCAAAAATGGATCACGTTTAGCCAACCAAACTAGCAGAGCCTAACCATGAAGGTGTCTAGGAGAATTGACGCAGTAGGTGAACTCTGTCAATTGGACTAACCCTTGAGGCTCTCCTCTTATTATTCTTAATATGAAGTATTTAATTAAATAGAGCCTAACCTTGAAGGTGTCTAGGAGAATTGATCCGGTGAGTGAACTCGACCAATTGGACTAACTCTTGAGGCCTGAAGTATTCAATTAATTAGCTAACATAGATCTTCAAATAATTCATTTAAATTCTATACTGAAATATTTTTGAGAAGTATAAGGTTTGAACATCTTACTCACACGTTTTTTTTTTTAACTTTTAATTATTTTATATCTTTTTAAAGTTAATATGAAATTATTTTGGACTTAATAAGTTCACTAGTAGTACTTTTGGCCTGTTAGCCTTATCACAATGAGTCAAAGATGTCCTTTGATGGGATTTGAAATCTGATGGGGGATATAACATCTCATTTTGTCAACCACTCCAGCCTCCCATGAGGAAATTTGACCTATTAGGATTGTAGTCATAGTGTTTTGATTGGACATTAAATCAATTTTAATCATGAAATGTCTTTTGGGTTTAGCTTAAGTGACGGGGAAAACAATTTATGATCCTTTGGGTATAGTTGGTGGGGAAAATTGTAATTTTGATTTATTAGGATTGTACTCAAACTGTTTTGATTGGACATTGAATCAGTTTTAAAATCATAACATGTTTTTTGGATTTAACTCAAGTGGTAGAGAAAACTATTTGTGCTTTTTATGTGTTGTTCAAGTAGTCAAAAAACTGTTTGTGATCCTTTTCATGTAGGTTCAATTCTAAAATATGATTGACTTATTATTATAAAATTTGAAGAGTAACATTTCACATTATTCTAATTTTTTTTAGATTAATCATGATTTTAAAAAAAATAAAAAACTTTAATTAACCCTACAAGTTCAGATTTAGTGTTTTGATTCCATAATTCGGTTAGTTTTAACAAGGCAGCTTTAGTTGGAATTAGGCTGATTTCACCGAAAAATAACTCAACCTTGTGCTTCCGACAAAGGATGATGAAGTAACATTTTTAATGTGAAGGCAGAATGGGTGATTTTTGAGTGGGTAACATGGTTTGGTCCCATGCACATGGAATGATCCATGCATGTTTACCTTTGAAAAGAGAGTCTATTCTGTCGTTTCACCCACCAAGAATGAGAAGTCAGTGATTTGTCTTTGGCTTCACGTGCCAAGTTATTCAGCCATTCCGTTTTCCAGTGAGATGATCACAGAGATAAAGTCAAGTCATTCCTGCTACAAGGAAACAGGAAATCATGCTAATTTGGTGGATATCAGAATGATTAAGGGGTTAAATGTGAAATTGTTGTGGGATTCATTCTGCTGTGTTGTAACTTGTGAGTGCGCATACATACCGCATGAAGAAACGGAAGAGTCTAAGGTTCTCAGGTTGAAGCTTGATGAACCAAAAGTATACACACAGGAGAAGGGCGGTTCGTTATACTTAACTGAAAGTGGTGCAGATTATCACAGTCGTGGCTAGGCTTGACCTAGGTTCACCGTGATTGAAAAAACAAACAAAACCGACTAGGATCAGCCTAATAATAATAAGAAAAAGAAAAACAAACGAAAAAAATGTAATAAACAAGACCGCATTTTTTAATTGGTTCAACCATAAATAAACATTTGGGGAACCGCATCTTGAAATTGGTTCAAGTAACAATAAATCAACATACAGGGGATTAGATGAAGAACTTAGTTTTATAGATTTGGGTTTTCTACTGATGTTATAGTGGAGACATTTAAAATTAGAAATAAAAATTTATTATTAAAACTTTTGAAATAGTTAAAAATTTTAAACTTAATAACTGTAATTTGAATTTTCAAAAAAATCTATTAAATTTTTTCAAGATCTTACCAGTATTTTCATTATTTCTGGACAAAATTGTAACTCAATTACAAACAAATATTTATATGGAAAACACATTTTAAAAAAATATCAAGCTGGGCACAGTAACTTGAAGGATAGCCATATGCATGTCTGCGAAATTTTGTTCAGAGCAATTTCATTTGCAAGTGTTCTGCTCATAACTTTGCAAATATGGAAGGTTTTAAGTATGGGCCTGTCACTTCAAATTGCTTTTGAGAGGATAAGTCTTGGCAACTGTGCAAGGTTTTGGGATGTAATTGACTTTAGTATTCTAAACAGAGTTGAGACTTGTTATAATGAAATTTTGTTCAGAGCGATTTCATTTGCAAGTGTTCTGCTCATAACTTTGCAGATATGGAAGGTTTTAAGTATGGGCCTGTCACTTCAAAGTGCTTTCGAGAGGATAAGTCTTGGCAACTGTGCAAGGTTTTGGGATGTAATTGTGACTTTAGTATTCTAAACAGAGTTGAGACTTGTTAAAATGGTTGTTGTTTATAGGATTGTATTTTTGTTTAGTTGTGTGGAATTTGGTAGTGGGAGTGTTTGAATTATTTATGGAGAAATAGATTTGTATCTGTTAGAGGTTCAAAATTTAAAAAATTAATAATTATAACTTGGATTTCATAAATATCTATCATATTTTATCAAAATCATACTAGAATTTCTATTATTATTATTGTGAAAGTAAAAATATTACTTTTATACCGTACGGTTAAAATATCTATAAAAAATGTTTTAGTATTGGAAGTTTTCTGATTGAAAATTTTTAAAAATCTATTGGAAAGTCCTTTAAGAGGATTATACAGATGAAATTGGGAAAAGCTGTAAACACTGTCAAAAGACTCTTTAAAAGTGCTATCCTAACACTGGAAAAATCGGTAAACACTGTCGGAATACTTTTTAGAGCATAATTGATAAACTTTGTCAGAGTACCTTTTAAAAGTGCTTATTGTATAGATGAAATTGGGAAAACTTGTAAACTTTGTCAAAAGACTTTTTAAAGGGGTGGAAAAAAGAGTTGTTTATGGAGGCCGACGAATTTTCTGGAGAGTTAAAAGTGGCTTGAATTTGGGCAAGAAAAATTAAGAAATTTTGCAGTAGCAGTGTTTGAATCACGTTTTTGATGGTGAAAATGGATTCAGCACCATCAAAAACCTCTTAAGCATCCAAAATATTGAAATTTAATAACTATTATAACCTGGATTTACAAAAATCCCTGCGAAATTTTCTTAAAATCTTAGCAAAATTTCTATAATTTTCAGGAAAAATAATAGTTTAGTTAGACTTCGGCCTGGAAAAATTGTAAACTCTGTCGAAATACTTTTTAGAGGATAATTGGTGGTGAAACTTATTTTCCAATCTATCTACCCATAAATATATTTGGCAGTATATGTCCACCACAAGATAGTGTATCTGCTTTAATCTTACGCTAGACATTTACTGCTCCCGAGCATTTATGGATAGATAGACTGGAAAATAAACTTAGCCATAATTGGTAAACTCTATCGAAATACTTTTTAGGAGTACATAAAAACCATCACAGAGGAAAACCTGTTCAAAAATAATTAATTATTAATTTTCCACTTTTTACAATTGTTTGGGTTTTAAGTTTCATTTTACAGTGATAATAACCGTTTGACTTTTGGATTGTGTCTTTAAGTAATTCTAGATTTTGGCTTTGCATAACTCTTTTTTTTCTAAAATATTCACAACTACCTGCATCAAGTAAGTATTTTAAACTTATTCCCGTCCATTATTAAAATATAAATGAGAAAGATAATTGAGTATATCTAGAACTTTAAAATATAAATGAGAAAGATAATTGAGTATATCTAGATTTACTTCAGAATTATAGTAATGTGTTAAAAAAGTTCAAAAATCTTAAAAAATAGGTAGCTTTGTATTAAAACATAAATGAGAAGGATAATTGAGTATATCTGTATTTGCTTTAGAATTATATCAATGTGTTAAAAAATCTTAACCGTTGGTTGCTTTGTATAACTATTCTCCATTGAATTTTTACAACAACCTGATTAAGTAGTTGAACTTATGGTTGGTTAATCATTAAAAAGTTTTATGAGTTTTATTTATTTAATAAAAATAATATATATATATATATATATAGTAATAATTGAGGTAGATAAATATAGAAGTTATTATAAAAGATAATTATTATGAATTCAACATGTTACATGTATGAATTGAATTTAATTAGGAAGATAATGACATTTTTTCCAATCACCTAACTTAAAATTAATTGGCACATATTTGCTATAAAGTTATTATAATAAATGTTATTATTTTTAATAATTTATCATAATGATCAACTATCAATTATTTAAATTATTTATATTATTACAATAGTTTGTAGCTACAAGTTATAGAATTTTTTCGTAGTAATCACATGCAATGGAACATCATAGTAATGTTTCATTGCATGTGATTACTACCGAAAGAATTCTATAACTTGTAACGATGGATCACAAAAACCAAAATTCTAAAAATGTTTGTAGCTAGTTAGTGTTTTTTTTATATATATATATGAAGTTAGGCACTTCACATTATGTGAAATGAGAATACATAGACCAATTTTTTTTTGCTATTGGTCTGCCTGAAGAAGACCACACCATTAACATAAGTTTAGAGTCTTGAAGTTGCTAAGACATCGTCTAACAAGAGCATCTTGTAAATAGAAACTTATAAAAACAAGTTCATTGTGCTATACCTTGACATACATTGACATGAGAAGACAAAAACGACTACTAGTGTTGCAAGCAAAAAAATAGTGAGTCATAACAACTATTGGGCATAATCTCCTAGCATTCACATTGGCTGGTCACTACCCTCATCCGAGGAGAAGAAGATGTTGGTTGATCCCTTGACTAAGATGGTTAGGTTGCGGTCTATATTGTCAAATTTTCCCTCTAGCTCTACCAATTTGACAGAATTCTCCAGTTGAGTCCTCCTATCACTCCCTATGCCACTTGTAATATTCAAATGATTTAACCTTATGCCAAATTTGTGCCATGATTGTTGAAGTTATGGGAGCACATGCAATGCACCAAGTATAGTGGGAGTTGCAATCTCTTTTGTGTGAGCTAGCATCATATCAAAACAAGGGGAGGAGGGCGGGGAACACCCGCTCCTGGGCAGCCCCCTTTGGGGAGTTTGTAGCTAGTAGTTATTATTACTAAGTAATGTTGTTTTTTTTGTAAGAGATGAAAGATATTTGTATAAGAAAAAGTGCATTTAGAAGGTTCATTCAAAAAGGCACATATTTAGTGGCCATCATCAAGCTTCATAGTATATTGTAATTTCTAGAAGGAGTCTTAACAAAATACATAGAAAGGAAAACAAAACTTCTAAATTGAAGCTAACTTCATAGTCCCTATAGTAGATGCCTAGAATAATAATAACAAAACAATGCATGTATGAGGTTTTTGGAAGGGAGAAGCACTTTATGCTTGGTTACTTACGTGAGAATCTATAGAACTAGGGACATTCATGTTTGGAAGGAGTCAATTCGATAAATCTGTTGGAGTTGTTTTTGAATGTCCTAAACAAGAGTGATTATACATGCTTTCCAATTGTCGAGTCCTGAAGTCCTCTTGTTGGGTGCGTAGGACTCCACATTCACCTTGCAGTTTTTGAATTTCTTCAAGACAATGCTCATCTAAGATCTCCAAGGAGGTCTCGACCTGCATAGAGAGGTTGGAAAAGTCAGTTTGAAAAATGACAAATCGAGGAGTGAATTTCTGCAAAATCCATTATGAGTTGTTGAAGGGCAGTCTTCAAGGAATTAACCTCCTACTTATACATGGGTGTGATTAGCAGGGAGCATCACATCACCCAATCAGACTAGATAAGTTCTATAATAACGATCTTAAGATGGAAAGGAGTAGAGGAGGATTGTATTTGGGAATGAAAATAACTAGACACTGAACAAAGGGTTATGAACATGATATAACATTATTGCTAGTCCTATCACCATTATAATCCACTCATAGAAATTATGAGAAGGATGCCAGACAGTAAATCCCATTTCGCATGTAATATCCCTCCTTAACTTTGGGAGGAGCGTGGGAAATTAATATAAGGCACGATGGAGGATATCATGGCAAATTGATGAAGGTAGTGAGGTGTCATTTGAATTTGATGGAGTGATTAAGAGCAACCACAAAACTTGAATGGGGAAATTGCATAATTAGATGGACATTTGAATAATTAGATGGGGGGCCTTCATGGAATGTGACGGTTGGAACCTTGCCCATTAATAGTAAGGTCCCCCATTTTTTCATTGATTGCAAGGTTGATTTGGAGATTAGCTTGAGAATTATTGGTACCAAGAATATGAAAGAAATAAACAATGGAGAATTGGGATAGAAGAGAGGAGATGCAAATGAAGATCAAAGATAATCTACCATCCAAAGGAAGGGAGCATAGCTATAGATGTTGAATAGTGTTCTTGGAGTCCCCAATACTGCTGAGCTGAGGAATGATGAGTAGTGATCCTAGGTACAAGGAACAAGATTCCACTTGGTTGTTGGTGGTTGTTCCTAGGTTCTAGGCAAAGGATAGTATGATGTTTCTTGCTAGATCAAAAAGTACCCCTTCCACACCTGCTACCCATTTATTTTAATGTTATAATAGTAATTATTATTAATAATTTGACATTCGTATTCTCTAGTGTACTAATGCACTGAACCTTTTGTTTAAATTATGAGGAGATTGAAAATCTTGATGACCATTTTAAACTTGTGTTTATAGTAGTTATAATATTTTAGAAGAACCCTTGTATTTTAGAGATTTAAATGGTGACTAGCATTTTGGAAGTTCTTAGGAAGAGTACATGCACAATAATGATCTAACATGATGTTATCTTCATGATCTTTAATTGTTAATTGAAAAAATTGATTGGTTTCTTTTGTATGATTTCCTCAAAAAACAAGGAATCTCTTATACTCCTTTTGGGATGACAAGGTTTATTTAGAAGTTTTTATTGATTTCGTCTAAACCAACCAACCACCAATTTAATATATTTTCTTTGCTATCCTAAAATATAATTCCAACCTTTTGGTTCATCTTCCGTATTTCCTTATATCCATTATCATTATCAAATATTTGAAGTTCTTTCTCATTACTAGAGTTCTTATAACACCTAACACCCATCTCCACACGGAGATTCTTATAACACAGAGTCTATGACGAACAAACTATGTTGTAATTCTCATTCTATCCAGAAATGCTTGCTAACTCTTACAAAATATGAATACAAATGTTTTTCATCGTGGCAATGTTCTAGCATTTCTATGAATATGCATTGAATCATGGTTAAGATGGGCCCTGTTACTATCTCCACGAGACATTGGACAGCATTCTTGAAAGAAGGCGATTAACATATCTGTTCTAAGGGTCGATCCCTTTGACCCTGGAGGGGCATTTTTTAAAATTATTCCATGTAATCTTTCACTAGAAACTTACTAACTCACTACCTTATCATAGGTGTTTTTAATGACAATTGAAGGAAAAAACCATACAACGTTGAATAAAATTAAACAAGGGAAATCTTTTGTCAGATTACAAGAAATGAATGCTTTCCATTCCACAAATTACATTGTAAAGCACAAACTTATTTTGAAACGGTATTAAACTTGTTATTATATGGGAAATAAGTGCATAATTCCTTTTAAAGTTAACATTAGACATGTGATTGCATATGCAAGAAGTGTGTATTAGTACACGATTGCTGACATATAAGAAACATGCATTCAAATTGTCGTGACATGGCTTCCATAGTAACCACGCTAACCAGTGATTTCATCCTTGAACAAACAACCTAAGAACCTTTAAAATTATACAAGAGCACAATTCATCTAAATGAATAATGTTATCACTGAAAAATAACAGTAACGTATTAGTGGGGATGATGGGGGATGAAAGATCTAGGTTTCTTTTCAAAGGCACTTGCAGCCAAAATGGGATGGAAATTGCTCAATTCCACCAGCCTATGGAAGGATGTTATGTACTACAAATATATATACCCCCTCTCGATTCTGGATTGGATGTACAACCCTATAAGAAGCAGGTCAGACATATCTACCATCTGGGGGGCTATCATACATTCCATCATTGTCATCAAACATGGACTGGCGTGGCGAATTGGATCAGGTCAGAACGTCCGCATTGGTAAGGAGGAATGGTATGGATGTGGGAACGTCCATATTCTCCTCTGAGGTCTTACTCGATTCCTGTATTTTGCTGGCATCAGATTATTTTCCGAAGTTTCAAACCCGGATAACACACAAGCTCTCAGTCAATCTTGGAAATCAACACAACAGTTGACTATCCCGAATCAGTGGGGACAAGCCTGGGCCAGATTCCTCAATACACTCGCGGATTCTCATGTTAGGATCACTGATATAGAGGACGAGATGATTTGGGCTATATCTGCTAAAGCGAAATTATTTATGTGGTGTCTGTAAAACAACAAGATACCTACCGAGGATAACCTTCAACGACGATAATTTCAGGGTCCCTCTTGTTGTTGTTTATGCAAGAACACATCTGAATCTATCGACCATCTATTTTTATTATGCCTTATTGTTCAGCTCATATGGAATCAAATATATTATTCTTTAGCTGTTAACATTAGGTGGCAGGGCGTTTCTATCGTGGATGCATGGAATATTTGGTGGAAGAATGCCCATTCTATCAAACTTTACAACCTCCCATTACTAGTATGCTAGGGCATTTGGTTAGGCGAGAACAAGATTATATTTCAATGTACTGGCCCTGATTGGTACCTTCACACATTTAGAGACTTTACAACTTGATCCCGAAAGAAGAGAAGCCCCATCGTACAAGGAATATATCCCCTGAAGCCATTGACAAATCGATCCCCTAGGCTTATTTTGATGGATCCACACAAAATGTTGGATGTGGTGGAGGTGTTATTTTGTATCTTTCTGAGGACCATTATTATAACTTAAGATGGGTTACGGCAGGAGCACTAATAACTTCTCTGAAATCAACAGTCTGAGACTTCTCCTCATATTTGCACTTGAAAAACAATGCCATCGACTTCAGATATTTGGAGATTCCAAAATGGTTATGAATTGGTTCAATATTCAGTCGCAATGTCACATGCACACACTCAGAGGACTTTTGGACGATATTATCAATTTTAAGGCACAATTTGACTTTATTACATGTCATCATATTTTCAGCGAGATGAACCATATTTCTGATCGTCTTTCCAAGGAATCCGTGCAACTACCACATGGTTAATGGATGATCCATGAACTATTATCACTCCACCAGATTCCCAAGGTTGAGGAAGGAATCCCAACAAAGGTAACCACAAACCAAGCTTTTGACTTGATAGCTAGCCCTATCAAGTTGGAGAGCACTCTCTCCAAAAGGGTCATAGCCAGGAGGGTTGGAGAAATTAGGGATTTAGGCTAGATAATGAGTGCAAGGGGTTGTTTTGATTTGTGGTTTGGTTGGGTAAATCAATAGATAATGAAAATAGATCAAAGGAAGGCTAGGTCAGGGCAAGAGACAAAAAGGGTTGCAGGGATAAATGGGGCAAGGTTGGTACAATGTTAATCACTTGAGACAAATGGTTATTGGATGGTTCAGAAAATGTAAGAAGGCTGAGGGAAGCATATAAGATGAATTTCTCTTAGACAGAAGACATGAAACAAACTATGACCAGTTATCCAAAACAGAGCATGACTAGCATGAATTCTGAATCTCACACTTATAAAAGATCATATCATAGAAATGGAAATGAAATGAACACTACATTCACACATATGTAACTAAAGAGGAAACAATGAAGGAAATTTGATACCACAGGTATCCCATAAATATAGTTGTAACTCCTCTTGTATTAATGACCAAAACTGAATACAAAGTCTTTTTGATCCACAAAACAAAATGAAACTGATTCCAACCCTTGACTCCTGTGAAGATCTGAGCTAAATAGACCTCAAAACCACCTCCACTCATCCATAGGGGTCAAATTCATGAGATGAGTTAGATAATACATAAAAATTTGAACTGATAGCTAGAGTGTAGGATGAGAAAAGTGACTCATTCCAATCTCTAATGAACTAATTCATTACACCTCAAATGGTTGACTTACCTAATCTATTTACCCTAGGTAAAAATAAAAAAAAAATGATATTTACATTCATCTTGACCATTTACATAAGTAAATTCCTCATTTCCTAAAGTAAAAGTAAAACTGGAGTGAAACTTCAAAAATTTCTGAAGATTGTGTAAAATACATTTTTCTTGTGAAACGCGCAGTGTCCAAGAATAAAAATTGACCTATGTTCAAGGCTGATTTCGAGTGCTTTCCCGGTGTCCAAATCAGCTCCATGATAGCTCATTGGAGATCCATTTGAGTCTATTTTCCAAAACTACCTCCAATTTTTAAAATGGTACTCATTTTCCCTGTCAAAAACCTGTTCTCCCAAGACTGGTAAACGCGCAGCAACCTGGCATGCAGATTTAGAGGCATAAACATGAAATTTTAATGGTTTTTTGAGCTTTTGATGGACTAGTTCTCCTCCAAAAACTCTGACACTTTATAGGGTTGATGTCCTCTTCAATAAAAACCTGTTGGTAGTGGCCATTTGTCATTTGGAGATCCCAAAAAAGAGCGTAGCGTCCAGGTCGCTACGCGTTTAGGAAAATTTTTGTGTGCAAAAATACTCAAAAACACAGAAGAATCACCTTTTTGAAGACCACATTTGGAGGCCTTCTTGGTGTCCAAATTGGGCCCACGATAGCTCGTCGGAAATCCCTTCAAGTATAATTTCCACATATACCTTTGGTTTTCTAATTGGAGTTGATTTTCCTTGTCAAAACTTAATTTTCCAAAAACTGGTAAAAAAGTGTTTAATGAGGGTGCAAAAATGTAGAGTGCTATTGCAGGCAACTTTTGGAGGCCTTCCTAAACTCCAAATTGATCTCATGATAGCACACTGGAAATATCTCTTTGTCTAGTTATCATTTGTATTATCATGAAAGTGATTTGGAACTCCAGCAATGAGAAAACTTGATTTTCCCAAGGTCACTCTAGAAGTGTAACAACTCTCTTATGGCACCCGTGTTTTTGAAATTTATCTAAAACCATGACACCTATGTAAAATATGAGGGATTTTTTTCTTCCTTGACCTAGTATGGAAAAAAAGCTCTCTCACTTTTGTCAAATTCATGTTTGTTTGGTCAAAAAAATAGTTTGAAGAAAAACTGACCCTATGAGTGGCAAATGACTTGACTCTTGGAATGATTTCTCAAAAAATGATGGAGACATGATGTTTATGAGTTGAAATGACCTCATACTTAATGATATGACCTACCTTATGCCTCCTCTGCTTAAATGTCTTGTCTCCATAGCAAACCCTAGCTCAGTGGGACAGGAAATTAGGGTTTGGTGCTTGTGAAAAATGATGACTTGGGCACCCTTGGGCATCCTCATCGAAGTCTTTATGTTTGTTTTCTTTTGATAACACAATAATTGTCTTCTTTATCTCCTAAATATTCACAAGGATGCTGAATATATTCTTTAACCTTTCGTTGATCAACTTGTTGTACTGTTGCAAGAATTTTCTCTTGTGGGAAGTCTTTATGAACATCAAGACAATATACATCATCTTTTTCTTCCATGAGAGAAAACACTTGCTCTTTTTGGTGATGAAAATGATTGTCATGCAAAGCCTCTAAGATTTCTTCATCCATGAACTCATTAGCATCATAATAATCCTCTAGGTTTTGAATGAAAACCTCAAATTGATCACAACTATTATTAACAAAAGACAAAGAAGGGTAGGACTCCTTGTATTTTGAGTGCCTTCCTAGTGTCCAAATCAGCTCCATGATAGCTCATTGGTAATAAATTTGAGTCTATTTTACAAAACTACCTCTAGTTTTCAAAATGGTGCTCATTTTCCATGTCAAAAACCTGTTCTCCCAAGACTGGTAAATGTGAAGCGACCAGGCAGATTTAGAGGCAGAAACATGAAATTTTGATGGTTTTTTGAGCTTTTGATGGACTAGATCTCCTCCAAAAACTCTAAAAATTTCTAGGGTTGATATCCTGATTAATAAAAACCTGTTGGTAGTGTCCATTTGTCATTTGGAGGTCCCAAAAAAGAGCATAGCATCCAAGTCTCTACGTGTTTAGGAAAATTTCTATGTGCAAAAATACTCAAAAACACAGAAGAAGCACCTTTTTTAAGACCACATTTGGAGGCCTTAATAGTGTCCAAATTGGGCAAGGATAGATCATTGGAAATACCTTCAATTATAATTTCCAAATATACCTTTTTTTCTGATTGGAGTTGATTTTCCTTGTCAAAACTTAATTTTCTCAAAATTGGTCAAAAAGTGCTGAAAGAGGGTGAAAAAATGCAGAGTGTTGTTGCAGGAAACTTATGGAGCCTTCCTCAACTCCAAATTGAGCTCATGATAGCTCATTGGAAATATCTCTTTGTCTAGTTGTCATTTGAATTATCAAGCGAGTAATTTGGACAATCCAGCTATGAGAAAACTTGATTTTCCCAAGGTCGCTCCAGAAGTGCAACAACTCTCCTATGGCACCAGTGTTTTTGAAATTTCTATAAAACCATGACACATGTGTAAAATATGAAGGATTTTTTTCTTCCTTGACCTATGATGGACAAAAACCTCTCTCAATTTTGTCAAATTCATCTTTGTTTGGTCAGAAACACAGTTTGAAGAAAAATGGATCCTATGAGTGACAAATGACTTGACTCTTGGAATGACTTCTCAAAAAATGATGGAGACATGATGTTTATGAGCTAAAATGACCTCATACATAATGATATGACCTACCTTATGCCTCCTATACTCAAATGTCTCGTTTCCATAACAAACCCTAGCTCAGTGGGATAGGAAATTAAGGTTTGGTGCTTGTGAACAATGATGACTTGGGCACCCTTGGGAAAATTGGTTAAGAAATGAAGAAAGGTCAATGATAATGAGGGAGATGAGGTGAAATTAGAGTAAAATAAGGTGGGATGGGTGGGATGCAAATACCAGTTCTAACATCGGCTCCCGTTGGGGATGGTAGCTCCTTGGATGTGCCAAGAACCGCAGATCTTTGAATTTGTAGATTAGTGCCTTATCCATTGGGCAATGGATTCCAATATGTAAACTGAAACTAAAATTGAAACTGAAAACACAGTGCAAAATTCAACCCACACTAACAGATCATCAAAGCCTTAGGGCCTTCACCTTGGGCTTCAAACCTTGACGAATTCTGTCAACGCTTGTTGAAAATAAAATAAAATCAAACTGAAATGATACCAACCTACTCTATTCTGTTGCACAATTTCTGATTAGGTGAAATGATCCTTCTAGTGTAACCAATCCAGGAGATGGCTAGTTACTAAAGTTCTGCTCTCACTTTCCTCGAGCAGGTAGAATGATGTACATGTAGGCAACTCACAATAGAAACTTAAACCAAGGCTTATGCTGATAAACAGAAAAAAATTCAACTTCTCCAATGATTGCAAAATACTACTGAAGGGATCTTGAAAATCATGAAGTGTTACCTTGTCTTGAGATCCAGCAGCAAAAATGCAAGTGCTCCCTTCATTCTGATCTGAAAGAACACTTGGTTGTTGATCGATAGGAAAGCATAGGGAAGTATAACCTTTTGCTATCTGAGTAATGGCTGTAAATTCCTAAAGCATGAGAAATTCTGACTCAATCTCTAGCATTTTGTCTCTCTCTGGTTCATACTCCTCAAATTCATAGTCTAAATCATCCTTAAACAAGAAAAATTCTTCAAGATAATCAAACATGACAGCCCTATCATCTTCATGAAAAACAACAGTATCTACTAGCTGCTCTCCTTGTAGGGAATCATCATCATAAATTGGTTTACTCACAACAATATCCTGTATAATTTCATCAAACTCCTCATCGAAATTATCTTCATATTTATCGTACTTAGGCAAATTAGGTTCAGGAGAAACTTCATCAAATACGAACATTGAAAAAGGAGATTGTCTTTCTTCATGATGATCTATAAATATAGTTTCAAGATTGTCCTTATTTAAATTTAGATTTTCATTTTCAAAATGGAAGAAGTTTTACCAACACATTCTTGACTATGTGAACACTGCAAACCTACATTAGCTTGGGTTGTAATATGAATTTTCAGGAGCTGATCTATCTCATCTTCAGACAGAGGAGAAAGTAATTTTTGTTTTCTTTTGATAACACAATAATTTTCTTCTTTCTCTCCTAAAAATTCGCAAGGATGCTAAATATCTTCTTTAACCTTTTGCTAATCAACTTGTTGTACTACTGCAAGAATTTTCTCTGGTGGGAAGTCTTTATGAACATCAAGACAATATACATCATCTTTTTCTTCCATGAGAGAAAACACTTGCTCTTTTTGGTGATGAAAAGGATTGTCATGCAAAGCCTCCAAGATCTCTTCATCCATGAACTCATTATCATCATAATAATCCTCTAGGTTTTGAATGAAAACCTCAAATTGATCACAACAATTATCAACCAAAGTCAAAGAAGGGTAGGACTCCTTGTATTTTGAGTGCCTTCCCGGTGTCCAAATTAGCTCCGTGATAGCTCATTCGAAATCCCTTTAATTCTATTTTCCAAAACTACCTCCAGTTTTCAAAATGGTGCTCATTTTCCCTATCAAAAACCTGTTCTCCCAAGACTGGTAAACACACAACAACCAGGGAGATTTAGAGGTAGAAACATGAAATTTTGATGGTTTTTTGAGCTTTTAGTGGAACAATTCTCCTCCAAAAACTCTAAAAATTTCTCAGGTTCATGTCCTCATCAATAAAAAACTGTTGGTAGTGGCCATTTGTCATTTGGAGATCCCAAAAAAGAGCGTAGCGTCTAGGTTGCTATGCATTTAGGAAAATTTTTGTGTGCAAAAATACTCAAAAACAAAGAAGAAGCACCTTTTTTAAGACCACATTTGGAGGCCTTCCTGGCATCCAAATTTGGCCCAGGATAGCTCTTTGGAAATACCTTAAACTATAAGTTCCAAATATATATATATATATATATTTATGATTGGAGTTGATTTTCCTTGTCAAAACTTATTTTTCCCAAAACTGGTCAAAAAGTGTTGAATGGGGGTGCATAAATGCAGAGTTTTGTTGCAAGAAACTTTTGGAGGCCTTATGCCACTCCAAAGTGAGCTCATGATAGCTCATTGGAAATCTCTCTTTGTCTACTTATCATTTGAATTGTCACGCAAGTTATTTGGACACTCCAGCTTTGAGAAAAAATGATTTTACCAAGGTCACTCTAGAAGTGCAGCAACTCTCCTGTGGCATCTGTGTTTTTGGCATTTCTCTAAAACCATGAAACTTGTGTAAAATTTGAAGGAGTTTTTTCTTCCTTGATATATGATGGATAAAAACCTCTCTTTTGTTTGTAAAATTCATCATTTTTTGGTCAGAAACACAGTTTGAAGAAAAATCGACCCTATGAGTGACAAATGACTTGACCCTTGGAATGACTTCTCAAAAAATGATGGAGACATGATTTTTATGAGCTAAAATGACCTCATACTTAATGCTATGACCTACCTTATGCCTCCTCTGCTCACATGTCTCATTTCCATAGCAAACCCTAGTTCAGTGGGATAGGAAATTAGGGTTTGGTGCTTGTGAACAATGATGACTTGGGAACCCTTGGGAAAAATGGTTAAGAAACGAAGCAATGTCAATGATAATGACAAAGATGAGGTGAAATTAGAATAAAATAAGGCGAGATGGGTGGGATGAAAATAATAATGCTAACATCGACTCCAGTTGGGGATGGTAGCTCCTTGGAGGTGCCAAGAACCACATATCTATGAGTTTGTAGATCAGTGCCTTATCCATTGGGCAATGGAGTCCAATATATAAAATTAAACTAAAATTGAAACTGAAAACACACTGCAAAATTCAACCCACAATAACATATCATCAAAGCCTTAGGGCCTTCACCTCGGGATTCAAACCTTGATGAATTCTTTCAACACTTGCTGAAAATAAAATAAAATCAAACTGAAATGATACCAACCTACTCTAATTTGCTACACAATTGATGATTAGGTGAAATGATCCTTCCAGTGTAACCAATCGAGGAGATGGCTACTTACTGAAGTTTTGCTCTCACTTTCCTCAAGAAGGAATAATGACGTACATGTAGGCAACACATAATAGAAACTGAAACGAAGGCTTATGCTGACAAACAAAACAACATTAAAATTCTCCAATGATTGCAAAATACTACTGAAGGGATCTTGAAAATCCTGAAGTTTTACCTTGTCTTGAGATCCAGCAGTAAAAATACAAGTACTCCCTTCATTCTGATCTAAAATAACACTTGGTTGTTGATCTATAGGAAGGCATAGGGAAGTATAACCTTCTACTATCTGAGTATTGGCTGTAAATTCCTCAAGCATGAGAAATTCTGACTCAATCTCTAGCATTTTGTCTCTCTCTAGTTCATACTCCTCAAAGTCATACTCTAAGTCATCCTTAAACAAGAAACATTCTTCAAGATAATCAAACATCATAGCCCTATCATCTTGATGAAAAACAACAGTATCTGCTAGTTGATCTCCTTGCAGGGAATCATCGTCATAAATTGGTTTACTCACAAGAATACCCTGTATAATTTCATCAAATACGAACATTGAAAAAGGAGATTGTATTTCTTCATGATGATCTATAAATCTAGTTTTAGTATTGTCCTTATTTAAACTTAGATTTTCATTTTCAAAAATGGAAGAAGTTTTACCAAAATATTCTTGACTATGTGAACACTGTAAACCTGCATTATCTTGGGTTGTAATATGACTTTTCAGGAGCTGATCTATCTCATCTTTAGACAGAGGAGAAAGTAATTTTTGTTTTCTTTTGATAACACAGTAATTGTCTTCTTTCTCTCCTAAATATTCACAAGGATGTTGAATGTCTTCTTTAATCTTTGGCTGATCAACTTGTTGTACTACTGCAAGAATTTTCTCTTGTGGGAAGTCTTTATGAACATCAAGACAATATACATCATATTTTTTTTCATGAGAGAAAACACTTGCTCTTTTTGGTGATGAAAAGGATTTTCATGCAAAGCCTCCAAGATCTCTTCATCCATGAACTCATTATCATCATAATAATCCTCTAGGTTTTGAATGAAAACCTCAAATTGATCACAACAATTATTAACCAAAGACAAAGAAGGGTAGGACTTCTTGTATTTTGAGTGCCTTCTCGGTGTCCAAATCATATTCATGATAGCTCATTCAAAATCCCTTTGAATCCATTTTCCAAAAATACCTCCAGTTTTCAAAATGGTGCTCATTTTCCCTGTCAAAAACTTATTCTCCCAAGACTGGTAAATGCACAACGACCAGGTAGATTTAGAGGCAAAAACATGAATTTTTGATTGTTTTTTGACCTTTTGATGGACCAGTTCTCCTCCAAAAACTCTAAATTTTTTTAGGGTTGATGTCCTCATCTATACAAACCTGATGTTAGTGGCCATTTTTCATTTGGATGTCCCAAAAAAGAGCGTCTCGTCCAGGTCACTACGTGTTTAGGAAAATTTCAGTGTGCAAAAATACTAAGAAACACATAAGAAGCACCTTTTTGAAGACCACATTGGGAGGCCTTCCTGGTGTCCAAATTGGGCTCAGGATAGATCGTTGGAAATACCTTCAAGTATAATTTCCAAATGTATCTTTGGGTTTCTGATTAGAGTTGATTTTCCTTGTTAAAGCTTAATTTTCCCAAAACTGGTCAAAAGTGCTGAGTGAGGGTGCAGAAATGAAGAGTTTTGTTGTAGACAACTTTTGGAGGCCTTCCTCAACTCAAAATTGAGCTCATGATAGCTCATTGTAAATATCTCTTTGTATACTTATCATTTTAATTATCAAGCAATGATTTGGACACTCTAGCTATGAGAAAATTTGATTTTCCCAAGGTCACTCCAGAAGTGCATCAACTCTCTTATGGCACCTGTGTTTTTGACATTTCTCTAACCCATGACACCTGAGTAAAATCGGAAGGAGGTTTTTCTTCCTTGACCTATTATGGAAAAAAACCTCTCTCACTTGTTTCAAATTCATCTTTGTTTGGTCAGAAACATAGTTTTAATAAAAACCAACCATATGAGTGACAAATGACTTGACTCTTGGAATGAATTCTCAAAAAATGATGGAGACATGATGTTTATGAGCTGAAATGACCTCATACTTAATTATATGACCTACCTTATGCCTCCTCTTCTCAAATGTCTCGTTTCTATAGCAAACCCTAGCTCAGCGGGACAGGAAATTAGGATTTGGTGCTTGTGAACAATGATGACTTGGGCACCCTTGGGAAAAATGGTTAAGAAACGAAGTAAGGTCAATGATAATGATGGAGATGAGGTGAAAGTAGAGTAAAATAAGGTGGGATGGGTAGGATGCAAATACCAGTGCTAAGAGGAACAACAGGGAAAAAATGTTTATCAGTACTATCACATGCCTTTTATAGAGCAACAACAACTTGTAGATGATATAACATGATATATATAAACTATTTTGATAGACTCCTTTTTATTCTACTTATACCACCCAACATAATTTCCTTTTGCACACACTATGTCCATTTTTGTTACTTTATATGATCTATCATGTTATGTATTTATGACAATAGGCACTACACTGTTATTGTGATTACGATCACAATTTTTGCATATGACATCATATGCAACAACTACATCATGTAATTTTAATATACTATATAATGGAAATTACGATTTTTTCCTTGGAAAAAAAGTAACGTATTAAAAATTTGTATTTTATTCCATGTCATGTGTATATGAGATACTCTTATTCCCCTCAATCTCAGGAAAATAATGAAATTGTAATTTATGTTACTACAAACCATCTAGATAAAAACTTGTGTAATTAAGAAATTGTCATTAAGATTCACCAAATTTTCATTAAGATATGATTTAGCTCAACAAATGCATTATGTTGGGAGTCAGACCAGGAATTTTTCTTTTCGTCTTTGGTAACTTGACTCAAAGGCCAAGTGATATGAGAGAACCCCAACACGAACCTCCGATAAAAATTAGCAAGGCCCAAAAAGATGTGAAGCTCTATAAGAATCGCCAGGGCTAACTAATCCTAAATGAATTCTATCTTAGCTAGATCCAAGTGCATGCCTTGCTCAGTAATGATGTAACCCAGATATTGGACCTGACTCATGCCAAAGGTGCACTTCTCCAAGTTGGCACATAGTTTGCGCTGCCACAAGGTTTGAAGGACCTTTCGAATGTGTTACAAGTGCTCTTCCCAACACTTGTTGAAGATGAGGATGTCATCCAAATATATAATAACATATGAGTTAGTGAAGGGATGCAAGATTCCATCCACCAACCTCATAAATGTTTCAGGGGAATTTTTCAACTCGATAGGCATGACCAACCACTCAAAAATGCCCTCCTTGGATTTGAATTCATTCTTCCATACATATATGGGTTCTATTGGAACTTGGTGATAACCAAACTTCAAATTGATATTTTTGAAGTACACATCCCCCTTGAGTTGGTCAAGA
Source organism: Pinus albicaulis (assembly GCA_034641835.2). Lineage (NCBI taxonomy): Eukaryota > Viridiplantae > Streptophyta > Pinopsida > Pinales > Pinaceae > Pinus > Pinus albicaulis. The sequence continues at coordinate 413,747,071 of CM076577.1, forward strand.
AGGTCACCAATTAGTGGGATTAGATACCTATTCCTGACAATGGTTTTGTTTAGTGCCCAATAATAAATGTAGAGTCTCCAAGTCCCATCCTTCTTCTGTACAAGTACAATCAGGCTCCCACAAGGTGAGGAACTTGGTCGGATGTTCCATTTTTGCAACAACTCCTAGATATGCCACTTGATTTCTTCATTTTCCATAATAGAGCGGAGGTATATTGTCCCATTAGATAGAGGTGCTCCTGGAGTCATATCGATCAAATTCTTGACCTGATAGTGCAAAGGTACCCATGCAGGTGAGGAGAAGATGTCCCTATATTATTCCACAACCTTATCCACCTACTTCAGTTGCGTTAAGGAACCCTTCCCAGGGGCCATGGATGTGGCCATGATCTTCCCCTTACTTTTCAAAAAGAGAAAAACAATCCTGGTCTGGGAGATGATTTTACTACATTTCTTATTAGATATTAAAGAGACGACGATAGATGAGGCTACTTATTGTATCCTTTATAACTTATTTCCCAAAGTAATAATAACATTGAGAGGCCTGGAATCATACACAACATGATGCTTCCACAAGTATGGTTGGCCTAATAACACATTAAAAACATCAAGAGGAGCAACATCACACAATACCTCATCTGTGAAGTGCTTGATGTTGTAGGGAGGGCGACACTATTGGTTGACGCGAAGATCTCATACTTGGTGGAGCCACCTAATGGTGTATGGTTTTGGGTGTGGTGTGGCCGGTAGGCCCAACCGCTTAATGAATTTTGTTGAGATGCTTTTCTATCTCCCACATTCAACAATGAACTACAATGGAGACCCTTTCACCCACATATGTGAGTGGAAGATACACTCCCCTTCCCTTGGATTTTAGGCTTAATCTTCTGGACCTTGGTGGTGGCAATGATGTCGTTGGGATATATATTGGTAATCTAGTTCACTTTGTCATTCCTCTTGTCAGGTTCTGACTTAGATTCAGAACATGCATTTGAATCTGAAGCCTTCAACTCGGCCACCAATAACTTCTTGGCACGACACTCACTTGTGTTATGAGTGGGGATCTTGTGGAAATCACACCACTTTCCTATGTCCTTCATCTTCATGGTGCTATACTTTGCTTGCGGCTTTGATGAGTTTTATTGGGTCACCACTCTTTGGAATTTTCCTTCGTTCAACGATTTGGGGGTGATTTTTTCTTGCTTCAGATTCACATATCTAAAGTCTTGCTTCTTATTTTTAAATTTCTGCTTGATCTTGACCACATATTGATATGTGACACCAAGAAAGGATATGTCCAGGAACTCCATCTCGATCTGGATGGATTTTTGTAGAAAATCATGGTGCTTGAGTACCAGATGCTGCTAATAATCCTTGATACCCAACTTCGCGCGAACGGTATGAAAAATATTTGTGAACTTCGACATGTCTTGGTCCCTTCCTTACCGAAGCGTGGTCCATTTTATGTACTTATCTTCATAGCTCCCGACAGGGTAATATTTTTCCTTGATGACATCTTGGAAAGAATTCCAAGTGGGTGCAGTTGAAAACAGTTATAGTTCCTTTGCATCCCTTTGCTCATAGTAGGTTTCCCACTAGTCCTTGACATGGGGGGTGACTTTGAGGAGTGAAAAAGTAATATTTTCCCTATTGGAAAAATTATGAACCAAAAAATATCCTACCAAAAAATTTAACCATTTATCTATGACATCTACATCTATCTATCCTTTAAATATAAGAATGTCAAAGTTAACTTGTACCTTAAAGGGAGTGGTGCTGATTAGAGGCTTAGTATTAAGCTCAAAAATGAAAGTGCTCAAAATTAATTGGAAATTGAATGATCGTGACTGTCCTGTCGCCAAGAATCTGGCGCACTTCGTTTCGTCGAAAACCGACTCCGGATGAAGAAGTTATAGCCTGTTGACCGTCATTTAGAACATGCAATTTTTTTTTAAAAATTGCAGAACAATGACATGTTGATGCCATGGCAGATTAGTTAGCATGTAGGGAATATTCTCAAGTTTATGCCCAGTGGAACTGTGACAAGTGTCACAATAGGATTCGCTGAATTGGTTTGAAGATGAATTTTTTTATGATGTCTTTCCTAAGGTTGAATTCAGTTTTTTTTATATGAGGGATAGCCCAACCAGAAGCTGACACGTGGTGTAGCCAAGGGCCACCATGTGCCCCCTCTGGTGGATCCTCTCCAACTCCAAGGGTCGAATTTCATGTTATATTATAGTCCGCATGGTAAATTATTGGTGGCACATTATTTTATTAATCCTATGGTCGAACTATATTATAGTTCCCCAATATGGATTACATTTTTATAAACCATATACAAACTCCGAATTATATGGTTGGACGGAGCGATATATGTAATGTGTGGGGCATATATATATATATATATATATATAGATATAGGCACACAATTTTAATATAATATAAAGTCCATTGGTATATTGCATCTGACTATGGTTATAACTGTAGCAAAATATATATGTAGGATGGGCGGAGGGCAGGTCAAACCCGTGACCTCCCCCTCCTAACTCAAAGCCTTTACCAATGCATCAGAGGGTGGGACATGTTAAGTGTTGGCGGAGATTTTAAATTTATATCCACCTGAAATTTCAACGGCAGAAATGGAGGGGGCCAACCCCCTCCCATGCAACCATATCACATGTCCCATTCCTTAGCACCATAACAAATGTGCTTAGTGCACATTTAAAACCATGATATATTTATGATATATTTTGACATTATGGACTCATTAGAGTATGTTTCAGGAGCATTTGATGCATCTAAACAAACAAACAAAAAATCACTCTTGATCTAATACAAAGGTCCAAGCCATGGAAGCTAGACCAAGGAGATGTAGCCAAGGAGGGGTGAACTCCTTCATCAAACTCTGCATTGATAGATAAATTGTGATGGTTTGATGTGTATTTTTTTATTGTTTCTCAACATTTTAATTTCATACTTTATGCTCTTGAATTCACTCATAGAACTCAGTTAAATTACCTGTTTGACACACATAAGAAACAAGGAAACCTATGTACAACAAGCATAAGGTCAACAAGTAAATTATAAATTTGAAAATGAAATTAGAAAATAAAAACTAACATTCATACTCAGATAAATTTGGTATTAGATCTTGGTTTAAAGGCAAGGTTATTTTCTTGATAGTTGCTTGAGTTTTGTGCAAGTTTAATGGTTGGAAATTGTGATGCTGACAAGGTTAAAGTTGCAGAGAGGTGAAGGGAAATGGTTGGTTGCAAGTCCTAAGAATAGGACCAGAAGAAGGATAGCTACAAGAGCACCATAGTCACCCAAAGTTCCACTCATGGCTGCACTTGAAGCACCTCAATTTTTGTCTCAAGAAGCTGAGAATGAGGAGGTACAAGTTGTATAAGAAGTTGAGTTGATTTAAGAGGTACAAGCATCATAAGTTGAGCTTGAACCCATATCCATCATATCAGGTGTTGGAGAGACTCAAGGTCATTTAGAAGAGGATGATGTCAAGAGAGACTTCAATGACATAAAGAGGATGGTTAAAATTATGTTTTTTGCATTTACTATTGGGATGGCAGGAGAAGGTTCTAAGCCTCCACGTGGAGAAGGAACTTCATATGATAAGAATTATGAAGATAAGAGTTGAAATGGTAGTGGAGGAAAGCCACCTCCATCTCCACCATCTTCATCATCCTCATCTTCTCCATCAGCACCATCTTCGACTTCCACCACAAAAACCACCCACACTCACTCAAATACCACAAAAGGAAAAACACCCTTACTCAAACTTGATGTAAAATTTGAGCTTCCAATGTATAATGGCGAGGTAAATGCAGAAATATTGCACAATTGGATACGTCAATTGAAGGTGTATTGCATGATTCAAAACCTTCATGAATATGACATTAAGATTCAATTGGCGTCTTTGAGGATGGAAGGATCTACACTTTTCTGGTGGGAAGCAAGGACTCTAGAAGAGATTAAAAAATACGGTAAGATCTGTATGTCTTGGTCAATTTTTATTGCTTCCATTAAAATGAAATTCTATCCCTTAGCTTACATGAAAAAGGCTATTATAGATTGGAAAAATTTTAGACAGTTGAAAGGGAAAGTGTGCAAGATTATACTCATGAATTTAGGAGAAGAGCTCTTATTTTGGGTATTAATTTATATTCTCAAGAAACTTTGTTAAAGTATGTTGGGGGGTTGCATAGTTACCTTAGGCACACCATTCTCATGTTTAATCCCACAAACATAGATAATTTTTTTGTTCAAGCCACACACTTAGAGGCAATAGGGAAACAAAACATAGATGAAAAAAGTGTAAGTGAGGGTAAAGGAAAGGGAAAGTTTTATGGAAGAGGAAAGATAAATAGCTCTATAAAAAGAGAGAAAGAAAAACTCACATGAATTTTTTTTTCAAACACTGGCCATGATGAATACCATTGTTGGCAACTTCATCCAGAGTTGAAGCCAAACAAATTGAAAGACAAAGAAAAGGGGAAAATTGTTGCTATAGTTGAACATGACTTAGGGTCAGATTCAGGAGATGAGACAAATATTACAGCCATGGGTTTGAAAGGTAAACATATAGCAAGCACTAGTTCCTCATATTGTTCCAGTGTCACTCATGATGAAGATACAAGAATATAAATTTTCCATATTAGAGTTATCTCTAAACATACCAAGATTGATACACTTTTTTATAGTGGGTCACAAGCTAACTTGATCTCCGATGACTTGGTTAAGAAGCTAAACCTTGAAACTGTTAGACATCTCAGAACTTATCCTTTAGGGTGGATATGCAAGAATGAAAACTTGCAGGTTACAAGGAAGTGCATACTAAGATTCGCCATCAATTCAAACTTTCTTGATGAAGTTGAACTTGATGTGGTGTCGTTTGAGATATCATGTATTGTATTGGGAAGTCCTTATCTATATGATAGGAAAACAGTATTCAATCACCATGAGAATAAGTATCACTTGTTTAAAGATGGTATTGAGCACATAATTAGAGCACATAAGAAGAAGACAAGTTTGTCTCTTATACATGCAGGAGAAATGAAGAGGACAGTGAATGCAAGTCAGAATTTGACATTGTTGATGATAAAAAAAATAGATGTTTTGAATCAAAACTTTCAAAAATATGTGTATGCTTGTAATGAGATGCTTCAGGATTCTAATAGGTTGCCTTTGAAAGGAGGTGAACAAGATGTAAAACATTTTCAACAGTCAACATCAGTGTTGAGCAGTGTTGGAAATAAGATGCTAGTGCAAAAGAGTGCAAAGGTCAAGGAGAAAGCGACAAAGAAGTTTGGAAAAGAAGGCATGGGTTCCACAAATGCTTGCTTTTGGTTTCCAAAAGGTACATGGCAATGGCTAACATACTTGGTCAAGAGTCTACGCAAGTACAAAGCAAGCTCAGCTAAGAATCGCCATGGCGACAATGTGCAAGGTGAGAGAGTTTTTAAGTTTCCTTTGATTAATGACCAAGGTAGGAACAAGATGGTTTCTGCAAGAATATCTTGTTGCTCTGCAAATTCAGAAAACTGCAACATGATAGTGTCAATGACACTAAGAGAAGGTCACAAGAATCAAGGAAAAAGTTAAGTTTTTGTGAAAATCTCCAATTGATGAAAATGGGAAAATTTCAGTGGATAGAGTCTTGAAGGGTGAGGGAACAATACCCTCATCCACATGATCAGTAATAAAAAGGGATTTTTGGGTCCAAAAGGCTTCTATTAGGGAGGAATGATCAGAGGCTTAGTATTAAGCTGAAAAACGAAGGTGCTCAGAATTTATTGGAAACTGAATGACAACGACAGGCTCTTCACCATGAATTTGGCGCACTTTGCTTCATCGAAAACTGACTCCATATGAAGAGGTTATAGCCTGCTGACTGTTGTTCAAAACATGCAAATTTTTTAAAAAATTATAGAACAGTGACAGGTTGATGACATGGTAGCCCAGTCAGCTTGTAGGGAATATTCTCCAATTTATGCCCAGTGGCACTATGACAAGTGTCACAAAGGGATTCACCGAATTGGTTCAAAGGTGAATTTTTTTATGATTTCTCTCCTAAGGTTGAATTCGATTTTTTTTATATCAGGGATAGCCCAAACAGAGGTTGACACATGGTGCAGAAAGGGGCCACCACGTGCCCCCTCTGGTAGACCCTCTCCAATTCCAAGGGTCAAATTTCATGTTATATTATAGTCTGCAAGGTTAATTATTGATGGCGCATTATTTTATTAATCCTATGGTCGAACTATATTATAGTTCCGCAATATACATTACATTTTTATAAACCATATACAAACTCTAAATTATATGGTTGGACAAAGCTATACATGTAATGTGTGGGGCATATATATATAGGCGCGCAGTCTTAATATAATATAAAGTCCATTGGTATATTGCATCTGACTATGGTTATAATTGTAGAAAAATATATATGTAGGATGGGCGGAGGGTTAGTCGAACCTATGACCTCCCCCTCCTAACTCAAATCCTTTACCAATGCATCGGTGGGCAGGACGTGTTAAGTGTTGGCTGAGATTTTACATTCAATCCACCTAAAATTCTGATGGCGGAAATGGAGGGCGCCAACCCCCTCCCATGCGACCATATCACATGTCCCATTCCTTAGCGCCATAACAAATGCGCTTAGTGCGCATTTAAAACCATTCTTATCCATCTGATCCGCTATTTAAATGATTTAAACTCCTATATTAAAAAGGTGGATTTTTAGAGGCGCCACCAGAATCAGTGAAATCCCCAATTTGTCAGACTTATCTGGAGTCTTCTCCAGTTTTCGAGGAGGATTCTAGGAAAAAATTAAATGAACCATATCTTGAAAAATTTTCGACCAATTTTGGTTCATGAAGGGTCATTCTTAGTAGATTGGCATGCTCTGAACACATTGGTACAGGTTGTAGAGGCAGAGGATTAATTCTACATGTGTTTTTGTCACTTTGAATAAAATTGAAGCTTAGGGCCACCAAGAAGGAAGGTCATGCCTAGATCAGTTGAAGGCCAAATTGAGAGAATGAATAGTCAATTCTGATATATTTTGACATTCTGGACTCATTGGAGTTGGAGAATTTTATGCATGTAATTTTTTTTTGGCACTATTGATCTATTACAGAGGCCTAAGCCATGGAAGCTAGACCAAGGAGATGTAGCCAAGGAGGGGTGAACTTGTTCATCAAAAATTTGTGTTGATGGATCAATTGTGTTGGTTTTATGTGTATTTTGTTGTTGTTGTTGTTCATAATTTTAATTTCATACTCTATGCTCTTGAATTCACTCATAAAACTTATTTAAATTACATGTTTGACACACATAAGCAATAAGGAAACCTATGTACAACAAGTATAAGATCAGAAAATAAATTATAAATATGAAAATGAAATTAGCACATCAAAACTAGCATTCATACTCAGATCATGTGCCTCTGAGGTGGCTACCAAATGAAGATGCTTCACCCACTGATACCCACTAAAGGATCTAGGAAAATTTATACATCATATCGTTCCTTTGTCACTCAAGGGCTTCTTCGAGAAATATTTTGAAAGGATATATTACTCCCTCATATTTATTTTGTTCGGCCATGGGACGTCGTCGGGGTCGGTGAGGCTGGTCTTGCAAGGGAACAACCAGTTCAAGTCATAACTCCTTATACCCTTACCTCGTCAGGGATATGCACATAAAAATAGAGAAAGAGAAGAACATTCAGATACCACTAATCCATATTTATGTAGGAACTAAATGAAATACAAACCTAAACAAAAACAAAGAGCTACAATGAAAAATAAACTTCAATTCATTAATGACAAATACTCAAACTGTTTACATATAGAATGGAAATAAACTAGCTCGGGCGATGGTAGCTTATATTTGAGAAGATATGTGATGACTACATGCCTTCTGAATTGTGTTAGAATGAGGTTCAAATGCCTTTTTATTATTTAGAAACAATGGAAAACCATAAACATCCAAAAACCTAACCCTAGGAGATGAAGCACAAAAATTTTGTGGGCCTTGTTGGGATTAGTTGGAATGCCAACTTCTGGTGGTTGTAATTCGACCATATGATCTATATTTGGTGTGCATGATACCTTGTTAGAAAGATCTATCTGAGGAAAAAAAAATTTCCTGACAAGACTATAGACCCTGCTCGGCGCATTTAAAAAAAACGTCATTTAGGGCATCAAAACATATCCAGAAGTTTATGACCCAAAAAACTACCAAAAATTTAAAGTTGTGCTAGAATTAAGGAAACTGAAAGGAATTTGTGTTGGGGGGCCAAGTGGAATATGTGGGTGGCCGCTAATATCCACCCAGATCACAAAAGGGTTTCCTGGGTCATATCTAGTGTTCATTGTGATTGGTGAGTGTTTTTTTTTCACTTTTCTCTATTTTTTGTATTTTATCTATTGCATGCACAAGAAAAATAAATGAATTAATTAATAAATCTATAAATATAATGCTCATAATATATATTTCAGATTTTAGTCTATTCTTTTATTAGATTTGTTGTGACGAATTGTCCAGTGGAATATCCACATAAATTTGCAAATCATATTGGTATTAGAGTAGGTGTTTTTTGTTATTTTGTGGGAATTTATAGGGGATCCAAATCAATTTAAGCAAAAATTCACAAAACCCCATCCATGGCTAATGAATTTATTTTTAATAACCCTCGAGATATGACAAAGGAGATATTCTCAAGGATGATAGAGAAATTCACAAATATCAACCATAATATGAACCTCCTTATGGTTGCTATGGAAAACATGTTTGGAATTGGAAAATATGAAGGTTCCAACTCATAGGTTAGATCAATGGGAAAATCAGGGGATCAAGAAGAAATAGAGAAGGAATCTAAAAAAGAAAATAAATTACAACCCAATTTGAGTGTCATGAACCATTCACAGTCCATTTTCAAGCTTAAAGTGAAGGTTGACATAAAGCCATATCAAGGTGAGATTTACATTTTGAAATTAATTCATTGGTTGCAAAAATTAGAGGCTTATTTAAGTGTTCACCACATAGAGGAGGAACTAAAAAAAATTATTTTCTCATTTGAAACTAGAGGGTCATATTTTTACCTAGTGGGAAAACCACATGGAGATCCTATGGCTGGAGGGGGACCACTGATTAAATAAGTGGGAGGCTTTAAAAACTCTCATAAAGTTTGATTTCTACCCCATCAAGTATGTAGAGGCCAGTGGCTGCGGTGGAATTACTTCAAGTAAGGACAAGGAGAGAGTGTATATGAGGACACCACATAATTCAATAAGATGGAAATAACATTGGGTATCTCTCCCAATAACCTAGATGCGCTCCTCAAGTATTGGATGGGTTCTACATAGCCATCAATGAAAGAATTTTTTGTTATTCAAGCTTAGAATGGTGGTTGAGGCTTGTGTACAAGCACAATACCTAGAAATCATACGAAAAAAGAAAGGGTAGTCAAGTGGTTCAAAGTTAAAGGAACACTAGGAAGCTTCCATGTAAGAGAAGAAGAAATGGAAAGGGGAGAAGAACAATAAGAGAACAACCAAAACACACTAGTGCAAAGATCCTAACAACCACTACAACCATTGTAACACTGATGCTCATATATAAGATAAGTGTTGGATACTACATTGATATCTCAACTCAAAGAACCAAAAGAAGGATGGGAAGAAGAAAAATACCATGGCCAAAAATTTGAGAAATCATGTGGAAAACAACTCAAACATGGATGATAATATTTCTTGCAAATTTGTGAAAAAGGGGGTCAATCTATGTAGCATTCAAAAAGAAGAAGAGGAGATGACCTAAATCTTCCATATAAAGATATTTATTAAGTAGAAAAAAAATAATGATTTTTTTTACTCAAGATCATTGGAGAATCTCATTGTAGCAGAGCTAGTCAACAAACTAGGATTGATGGTTTGTGATAATGCAAGCCCATATCCACTGGGATAGGTAAATAAGGACACATAAATCAAGGTAACAAAACATTGTAAAATAAAATTTTCTATCAATTTTTATTTTATTGATAAAGTACAACTGGATATAGTGCAACTTGATATATGTAGAGTGGTGTTTTGGAGTCCCTATATGTACATTCAAGATTCAATATTCATTTCGAGAGTCAACCAATGATCATGTTGTCACTGCGACAAACACCCTCCAAAAATTTTCTTACACTTGAATTTTGGAGCCTACTTGCGATCTTATCGTCCATCATCCCTTGATTGTTCATAGGCGGCTCAGGGTCGGTTGATGTTTTTTGAGATTATAAGTGTCAAAGTGACTTGCTTACATATGTTTAGATTTCAATGCATTCACGAGCACATCTCTTACAAGTAAGCATAACATTCAATATGCACCTTGGAAAGTCAAGCAATATGTAGTTCTTGCACAATCTCAGAGGATAGTGATTGCATAGTCCCAGAGGATAAAGACTGTAGAGTCTGTTGAGATTCAACAAGATGATGAGCTTAGTGAAAAGAGTCGCCTTCACTAAGTGGGCCCACAGGATATTTTTGGCACAAAGTGTATTTTTAGACATGTCGATCATATTCTATGAGTGGCAGGATGCTATTTGTGGATGGTTGGTCAAGTTGGAAAAATAGATGGAATTCTATTTTTAGACATATTGGGTGGAGTCTATTTTTAGACTGCCAGTCTAAAAATAGATATGTCGAATATTATTAGCTCTTAATAATATTTGGACTCTAAACAACAAATTATTCTCTTGGAGCACTTTAGTTTAGTGCACAGATGTGGCACAGCAGCTGACAGAAGGAATTACGCTATTCCTAAGGGTTTACTGGAGCTAATGCATGGAGAAATCAGTTAGAACTCAAGTGGCAGAGTTATGACACAGTTGGAAGAAGTAGTTATGGAGTTGTATTCAGTTTAACTCAATTAGACTCAATTGAGCTAGTTGTATCTAGTCTCACTGATTGATACACTAGTGAGAGTGGAGTGAATTAATTAGTTAGTTAATTCATAAATAATAACTCATTAATAAACTGAAGATTACATTAGTTAACTACAGTGCATGGCAGTTTCAGTGGAGACCAGTGGAGAGATAGGTGAAAGGGCAAGATAGACTATCAGTTGTGACTATAGTGATGCATTAATTTCATCCAACACTCAGTGGAGATGCCAATGAGGATTGTGCAGTTAATACAAGAGTAATTCAAACTCATTTAGAGCTATTCTTCAGCAAGTATTGCGCAGTAGAGGCAGACTAGCAGGTGGCAAAGATTGGTGCATGGATTTGCAAGATTAGGCTTGATTAGTGTGTAGCGATTGTATTGTACTGAGAGCTTGATATGATCAGCTTTGTATGAGGATTGTTACATGATCTCTATGACATAAATTATATATATATAGTTGGGGTTTTTAGCGTCAAGATTTCTTGTTAAACAACCGTGTTAATGTGTGTGAATATGTATTGTTTCATGTGTGCATTGCAATCTTGATTTAATTTCCGCAAATGATCAATGGTGGAATAGATTTTGTATTTTGTATGAAGTTAAAATAGTGTGAGATTAGGAGAGTCTTGGACATATAACACATAATCTATATAATTTCTACATGGTATCGGAGCAGTATCGATCGTTGGAGGAGATTGCAATTATTGAAGCGGTTGAGTTTTGTGCTGGTGGACTTCGAATTTGTTGCAATGTTTTCTTGGTGTCGAAGTTGAGCATTCATTGAAATGTCTTTCAATGGATTGTGATTGGAGTATGCCCTTGATGGGAGGTTGAATTACATATCATGGAAGGACAGGATGGAGGTGGTGCTGGATGATAATGGGTTGAATGAGTTCATAGATGCTGATATTCTGAAGCCTGCTTCTAACGATGCAGCCGCACTTAACGCATGGCAAAAGAAGGTAGCAAAGTGTCGAAGGATTATGTTGGAAGGTGTGAAGGACCACATTGTGTCCAGCCTTCATGGGAAAGCCACTCCATTCTTAATGTGGAAGGATTTGACTGACTTGTTCGAAAGCAGAAGTGACCAGAGGAAGTTGGCGCTTAAAGACAAACTCAGAAAAATAAAAATGGAGAAAGGCAACAGTACACCAAAATACCTCACGAAGATTTTCCACTGCAAGGATGAGCTGGGAAGTGTGGGGGTTACTGTTGATGAAGAATACTTGGTGAGATTGGCTCTCCTTGGGCTTCCAAAGAGTTGGCATAGCTACGAAGACTCTGTCAATGGATGGGAGAAACTGTCAAGATGGGAGCGACTTTGGTAAGATCTTGTGCAGGAGGAGATAAGGCGGGGTACCAGGGATGGATCTTCATCTAAGAATGAAGATGAAGAAAATTTTGCTTTGGCTGCCAAATCTCGTAAAGGAAAAGGGAAGAAATCTTCCAAATCCGAAGCTAAAGGCAAGAAGAAGGATTTGTCCAAGGTGAAGTGTTTTCACTGTCACCAACACGGGAATTTCACCACTAATTTGCCACAGAAGAAGAAAAATAAGAGCGCTACTGGTTCTACAGCAGGAGAGGCCTTAGTCTCGCAATTTGAGCTCGACTTTTCTTTGATCTCATGCTTGGTTTCAAGTGTGATGGGATCGGTGTGGTTTCTTGACAGTGGTGCGTCTTTCCACATGACCAGAGACAAATATTTTTTTAGTGATCTGGAGGAAAAGGATCTTGGAGTGCACATCGAGATGGGCGATGATGGTAGATACAATGTGACTGGTATCAGGACCATTTCCTTTGAGAGGGAGTCTAGTAAACCTTTCATCTTGAAGGATGTCATGCATGTTCCAGGATTGAAGAAGAATCTAATCTCCGTGGCGATGCTAGAAGAAAAGGGTTATGATGTTGTTTTTAGCGAGGGAAAATCCTTCCTTCGACATAAAACAACTGGTCAAACCAGGAGGATAGGGATTCGAGTTAAGAATATTTATCAATTGCAGGTAGATGGTTGCACTGTAATGGCAAGCAAAGTAGAAGGAGTGGTGAGCCGAGATGAGAAAAATTGTGGCACAGGAGATTGGGCCATCTTCACCATGGCGCTTTGAAAATTTTGCAGTAGATTTGTACCGGGCTTCCCAAAGGTACACTTGCGTAGTCAGATTAGTGCAAGGGATGTACTTTGGGAAAATTTGTGAAGACCACATTTCATAAGAAGGATAGTCGTGCTTTGACGATCCTTGAGAGAATTCACACAGACGTGTGTGGACCTTTATCGGTTGCTTCAACAACAAAGCACGGGTATTATGTGATATTTGTTGATGACTTTTCTCGTAAGTGTTGGATCTTCTTCATGCAAAAGAAGAGTGAGACATACTCAAAGTTCTGTGAGTTCAAGGCGCTGGTTGAGAAAGAGTCGGGGAAGCAAGTGAAAGCTCTCCGGAGCGATAATGGTGGTAAATACATCTTTGGTGAATTCAAAGACTTCTGTAGCAAAGAAGGAATTCGAAGAGAGCTCATAGCACCTCATAACCCACAGCAGAATGGGGTCGCCGAGAGAAATAACAGAATGATCGTGGGTGTTGCATGGACGATGTTGCATTATCAGGGCCTTCCCATACTCTTGTGGGCTGAGGCATGAAACACTGCAGTTTATGTGAAAAACTGTTGTCCTCATAGAGTACTTGGCAAGAGTACACTCGAAGAGGCGTTTTCTGGTAAGAACCTTGATATTTCTCATTTGAATATTTTTGGTTCACCTGTTTACATTCATGTGACGAAGGATGCCAGGAAGAAGCTGGAGCCAACCGCAGAGGTTGGGATATTTGTGGGGTACACAGAAACACCCAACAATTATCGTGTGTATTTTCCAGACAATCGGATGACTGTCGTGCAACAGGATATCAAATTTCATGAGGAGAAAGGCATGAAGTTGTTGCTTGAGAGGGAGCTACACTTGCATGCAGAGGAGGATCTACTTGTTCCTAAATATGAGCCTCAAGATGTGGATCAGCCACAAGAGGAGGTTCATGGAGTGGAAGAAACCACTCATGCAACGCCAAACATCAGAGGGCGGAAGCGCACTCAGAAGTTGAGCAACTGAATCTTGATGCAGTGCAGAATGTAGGAGTTCCTACATCACAGCGTAGACAGAGACAGTCACTTGACTGATTTATTGGATACATGGCTCTGATGAGCAAGTGTATCGTGATGGAGCCATCCTCTTTCGAGGAAGCAGTGGAGGATCTCGCATGGGTAGATGCCTTGATGGAAGAGTATGATTCGATTATCAGTAACAGTGCATGGGAGATTGTCCCAAGGCCAGAAGGGAAATCGGTGGTAGGTTCGAGATGGATCTACAAAGTGAAGAAAGCTATTGATGTGAGCGTTGAGAAGTATAAGGCAAGATTTGTTTCCTGGGGCTTCTCACAGATCGAGGGGATCGACTATGAAGAAACCTTTGCACCTGTCACAAGCTATTCTTCCATACGGACCATCCTTGCTCTCTCAGCGCAGATGGGTTGGCACATTCAGCAGATGGATGTGAATACTGTGTTCCTCAATGGAATCATTGAGGAAGAGGTGTACATTGAGTAGCCTAAAGGATTCAAAATCTTTAGCAGTGAGTCGCATGTGTGCAGGCTCAAAAGAGCGTTGTATGGGCTGAAACAAGCACCTTGTGCTTGGGACACATGTATAGACAGTTATTTCACTGGACTTGGTTTCGCCAAGAGTGAGGCAGATCCAAACCTATACCAAATTGTGGTGGAGGGTAAGCTTTTGATCATTGTGCTTTATGTAGATGATTTAATACTAACTGGTGATGAACTGTTGATACACTCATGCAAGGCAGATCTTGCAAAGGAGTTCGAGATGAAGGACTTGGGCCTCCTTCATTATTTCCTGGGATTGGAAATTTGGCAGCGGAAAGGTGAATTGTTTGTGTCTCAAGGCAAGTACGCTTGGGTGATCTGGAGAAGTTTCACATCCAAGGCTGCAAGCCTATTGACACTCCTCTTCCTGGTGGTTGGAGGAAGGAGGATTCTACATCGGTAGAGGTAGTGGATGCCACTGTTTATCGACAGTTGGTTGGTTTGCTCATGTATTTAGTCAATACACGACCGGACATATGCTATGCTGTGAACCAGCTTTCACAAGCGATGGTTAAGCCTACCAAGCTCTTTTGGAAGGAAAACAAGCATGTCCTGAGATATCTCAAGGGAAAATTTGAGCATGGATTGTGGTACAGACAGTCGGATGAGTTGAAGCTGCATGGCTTCACGCATGCAGATTGGGCAGGAAGCCCAACGGACAGAAAGAGCACATCTAGAGGGATTTTTCAGTATCGGATCTATAGCAGTTTCTTGGTACAGCAGGAATCAAAGATCCGTGACACTCAGTTCAGTGGAGGCCGAGTACATGGCAGCAAGTTTGGCTGCATGCGAGGCTATATGGATGAGGAAGATCCTAGTTGGTTTGTTTGGTTCTCATTTAGATCCTACTGTGATATATTGTGATAATCAGAGTTGCATTAAACTCTCGGTTAATCTAGTATTTCATGATAGATCTAAACATATTGACATCTGGTACCATCATATTAGAGATTTTGTGCAGCAGAGGATCATGTTGCTTTCTTACATTCCTACAGAGGATCAGGATGCAGATATTCTGACGAAGGCGCTCACCAAGAGAAAATTCGAATACGATAGAGACAGGATCAAGGTGGCAGATAATCCCTATCTTGTTGAGAGGGAGTGTTGAGATTCAACAAGATGATGAGCTTAGTGAAAAGAGTCACCTTCACTAAGTGGGCCCGCAGGCTATTTTTGGCGCAAAGTCTATTTTTAGACTATGTCTATTTTTAGACATGTAGATCATATTCTATGAGTTGCAGGATGCTATTTGTGAATGGTTTGTCAAGTTGGAAAAATATATGGACTTCTATTTTTAGACATATTGGGTGGAGTCTATTTTTAGACTGCCAGTCTAAAAATAGATAGTCTAAAAATAGATATGTCGAATATTATAGGCTCTTAATAATATTTGGACTCTAAACAACAACTTATTCTCTTGGAGCACTTCAGTTCAATGCACATATGTGGCACAACAACTGACAGAAGGAATTGCGCTATTCCTAAGGGTTTACTGAAGCTAATTCATGGAGGACTCAGTTAGAACTCAAGTGGCAGAGTTATGACACAGTTGGAAGAAGTAGTTATGGAGTTGTATTCAGTTTAACTCAGTTAGACTCAATTGAGCTAGTTGTATCTAGTCTAACTGATTGATACACTAGTGAGAGTGGAGTGAATTAATTAGTTAAATAATTCATAAATAATAACTCATTAATCAACTGAATAATACATCATTTAACTACAGTGCATGGAAGTTTCAGTGGAGACCAGTGGAGAGATAGGTGAAAGGGCAAGATAGACTATCAGTTGTGACTATAGTGATGCATTGATTGCATCCAACACTCAGTGGAGATGCCAATGAGGATTGCGTGAGCAAGGCTGGAGTAATTCGAACTCATTCAGAGCCATTATTCAGCAGGGATTGCGCAATAGAGGCAAAGCAAAGGTGTGGCAAAGACTTGCATGATTTGCAAGATTGGGCTCCGATTAGTGTGTAGCGATTGTATTGTACTGAGAGCTTGATATGATCAGCTTTGTATGAGGATTGTTACATGATATCTATGACATATATTATATACATATAGTTGGGGTTTTCAGCTTCAGGCTTTCCCGTTAAACAACTGTGTTAATGAGTGTGAATTTTTATTGTTTCATGTGTGCATTGCAATCTTGATTTAATTTCCGCAAATGATCAATGGTGGAATAGATTATGTATTTTGCATGAAGTTAAAATAGTGTGAGATCAGAAGAATCTTGGAAATATAACACATAAGTTATATAATTTCTACAGATTCCCTGTAGACAATCAATGCACACTCCCAAGCTAACAAATCTCTCATTGATAGTTGCAGATGTATTATCACCCCAATGAGTTTTCTTAACTAAAACTTGTGTGCACTTTTGTTTTCATTTGTGTTGCATTCAATTTTTCTATTATCATTTTTCTTGATTTCACTTTTACAAGTGGCGCTTTTGCATCTTATTAGCTATGGCTTGTGTCGCTTTCACTTTCTTTAGCTTTTGCAAGTGTTGTTTTCATGTTTTTCTTATTGTCACAAGTCTCGTATTTGGGCATGAGAAGTGTCGCACATTGTAAAATCGGAGCTATAGTTCATTTCAAGAAGAAAATTTAGTACCAGTGGATCCTATCTATTATATAGACATGTATTAGACTCATTCCCAAATTTTTATGCATTGTCGTACTAGTGGAATTATTGTTGTCGCAAAGTATATCTTAAGTGTCGCAGTTGGAGGAGAATATTGTTTTGCCATCAAATTAAGGGGATCATGTTGATTATGAGTGTTGAGTATTTAATGTTGTGCCATTGATTATGATGAGTGTGTGATCATGTTCAAATCCAACCTTGGTTTCATCTCTACTGCACTAATCCCACACTTAGTAAAATTTCGTAAATTTTCATGCCTGAACAACCTGAGCTCACTCTTCCCCCTTGAACTACGCATTGCATAGTTGCAATCCTCAAGCATGCATCCTTTCCTCTTATAAATGTGTAATGTGCAGTTACTGCCTCTAAGAACTACACATTGCACAATCATGGTGCCCAAGAATTGCCTCTTGACCTCCAAAACTACACAATATTGCCTCCCATCCAATCTCCTTTTGTGCATTGTGCAATTGCAAGAAAAAAAATATCTCCCTGTCTTCATGAACTGTGCAACTATGAAATCCTCTACCCCTCAATCTCTCATGAACTATGCATTGCATAGTTAAAGTCGTAAAGCCTTCCTCATTGTGATCCTTCACTCTGCAGTTGTGTCTCCTGAGCCTCATGTGTTGCAGATTGCACAGTCACAAGAATCAATACCTCATTCTTGGCCTCTGGAACTACAAATTATGCAATCCTTGAGCCTTCCTCTTTGTCCAGTGCCCAATTCCAACTCAACCAATGGTTTTTATGAAGAAATCTAGACTCTAGGATATTTCTGAACTTATGTCGTCTTGGAATGTGAATTTCATCTGAAGGTACTATAACTTGACATGACATGATGATGCTTAAGGAGGATGCATATGAGATCATACAAGAAGACACCGGTGAATTTGGAAACATGAATAAGTCATCAATCAATAAGATTAAAGGACACTAGCTTATGACAAAATATCAAAGATCAAATATCAACATCATATGAAGACTCCATTTCACTTAGCCCCTTGGAGGATGAAGACAAAGAACATGCAATTTTTCTCATGAAGATCAAGGAAGAAACAAGAAGAGAAGCTTGGAATTGACACATCATCATGAAGATCCAAGTCATCTCTTGCCAATTCATGGCTTATACAAGAGTCATCTCAAGAGTCACCTGTGTCATAACATCTTGCCACATCATTTGTGGAAGGAAATTGTGTATTTTTCCAAAATGAGAAAATGTAAAATGTGTGGAAGACCAAGGGTCCCACATGGAATATGAAGGGTCACTAGAGAGTTCTAGAGTCATATAAAAGCTCAAAAGTCGTGTAAGAATTTGAAAAAATCATAGTAGAAACTCAATATTCATGAGGGAGGTCAAGAGTCACATGGGAGGTGGAGAATCACCTCATTTGTTATAAATACACCCTCATAAATCAAGAAAGGGGATATTTGGGACTTGAACTTTCACCTTGGATTCTCTAGCTTGTCATAGGAGAGAAGATATTTCTTTGGAGGAGAAAGTGGTGACTTAATGTTCCACTATTGGGGATAGTGTGGCAGCATTGTAATTGTATATCATGGAACTTCCACTTAATATATGAAGCTCTCAGAGCTAACACACTTTCATGCATATATCGTGAATGTTGTAAGATTATTATTTATATGTTTGTGATGTATGTTGTTTCATTTATGCTCATGTTAATGAACGATTTCATTTTCTTTAGTATGTATCTTGTTGAATGCATGTTTTTTATGATATTATGATCGTTATTATCTTGTGAGCTATTTTACAGATTAATCAACTATCCTCTTATGCTATTGTGTGTCTCTTTTAAGATAGTACTATTAATTTTGTTCTATAAGCTCACTCCCTCTTTCCTTTTTGTGAAATTACCTTATATACATTGCAATTGTATTCCTCACAGTGTTAGCTTAATTTCTTGTTTAAAATAATGTTTGTATAACATATTATGTTAATAATTGCAGCCAAAGAAAATCCCTAAGGACAATGGAAACTAACCGTATTTCCGAATGGGAATCCTGCTCCAAACGGTGAGAGGTCTAATTGGGACTTCATATCGAGGAGACCCCCTTGGTTGAAAAATTTCCAGCACTGTCAATGGTTGGCGCTTGAGGTAGGGGAAGATGAAATGTTGTGCTTGTTGAGTCTGTTTAGAATATCTCATCTTAAATGGCTCTTTCCCAAAAAATAATAATAGTGTGTTTTTATAATAGATCAAATATTTATTTCATCGTGGAATTAATTTCCGGATTTTCCAATTTGAAGTTTGAAGGTGAGGGTGAAACATTCATAGTTCAGCATATATATTTGTTTCTCAAATTTTTTGAATATTATAAAATCAATTGTGAAAATGTTGCTATTAAATTGTTCACCCTCACTCTTGAAGGTCGAGTTAAGAAATTGCGTCAGACTTTTCCAGCTGCTTCCATTCATTCATTCGAACAACTCCCTATGGAGCTTCATCAATCCTTTTACAAGTATGACTATGAATATGTTTGTAAAATGAGTTATTTTCTTAGAATGAAACCTGGGGAATCTGTAGAGGATTTTATTCATCGATTTCTTCACCTTTGTTATGAATTCCCCGAGGGAGTGATTGATTCATATTTCATCATGGAAAATATTCAGAGTCTAATTTTAGTCACCTTTAGATCTGATGAATCTGAGCCCCGGGATTATTCTCCCTCCCTATGATCTTGATCGTATTGAGGAGAAATTGGAATGGTTCGGTACTTGCATATAAATTAAGGTGAAGACTAACCCCTTGATCTCTCAAGATGATATTGACACTCATAACTTCAATATTAAATATAATCCAATTGAAATTATGATTTACTCAAGGGATACCCTTCAATATCCGCCATCTATGCCCCATGATTCCTTGTTTCATGATTTTTTTGATCAATCTACTTCAAATATTAATTATGTTCAAAATGTTGTTTCAAGAAATGATCATAGACAAGGTAATTTCATTCCACATGTAGAGGATCAAAGTGGTGAAGATATGTGCCATATTCCTTCCCCATTTTAGGATGATGATCTTGCATTTCTGGTTGATCGCCAATCTTGCATTTATGGCTGATCACCAGATTTGCATTTCTGGCTTAACACCGATCTTGCAATCTTGATAACCTATTAAATGATTTCAAATCCTTCATTTGAGTTTATAATTTGTACAACCATCACCATGAAATCCCTGTTCCATTAACACATGTGGTGATGGATATCCATTTACATCGAATGGTAACTTTTCTTCCTTTGAAGGCTTATATTTTTGAGGTATCGATTCATACTATTCTTCACATAGATTGAAATATTAATCTGTGGGATGGTATACCCTTTTAGTTCAGAATGATTCTAAAATTTCTCATATTCATGTATCTTCAGATATAAAATTTGAAGAAATAAGTTGTCAAGATTTTGAATCTTCAATATACCCTATTGATGTAAAGCTAGGTTAATCTGAAGATCATAGTGATATTCCTTTATTTTATCATTATGTTGATGAAGATTATAAGGATTAAATTAGTCTTCAACTTGATTTAGTTACAACCATTATCTCTTCTCCTGATTCATTTCATATTTCCTCACCTTTAGCACACTATTCATTGTAACCAGATATGTTGGATGATTATGTTATACTAACAACTTTTATTAATTTTTTAGATCCTTATCTGGATGGTCATGATTACAAAAAAGTACATGATGGTGTGGTCCTATAATAAGAGGATAAAAATCTTGAATCGATTATTCATGATGTGTTCAATTGTAAATATTTCATATGTCAGGAGGAAGATGTTTAAGGGAGTTTTATGATTGATGTATCTCAATTTTCTATCCATCAATTATATGATATGTTTAAACTTAAGTATGATAAAACCAATTGCATTAATAGTGTTTTCATTGATACATCTAATGATAGTGGTGGATATTTACCTGTTGATCTTTCTAAGCCACCTAAATTTGATGATCCACCATTAGAAAGTTCAAAAACTTGTCACGAAGTCGAGGCACTTCAACCCCCACTGATGGCTATGTAAAGTTTTTGCAATCCCATTAAGATCTCCAAAATAAGTTGGATCCAAATTTTCACACATAATTATTTCCTTAATATTCATCCACTATAAGTGAGCTGATTTTTGAAGGAATTTTAGTATTTTCAAGTTAATTTTATAAACCCTCAAGATAGATTTCTTCATCAAATGGAAGATTATGGTTTTGTTAATTCTTCATCATGTGAATTCCTTGCATTGCACTAAGGGTTGGGGAGCATATTTTTTATGGATACACATAGTTTCAAAGCTTGTCATTATTATTGTCAAGACAAAGGTCATATTTGGTTGGAAGATTCCTCCCTGTCAAATGCTTCCAAGATCAATCACCTTTCTATCATTTTTGTGTATGTCATCAATTTAATCATATTTTAGGAACAATGTCTCTTCTTGAGTGGTAGTAAATTCTTGATTCAATTGGAGAATCAAAACACTTGTATTGATATGAATACTTGGTTTTATTTGGCCCTTGCTTCTAATATTTCGTCAACCTGATATCCTAATCAGTTTCCTAGATTTATAATGTTAGAAATTTCCTTTAATACCTTGAGTTTTCATATTTTTGGAATGGTGCCTATTCAAATACAAAGGGAATGAACAAATAATTGAGGATATTATAATCACCAATATGATCATAATAATCATTCTAACAACTATCACTCAATTAATCATTTTCCCATTAACATACCTAGTGATAGTTGTTTTACATTGATTGATTTTGTTGAACCTAATGATCTTCGTGGTTTATTATTTCATTGTTTAGATGCTTTTAGGATAGTTGAGGCACTTTAACATGAGATGATGGTAATATATGTTGGAAATTCTAAGAGGGGGGCGAATCAGTATTTCTTTTCAATTGTTATTTTTACCAATTAAGATCACTCATAATTAGAACACAAAATGAACAATGATAGAATCAATACTTTTATTAATTTATTATTTATAATAAATAAAGTACAATATATGTATAGGGCTCCAACCCTAGATGAAGACACCAATCTTCAGTCTCCCAGGCTCCAACCTGTATTATGCCAAACACCGACTTGGACTTCCCAAGGCTACAACCTTGTCAGTTTGAGGCACCAACCTCTAGGGCTCCAACCCTATCTCTGGTACAGGCTCCAACCTGGTTTCTTGAGGACTCCTATCCACCAAGGCTCCAACCCTATCTTCCAAGGAACCAACCTTGTCTCTATGAAGCTCCAACCTCTTGGGCTTCAACCCTCAGCTTCAATTCGTCAAGATGTGTTTGGTTATACTTCACAGTTCCCAATGTCTTCTTCAACAAGACATGTTAATATTCATTTATGCCTTCACTTTATCTCCATGTCACATCATTAATGGAAACCTTGTTCTTTTAGAAGGTGTCACCATTGTTCTTCATGGTACCCAACCAAAGATCTCAAAATCACCTCATGAGGATATCATGGTCTTCAATGATCTTCACAAATCTTCAATGTGTCTTCAATGAGCAGCCCTAGTTTAGCACCTGATCTAAGCCTCTTCAAGGGCCTTTTCAATATCTCTCACAAGGGCCCAAAAAGTTATTTCTCCACAATATTCAAGGTTTCTTCAAGGTACTCCAAGATGTCTTCAAGATTCTTCACTATGTTGAACCAGGTCTGCTCCAGAACCTAATCTTCACAATCTTCAAGGAATGTATTCAAACCCAAAGCATTGTTCAACTTAATCTTATGTTCTACTATTTCCAAAACAATGCTTGACTGTCTATTATTGGTCTCCACCACTGTTACACAACTCCAACACTTCAACAATAGTCAGAGAAGAATCATATTCTGAGGTATGTATTCATCATATTCTGAAGGTAGAAGGTCCTCCACAATCTGAGCTAGGAAGTCCACCAACAATCCGAGAAATTCTAAGCATAAAATGTAAGCATTGTAGTACTGGTCAGGAAGTCTGACACACTTCAAAAGGAACCAAATTCTAGCCTCTATCCAAGAATGATAATACACAGTCACTGTAAAAAGGTTTTTGAGCCAATACACAATCCAATTCTGCTGTAAATATCACCAGGAAATCACTGTAATCACATTTCGAGCTAGGGAGGTCACAAAACTGTAATAATCCACTTTAATTTCAAATCTGAATTGTGCTCAGATAGGAATCTGAACCTGTAGACGAGATATAGCCTCTGCAATTTCGGAACTGAAGTGTGCCTAGGAAAAAAATCTGAATTTCAGTACATAATACAGGTCACCTATATATATATATATATATATATATATATATAGTTGTTTGTCCCTATGAAGAGACACGTCACCTGGTGAGGAGACCAGCCTACACAAGTCGGCTCAAGTTGACTATGACAAAAAACTAATTTTTTCATCTTAAAAAAGTAATTTCTTTCAGTCTAGAAGGAGTTAGAGGGCAAGTAATAGCTTATTAGAAAGGGGAAAATATGCTCTATCAGCTGATGTTAATTTCATCCGTAGGTGAGGTCATCTTCCCATCAAGAAATTTATTTTTCTTTGTGGTTGTTCTTGAATTTTTATTTCAGACCATATGATTGCTTTGGAATTTTTTGTGCAGTCCTTGATTCTTTATGGATAAGGATATAGGGACAAAATTTAAGGGATTTTCCATAAGAGCTTCAAATTAGTCTTTCAACTATCATCCATATCATCAAATGTGTTATCATGAGGTCTTCAAACTATGTCATCATATGTCATCAAGTATAGTGTAGTTATTCATGACATCATAGGCACATGATAGGCACTTAGGATTTACATCAATCTTTAGGGCATTATGAACATCGGGAGTAAGGATGCCATAATATGCATGAGGTTATGGCATCTTCATGGTTAGCTGAGGACATCTAGGGAATTATGATCATTAGGTATATAGGACAATATTTTTTACTAAGTGGCATGTCATTTTCATTAATAGCATCTTTAAAGCCTAGGGATTGCATGAGGTATTGACATCACAATACTATTTGTCATCTCGACTAATGCCACATTGACATCAATGACAACCTTGACTAAAAATATCCCCCTTTGTCATTGATGGCAATAAACTTGTCCTTCCAATATACTCTCCCCCTTTGACATCAATGGAAAATGGGGTACCCAAGTACTCCCTTGTCAAGCAACTTCTTTTTTTCATCAATAGTAGTTCTTGATAGGTATGTCACTCCCCCAATCATGGTGCTCTTCCTTATGGAAATGTTGTCCATGATAGACATGTCTAAATTTCTTCATGTAATGAACCACCTGCCCCTGTCTGCATAAACTCCTCTACCTCAAGAAATATTACTTGCTTAGTGATCAAATGGAAGAGATTGTCAATAATAGTCCATCGAATGAGTAAGGGATCACATTCTTCAATGGATTTTCTCCCAATAGATGATCTATCAAAGGATGATCATGCAAGTGTGAATCATTAAGGTTTTCATAGGGCCCATTCATAGATAGCCTCCGCAAGAATGGTCAAGAATCACAAGCTCCCCTTAATAGTATGCATAGTCTTCTTCTTGGCAGAAATTCATCATCAAACCTTGTAATACATCTCTTCCAAAGTTGTCTTCATCAAATCAAGAACATGCGTTGTTAGCTAGAGTGTTCAAGAGACTTTTGGATCCAATTTGCTTCCTTATCCACACTTGTGTAATTTTCTTCTCTAGCTTGGTTGTCATGATTTTAGGGACCCAAGTCAAGTTACAATCACATGCCATATGTCCAATGTTATGGAAATTAAAGCACTCCATCTTGTTCATGAATGAGTAATCATGAATTCTTCTTGCAAAATTGCTTCTAGAAGATTGACGGGGACCACTATATTTTTCTTTGTGATATGCCCTACAATCCTTTGCGATGTGCCTAAAATTTGTAAAAGAATAGAAATAACCAAAAAATATACTTTTGTACCTGGAGGATGGAGATTGCCTTGATGTACTTCCAAAGTTGTTTTGTCTTGGGATCTTTTGATGATATCCATTGCTTCTTGCATTCTTAACCCAATCTGCAATTATTCTTGGAATCTGATTTCTTCCAATGTCATCTTGACCCTTGATTTTTCTAGAAATGATAGCATCAACATTTCTTCCTGGCTTCCTCACATCCTTGTTGTTTGAAGAATTATCATTCTTGCTTGAGGGTTCACCTGCATAGCCAAGACCCAATTTATCAAGGGGGGATCTTTGATGACTTTGGATGTTATCTAGGGTTTGAGAACCCTTCAAGTTCTTATTTAGCAAGTCAACTTCCTTTTTAAGAGAGACAATTTATCCTTTCAATTTTTCACAATCTTCATCTTTCATGACTAGTTTCTTCTTCATTTCTTCCATCATCCTTGTTGCTTTGTGTGCTTCTTTTTTAAGGGAGATGATATTTGATTTCATTATGAAGATTTCTTCATTCTTATTTGCTAGGCTGCTCTCCATTTCTTCTTTTATTCTTGTAGCTTCACATGTTTCGGCCTTGAGAAGATTAATGTCTAATTTTAGTTTGAATATTTCTTCATCCATTTCTTCTAGTTGTCATATCATGGTGTTTCTCTCCTTTTCTACTTCATCAACTTGTCCTTCTATGAATGCCAAATTTTCCATCACCTTCTCGGCTCCTTGCGCTTGTTTCCTTGCTTCTTCTAGTTGAGATCTAAGAGAGGAGACCTCTTCCTTGTATTGACCAATCTCTACTTCAAGATTGCTCAAGCTCTTAAGTCTTTGTTCAAGGTGGCTTGGCAAAGTTTCTTCCATTTTCTTTGCCTTATACAATTGATTTGTCATAGATATGACTTCTTCATGATGCTTTCTTTTGTTTTGATGAAATTCCTCTTTAAGTTTGGCGAGCTCCTCATCTCTTTCTTGTACTTGAAGCTTGACAAAGTCAACTTCCTTCCTTGTCTTTTCTTGGTTACCATCTTGCGCTTTCTTCTTAAGTTCCTCATTTTCCTTTTTCAAAGTATTAATCTCTTCCATGGAAGCGATAAGTTTATTAAGGAGATATTCTTCAAAGTCTTCTTTGTTCTCTTCATCTTCTAGGTCTTCTTTAGCCTTGTTGTCATCTCTCTTATCTTCAACTCCCTTGATGGATTCTAGACTTCTTTGTTGTTTTCCATCATCTTCTTGACTAGTGATCATTTTCAATGCTCCTTTTGGGTGAAGATCATGAAGTTTGTCCCATATGACTTTTGTTGACGAACATTTTTCAAAATTCGCCTTCACAGAATTTGGTAACCCATTCAGAATTGCCTTCATTTCTCTTGTATTCTACTCCTTGGATTCTTCGTCCATCGTGTCATTAGTAATCATTGATTTCCAAACTTCAATTCCTTGAGTCTTCAAGAAATTCCTCATTCTTGCCTCCCATATATCAAAATTTCCATTGAATAATGGAGCCTTTTAAATTGATTGACTTCAATTTCGATGGTTGAGGAAGACACACCTTTAGGAGGATTGGAGACTTTATTCCTTGGCTTTTCCATTTGTGTTCTAATGATCAACCTTCAAGCTGTTAGGCTTTGAGTGAAGGTACTGGCTCTGATACCAGTTTTTTGAAATACTAAGAGGTGGGTGAATCATTATTTCTTTTAAATTGTTATTTTTACCAATTAAGATCACTTATAATTATAACACAAAATGAACAATGATTGAATAAATAATTTTATTAATTTATTCTTTATAATAAGTCAAGTACAATATATGTATAGGGCTCCAACCCTAGATGAAGACACCAATCTTCAGTCTCCCAGGCTCCAACCTTGTCAGTTTTAGGCACCAACCTCTAGGGCTCCAACCCTATCTCTGGTACGGGCTCCAACCTAGTTTCTTGAGGACCCCTATCCACCAAGGCTCCAACCCTATCTTCCAAGGCACCAACCTTGTCTTTATGAGGCTCCAACCTCTTGGGCTTCAAACCTCAGCTTCACTTCGTCAATATGTGTTTGGTTATACTTTACAGCTCCCAATTTCTTCTTCAACAAGCCTTGTCAATCTTCAATTATGCCTTCACTTCATCTCCATGTCACATCATCAATGAAAACCTTGTTCTTTTAAAAGGTGTCATCACTATTCTTCATGGTACCCAACCAAAGATCTCAAAATCACCTCATGATGATATCATGGTCTTCAATGATCTTCACAAATATTCAATGTGTCTTCAATGAGCAGCCCTAGTTCAACACCTACTCTAAGCCTCTTCAAGGGCCTTTTCAAGATCTTATCACAAGGGCCCAACACGGTATTTCTCCACAATCTTCAATATGTCTTCAAGATTCTTCACTATGTTGCAACAGGCCTGCTCCAGAACCTAATCTTCACGATCTTCAACGAATGTATTCAAACCCAAAGCACTGTTCAACTTCATCTTATGTTCTACTATTTCCAAAACAGTGCTTGACTGCCCATTATTGGTCTCCACCACTGTTACATAACTCCAACACTTCAACAATTGTCTAAGAAGAATCACAATCTAAGGTATGTATTCATCATATTCTGAAGGTAGAAGGTCCTCCATAATCTGAGCTAAGAATTCTGCCAAAAATTTGAGAAATTATAAGTGTAAACTGTAAGCAGTGTAGTACTGGTCAA
This sequence comes from Pinus albicaulis, assembly GCA_034641835.2. NCBI lineage: Eukaryota > Viridiplantae > Streptophyta > Pinopsida > Pinales > Pinaceae > Pinus > Pinus albicaulis. Next base: position 413,774,929 of record CM076577.1, read on the forward strand.
GAAGTCTGACCCACTCCAAAAGGAACCAAATTCGAGCCTCTATCCAAGAATGATAATACACAGTCACTATAAAAAGGTTTCTGAGCCAATACACAATCCAATTCTGCTGTAAATATCACCAAGAAATCATTGTAAACACAGTCCGAGCTAGGGAGGTCACAGCGCTGTAATATATCCACTTTAATTTTAGATCTGAATTGTGCCTAGATAGAAATCCGAACCTGTAGATGAGATATAGCCTCTGAAATTTTAGAACTGAAGTGTGCCCAGGAAAAAAATTCGAATTTCAGTACATAATGCAAGTCTGAGCTT
>CM076577.1:413780240-414169902 GCA_034641835.2 Pinus albicaulis
TTCACAAAGAGTGAGGTGAATGAAAACCTATACCAGATTGTGGTGGAGGGTAAGATTTTAATCATTTTTCTTTATGTTGATAATTTAATACTGACTGGTGATGAGCAGTTGATACACTCATGCAAGGAGGACCTTGCAAAGGAGTTTGAGATGAAGGATATGGGTCTCCTTCATTATTTTGTTTTATTGGAAATATGGCAGCAAGAAGGTGAAATGTTTGTGTCTCAAGGCAAGTATGCTCGGGAGATACTTGGTAAGTTTCACATGGAGGACTGCAAACCCATGTATACCCCTCTTCCAGGAAATTGGAGGAAAGAGGATGCTACAACAACTGAGGTAGTGGATGCTACTGTCTATCGACAATTGGTTGGTTCGCTCATGTATTTAGTTAATACAAGACAGGACATATGCTATGCAGTGAACTAGCTTAGTCAAGTGATGGTTAAGCCTACCAAGCTCTTTTGGAAGGAGGGAAAGAATGTCCTGAGATATCTCAAGGGCACATCTGAGTATGGATCATGGTACAGACAGACGAATGAGGTGAAGTTGAATGGCATCAAAGATGCATATTGGGTAGGCAGCCCAATGGACAGAAAGAGCACATCAGGAGGGGTTTTTAGTATTGGATCTACAGTTCATTCTTGGTACAACAGGAAACAGAGATCTGTGGCACTCAGTTCAGTGGAAACAGAATACATGGCAGCAAGTCAAGCTACATGTGAAGCTATCTGGATGAGGAAGATCCTGGTCGGTTTGTTCAGTTCTCATTTAGATCCTACAGTGATTCATTGTGAATATCAGAGTTGCATTAAACTCTCGATTAATCATGTGTTTCATTATGGACCTAAGCATATAGATATATGATATCATCATATCAGAGATTGTGTGCAGCGGAAGATTATGTTGCTTCAGTACATTCCTACGGAAGATCAGGATGCAGATATTCTGATGAAGGCGCTCACCAAGAGAAAATTCGAATACCATAGAGAAATGATCGGGGTGAAGGATAATCCCTATCTTGTTGAGAGGGAGTGTTGAGATTCAACAAGATGATGAGCCTAGTGATAATTAAGCACCTTCACTAGGTGGGGCCCGCAGGCTATTTTTAGGTGTGTCTATTTTTAGAATGGTGAGCATATTCTAAAATTATCAGGATGTTGATTCTAGATGGTTGAGAAAATTATATCTTTGGATGAATTTCTATTTTTAGAAGATGGGTGAATTCTATTTATAGATCGCTAATCTAAAAATAGAATGCATGTCGATTATAATTATCCCTTAATAATATTCAAAAAATAAATAGTAACTTATTCCCTTGGAGCACTTGATTTCAGCACTTGATTGTTACATGCTCCATTGATATATATAATATATGATAGTTGGGGTTTTTAGCTTTAAGCTTTCCTGGAAAAAACATTCTTGTTATGTGCGATTGATTTTCCTTCATATGTGTTTTAAAATTGGTGATTTAATTTCCACAAAGAATTAAGTGGAAGGATTATGTATTTAACATAAGATTAAATTGTTAGATCAGGAGAATCCGGAAATACATTATTGTGTTTATAAATTTCTACACTTTTCCATAAGAGCTTCAAAATAGTCTTCCAACTATCATCCATATCATCAAATGTGTTATCATGAGGTCTTCCAACTATGTCATCATATGTCATCAAGTATAGTGTAGTTATTCATGTCATCATAGGCACATGATAGGCACTTAAGATTTACATCAATCTTTAGGGCATTATGAGCATCAGGAGTATGGATGCCACAATATGCATGAGGTTATGGCATCTTCATGGTTATCTTAGGACATCTAGGGCATTATGATCATTAGGTATTTAGGACAATATTTCTTCCTAAGTGGCATGACATCTTCATTAATAGCATCTTTAAAACCTAGGGATTGCATGAGGTATTGACATCACAAGAATATTTTTCATCTCGAATAATGCCATATTGACATTAATGAAAACCTTGATTAACAATTGATTGTTGGACATTGGATAAACCAACACTCCCCGTGTGCTTCCTGACACAGACTAACCACCTCTCATGAATCCTTTTCTCTGGCGATGCGATTGTTGACTAACACCTACAGGTTTTGGTATAATGGAAATCGTGATTCCCAACAAGTGCTATCAGAGCATAGGTCACAAGTTTGATACACACCCGGCTTGCGTTGGGGGGGATATTGTTGGAAATTGGATAAACCAACGCTCCCTATGTGTTTCGTGACATGGACTAACTGCCTCTTGTGAATCCTTATCTCTGGCGATGCGATCATTGACTAACACCTGCGGGTTTTGGTCTAACGGAAATCGTGATTCCCAACAATGTAAATTTCTCACCATCTTAACAAAGATTTTTGATGAAATCAGATCAAATTCACCTCACAATATTCTCTTTGTGATTCGATTGTGTTAATTGAATATTCATTTTCTCATGAGTCTAAGGGTATTCATATTGATAATTTTGAATATCATGATCCGATCATCGATTCGTTAGAGAAATATCAATTTTAAAGCTATGTTGCAAATAATAAGCTTCGATCATTCTTGATGTTTGCAAAAACCGAAAAAATAGATGAATGTACACTCATGAGAAAATTTAAAGGTTTTTATGATCATCATTTCAATCAACAAGGTAATACTTGAGACTAGTTAAAGCTAGTTATTATGGCACATATTTTTGTTGATAAGTAAGGCCTTTAGTTCATTTTGCAAGATTTTCAAATTGTTGTCTTTACTCTTGCACAATGCTTTATATTCATTTTAATTGTTCGCACCTTTGCGTTTGCAGGTAGGGAGTCGTTACAGTGGTTACATTGGAATTTCCATTACACTTAGCCATGAATTTCTATCTCACTAGGTTAGGGGTAGGTCTAGGTGCATTTTAGCCCTCTAGTTTCATTGCACAACCTTGCATTTTACCCTGAAATAGTCCTTGCATTTAGTTTGTTTTCTTTGTTTGTTTCCCATGCTCCTTTTCAGTTAAGGTTTACTTCTGCTCTTCTTTTTCTTTTGTCTTATTGTTATGCCTTGCATTTATTTATTTTATGTATTGACCCTACATGAAAATTATCTCTCTTGGCTCAAAACATAATGTGGCAAAGTTTGAAAAGGGAAATTGCGATGATGAACAATGCTTGGCCAATCTGTAATCCTCTTGTTTGTCTTGGTTTACATTTCTTTAAAGTCAATGATGTTTGAACGAAAAATATGATTTTTTCCATATGGAAATCCTTTGGTTGAGCTATGAATCACTTATCTTTATTAGGATCTTAATTCCGACTTAGCCTTTTATTGCATGGTTTTTCGACATGTTGACTGAACCAAGTAGAGAAGGGAAAGGAGAAAAAAAATAAAACGAGCATATTAACTTCAATTATATTTGAAATCACTTAAACAAGGAACAACCTATACGTCTCTCAATAAGTCGAGATCCCTCTTCAAACATATCTTTAATAAAATAAAATAAAAAGGTGAAGAAGAGAAAGGTGTCTTGTGTAGAGAGGTGAAGCAATCAACTTTGTCGAGTTATTGTACAAGCTTGTTGGCAACGAAGTGATGCTTCTTTCTCCTTGAGGTGACTCCGCCAGGGAAATGTCCAAGCTTTCTAAAAGAGAATAAACACCGAGGAATGTTCTTAAAAATATTGATATACGTATTATCCTTCACCCCTATCAAAAAGGTTGATGTATGACTAGTCTTATGTTGATGTGTTTAAAGATGAGCAAGGAAATGAAGTGACTGTATATTTAACCGAGACAAGTAAAAAAGTCAAGGAAATATACATGGCGAATCAATACTTCCTGAAATATTGATACCTTTCACTCATATATAAAACCTGAAAAAATAAGGTGGAATTCTACTAGTGTGTCACAAAGTGTTGTCGATGTGACAAACACCCTCCAAAATTTTTCTTGCACTTGAATTTTGGAGCATAATTGTGAACCTATGATCCATCATCCCTTAATTGTTTGTAGGCGCTTAATGGTTAGTTGATGTTTTCTGAGATTCTAAGTGTCAAAGTCACTTTCTTACACATGCTTGTATTTTGATTCATTCATGAGTGCATCTCTTTCAAGTAAGACTAGCAGTCAATATGCACCTTGGAAAGTCAAGCAATGTGTAGTTATTGCTGATAGAGATTGCACAATATCTAAGGATAGTGATTGTGCGGTACCTAGGGATAGAGATTGCACAGTACCTTGAGACAGAGACTACGTAGTCCATGTAGACAACCAGTGGACAATCCTAAGCTGGCAGATCTCTCATTAATAGTTGCAATTTTATTATCACCCCAGTGAGTTTTCTCAACTCTCGCTTTTGTGTGATTTTGTTTTCATTAGTGTTGCTTTCAATTTTGTGACTATCATTTTTTCTTTCTTTCACTTTTAAAAGTATAAATTTTGTGTCTTCTTTGCTATGACATGTGTCACTTTCACTTTCTTTATCTTTTACAATTGTCATTTTTGTGTTTTTCTTATTGTCGCAAGTGTTGTCTTTTTTCATGAGAAGTGTCACACGTTGCTAAAGCGGAGTCATGGTTCATTTCAAGAGGAAAATTTGGTACCAATGGGTCCTATATATCATATAGACACATGTTAGACTCATTCCCAAAATTTTATGCATTGTTCTACTACTGTCATTACTATTGTCAAAACTTATATCTTAACTATCACACTTGGAGGAGAATGTTGTTTTTCGTCGCATTAAGGGGATCATGTTGATTCTAAGTACCGAGTGTTTAATGTTGTGTCTTTGATTGTGTTGAGTTTGTGATCATGTTCAAGTACAACCTTTGTTTCATCTCCTCCTCAATGATACCACACTTAGTCAAATTCTGGAAAGTTTCATGCTCGACCTACCTAAGCTCATGTTGCCCCCTTGAACTGTGCATTTCACGGTTGCAAGCCTCAAGCATGCACCCCTACCTCTTGGAAATGTTAAATGCACAGTTAATTCCTCCAAGGATTGTGCATTGCAGAATTATTTCCACAAACGACTGCACATTGTGCAGCCAAAGTGCCCAATAATTTCCTCCTTACTTCTTGAACTATGAAATCATGCCTCCCATCTAGTCTCCTTCTATGAATTGCGCATTTTCAAGAAAAATTTTGTATCCCTGCCTTCTTGAACTCTGAAACTATGAAACACTTTGTACATCTCTCTCTCTCTGAACCACACATTACAATGGGAAATCCTTCTTCACTTTGATCCTTAACTACATAGTATTGTCTCTTGAGCCTCCAATGTTGTGCATTGCACAATTACAAGCATCAATACCTCACTCGCGGCCTCTAGAACTGAGAATTGAAAATTTACAAGAATCGATACCTCACTCCTTGCCTCTATCACTACACATTGCACAATCCTTGAGCCTTCCTCCTTGTCTAGTACCTATTTCCACCTAAACTGATGGTTTTCATGAAGCAATATAGGCTAGGATATTTCTGGATTGATGCCATCTTGTCATGAGATAATTTCATCTGTAGGTACTATATATTGACATGATAGGAGGATGCTCCAGGAGGATGCTTAGGAGATCATACGAGAAGACACCTGAAAATTTGGAACCATTAAGAATTCATCAAGAAAGAAGATGAAGGGACACTAGCTAACGAAAAAAGATCAAAGATCAGGATCATATGAAGGCTCCATATCAATCTTCCCCTCGGAGGATGAAGACAAATTATATGCAAGTTCTATCATGAAGATATCAAGGAAGCAACAAGAAGAGAAGCTTAGCATTGACACATCATCATGAAGATTCAAGTTATTTGTTGCCAAGTCATGGCTTGTACATGAGTCATCTAAAGAGTCACATGGGTTATAACATCTTAGCACATCATTTGTGGAATTTAATTGTGTATTTTACCAGAGTGAGAAAATGTAAAATGTGTGGAAGACCAAGGGTCCCATATGGAATATGAAGGGTCACTAGAGAGTCCTAGAGTCATATGGAACTTCAAAGGTCATGTAAGAATTCGAAAAATTCATATTAGAAGCTCAAGAGTCAAGTGGGAGGTGGAGAGTCACCTCATTTTTTGTAAACACACCCTCATAACTCAAGCAAGGCGGATTTTGAGAGTTCAACTTTCACCTTGGATTCTCTAGCTTGGCATAAGATATAAGATATTTCTTGGGAGGAGAAAGTGGTGACTTAATGTTCCACTATTGGGGTTAGTGTGGCAACATTGTAATTGTATATCTTGGCATTTCCACCTAATATACGAAGCTCTCAGATCCAACACTCTTTCATGCATATATTTTGAATGTTGTAAGATTATTCTTTATATGATTTTGAGGTATGTTGTTTCATTTACGTTAATGCTAATGAACTAATTCGTTTTCCTTAGTATGTTTCTTGTTGAATGCGTGTTGTTTATGATATTATGATGATTGTTATCTTGTGAAATATTTTGCAGGTTAACTAATGATCATCTTATACTCTTGTGTGTCACTTTTAGGATAGTACTATTACTTTTCTTCTAGAGTCTCACTCTCTCTTTCCTTTCTGTGAAAGTACCTTATATACATTGCAATTGTATGCCTCACAATGTAAAATTACTTGCTTGTTTGAAATAATGTTTGTATAGCCTCTTATGTTAATAATTGCAACCAAGGAAAACCCCTAAGGACAATTGTAACCTACCGTATTTTCATTTGGGGCTCCTACTCCAAATGGTGTGTGTTCTAATTGGGACTTCATATTAGAGAGACCCCCTTGGCTGACGAATTTCTAGCATTGTCAACATTTGGCGTTGGAGGGGGGGGGGAGATGATAAGATGTGCCCGTTGAGTTTGTTTTAAATATCTCATCTTAAATGACTATTTCCCAAGTCATAATCTCAGATTTTTTTTTTAATAGATCAAATATTTCAATCCTCGTGGAATTAATTGATGACTTGTCCAATTTAAAGTTTTATGGCGAGGGTGAAACATTCAAACTTATATCTTTATTTATCAAGTTTTTTGAATATTGTGAAATCAATTTAGAAGATGTTGCTATTAAATTTTTCATCGTGACTCTTGAAGTTTGAGTTAAGAAATGGTGTCAGACTTTACCAGTTGCTTCCATTCATTCATTTGAACAAATCGCTATGGAGATTCATGAAGCCTTTGACAAGTATGACTATTAAGATGCTTATAAAATGAATTATTTTCTTATAATGAAACTTGGGGATCTATAAAGTATTTTCTTCATCGATTTTTCACCTTTTCCAAGAATTCCCCAAGGGAGTGATTGATTCGTATTTCATCATGGAAAAATTTTAGATTTTGATTTCACTCACCTTGAGATATTTTGAATATGAAACCTTTGATGATTCTCCCTCCTCAAATTCTAAAAACCATAAGACACCTCTAATTTTAGAGGAGGAACCTATTATTCCTTTTGTTCCTTATCCTCCTCCTTTCCCAATGTCGATGTGTGTGCCTCCTTATGATAATGTTGAAGTTGGGAAATCTGAAAATCAAATTCTTGATCTGTCCATTCAACCACCATCCCCTTCCCATGAGCTATATCATATTGAGGATAACTTGGAATGCTTCAATAATTGCATACTTCCTAAGGTGAATACTAACTCCTTGATCTCTCAAGATAATATTAACGCTCATAACTTCAATCTTGAATCTGATCCAATTCAAAGTATGGTTTTCTCAAGGGACACCCTTCAATCTCCACCATCTATGTTTTGTTAGTGTCATAATATGCATTCTGCCATCAATGATCAAAATCACTCTTTTCATTTTCGTTTTAGATGTCCCACTCTGAAATTTTTATTTCATTCCATTAGGTCATGCTAAAAATTGCTTCATTGATGGTAGCCTTGGTCATAAAACCTCACTCTCCCTCAAAAAATCACATTTTCTGACTCACCTTCATGTCTTGTTGAGCATAACAACACTTTTGAAAATCTCATTTCACTATGTCTTATCTCAGTCAAAGTCAATCATTGAAGTCAAGTCATTCAAGGTCCCATTAGGTTATTAGGTTTCATTGTTAAAGGTTCAAAAATGCACCATTTTATTTGCATAAGGTCAAAAAAAGTATGAGAGTGATCCCAATAATGTCTCTTTACCATGTAAAGATGACCTCCAAGATGGTTTCCAAAGTTGTAATTTCATTTCATGTGTGATTTTCATTCCAAGATATAATATTTATTTAAAAAACAAAGTTGTAATTTTTATTTTTTCTATGTAATTTTGTATCATTAAATATGTAATAAGTACTTAGTTCCCAAGGTTGCCAACTCAGAGTTCCACATGCCAACACATCAAAATTCAAAGTGCAAGAGTTTTTAGTTCATCAATTGATCAAATTTTTTAGGGCGTTGTCTTTTCCCAAGGGTGCCCAAGTGATCATTGTCCACAAGCACTAAACCATGATTTCCTCTCCCACTGAGCTAGGGTTTGCTATGGAATCAGAGACATCTGAGAAGAGGAGGCATAAGGGAGGTCATTTCAGCAAGTATGAGGTCATTTTAGTACATAAATATCATGTCTCCATCATTTTTTAAGAAATCATTCCAAGAGTTAAGTCATTTTCCACTCATAGCGCCAGTTTTAGTTTAAACTATGTTAAAAAAAAAAAAAAAACTAAAAAAAAAAAAAAATAATAATAATAATAATAAAAAAGATAAAATAAATAAAATAAAAAAATAAAAAAATAAAATATAAAAAATAAAATAAAAATACATAAAAATAAAAATAAAAATAAAAAGGAAAAGGAAAAAAAAGATGAATTTAACAAACGTGAGAGATTTGTTTTCCATCATAGGTCAAGGAATAAAAACCTCTTTCAATTTTTACACAAGTGTCATATTTTTGGAGAAACGTCAAAAATACAGGTGCCACGAGAGAGTTGTTGCACTTCTGGAGTGACCTCGGGAAAATCAAGTTTTCTCCTAGCTAGAATGTCCAAATGACTTTTTAATGAGTCAAATGATAACTAGACAAATGGATCTTTCGAATGAGCTATCATGATATCAATTTGGAGTTGAGGAAGGCCTCCAAAAGTTGCCTAAAATATCACTCTGCATTTATGCATCCTCATTCTACACTTTTTGACCAGTCTTGGGAAAATCAACTTTTGACAAGGAAAATGAACTCCAGTCATAAAACCAAATGTAGATTTGGAAAGTAGAATTGAAGGGATTTCCAACGAGCCATCTTGGAGAAAATTTGAACACCGGGAAGACACTCAAATTCAGCCTTGAACAGAGAGGATATTTTTGCCTAGTCACTGCGCGTTTAACAAGAAAATGGTGCATTTGGCAGCCTTTGGAAATTTTCTGAGTTTCACTCCAATTTTGATTTTTATATTGGGAAATGTAGAATTTACCTATGTAAATGATGAATATGAATGTAATTATCATGTTTTTACTATTTACTAGGGTAAATACATTAGGTAAATCAAGCAAATGAGGTGTAATGAATCAATTTACTTAAGATAGGGATGAGTCACTTTAACCACCATACACTCTAGGTTTCAGTTCAGACTTTAGTGGATCAGCTCCTCCTCTCATGGATTCGAACCTTGAGGTTGGGAGAGGTTGTTTGAGGGCTATATCATGTCATTTTTTACTCATTTTAAAAAGGTTGGAGTTGGAATCAGTTTGATTTTGCTAATTGATCAAGGGAACTTGTACTCAGTTTTGGCCAACCTAATAAAGAGGAGTTGTAGCTACATTTATGGGATACCTGTGGTATTTAATGTATTTCATTGTTTCTTCTTTAGTCACATATGTTTGAATGTATTTTTCATGTCACTTTCATGTCTATGTTATGATTTTTTACAAGTTTGAAAGTCAGAATACATGCTTGCACATGCTCTATTTTGGGTAATTGATCATATTTTGTTCATTATCTTCTGTCTAAGAGAAATACACCCCTTATGCTTTTATCAGCCTTATTAAATTTTCAAAACCATTCCACAAAAATTTCCTTCAAGTGATTGGCTTTGTACCTTCCTTGCCCCATTAATCCCTGCAACCCTAACTCATTTTCCCTGACCTAGCTTTCCTTGACCTAATTCCTTTATCCACTGATTTCCCCAACCAAATCAATTCAAAACAACCCCCTGCAATCTATACCTAGCCTAAAACCCTAATTTCTCCAGCCCTCCTGGCTGTGACCCTTTTGGAGAGAGCCCTCTATGGCTTGACAGGGCTAGCTATCAAGTCAAAAGCTTGGTTTGTGGTTACATCTGTTTGGATTCCTTCCTCAGCCTTGGGAATATGGCGGAGTGATAACATGTTTCAATATTCCTTGTTTAATTATATGTTTTATCAATCTACTTCAACTCTTAATTATGTTCAAATTGTTGTTTCAAGAAGTGATCGTATACAAGGTAATTACATTCCACATTTAGAGGAGGAAATCAATGAAGATATGTTCTATCTTCCTTCCCTCTTTCAGGATGATGTTATTGCATTTATGGTTGGTAAATGAACTTGCAATATTAATAACCTATTAGATTATTTCAAATCCTTCATTCAAGTTGAGACTTTGGACAACCATCACCATGACATCCATGTTTCCATTAACACATGTGGTGATGGATATCCAAGTACATCGGATGATATATTTTCTTCCTTTGAAGTCTTATATTTGCGAGGTATCGATTCAAAATCCACTTCTCATATATTTCAATCTTCATTTATGAGATGGGATACCCTTTCAATTCAGAATTATTCTGAAATTTCTTCGATTCATGTATCTTCAGATATCAAATTTGAAGAAATAAGTTGTCAAGCTTCTTAATATTCAATATCCCCATTGAATTAAATCTAGGTCAATATGAAGATTATAGTGATACGCTTTTATTTGATCATTATGGCGATGAAGATTATGAGGATTCAATTAGTCTTCAACTTGATTTAGTGACAACTGAAATCTCTTCTCTTGATTCTTTTCATCTTTCCTCGCCTCTAGCACATTATTCATTGTGCCCAGATATATTGGATGAGTCTGTTAGACCAACAAATTTTATTAATTCTTTAGATCCTTATCTAGCTGGTCATGATTGCAACCAGGTACAAGATGGCGTAGTCCTACAATCAGAGGATTTGAAAAGCTCGAATCGATTATTCATGATTTGTTCAATTGTAAATATTGCATATGTCAAGAATCTGATATGTTTAATATTAATTTTAATCAAACCAGTTACATTAATAGTGTTTTTTTTTATACATATGATTGCAATGGTGCATATTTACTTGCTATTCTTTTTGAGCCACCCAAATTTGATGATCCACCATTAGAAATTTCATAGACCTGTGAGGAAGTCGAGCCACTTCAGCCCCTGCTGATAGTTACATCAAGTTCTCACAATCCCATTGATACTTCCAAACGAATTTGGATCTATATTTTCATGCATAATTTGTTCAGTAATATTCATCCACTAGAAGTGAGCTCATTATTGAATGACTTTCAACATTTTCAAGTTAATTTTATAAACCCTTAAGATATATTTCTTCATCAAATGGAAGAATCTAGTTTGGTTAATTCTTCATAATGTCAATCCTTGCATCAAAATCAGGGTTGGGGAGCATATATTTTACAAATGCACGTTGTTTCAGTGCCTATAATTCTAATTTTCAAGACAAAGTTTACATTTGGTTGGAATATTCCTCCCTGTCAAACACTTCCAAGATCAATCACCTTTCTATCCATTTGTGTATGTCATCATTTGATAATATTTTGGGAAAAATCTCTTGTCTTGAGTGATAGTAAACTCTTGAGTTAATCGAAAAATAAATGCCTTGTATTCATATGAATACCTGGTTTGATTTGAACCTTGCCTCCAATATTCCGTTAGCCTGGTATCCTAATAGGCTTCCCAGATTTATAATGTAAGAAATTATCTTTAATACCTTAATTTTCATATGCCTGACATGGTGTCTTGATCCGAGTTCCTTCAATTCCAGATTCATACAAGACCTTTTACTTATGTGATGTGGTTAGAATTGCACTGAAAAGAGCATTAAAATAACACACATGCATGCTTTAAGCAAGAGGAAACAAGACAACAATCAGAAACATAAGAACACGAGACGTTGATAATGGAGTTCACCCATTGTGGGCTACGTCTCTGGGCTAGGTGTCAAAATGGGGTAGGCTGCTTCATATAGTGTTGTAAATGGTGATGATGTACATGGACTATGTTTTATGTCATACAAGGATATATTCCCTCAATATGAGTGGCTTGTCTCTCCACAAGACATTCCACTCTCACTCACAATAGGCCTCCTATCAACATGACATAATCTCACACAAGGTGACGATGAGGATCCCTTCAACAAGGTTACATAGGGATCATAAAAATCCATGGTGAATACATCTCACATGAAGTAGAAACATAGATCCCGCAACATACATCAAGCAAGGATCTAAACAACATATTACATCTCACAACAAACGATAAAAGAGGCACATGATATCAATATTGCATATACCTCAACCCTTGAAGTTGGCTAAAGAAGTGGATGCTCAACTGCTGAATCTGGCTACACTAGCGAATTCATGGCATCGAGAGGCATAAAATTGACTGTCCACACTTGGGAATCAGACATCATCACTCCAATTCTAAAAATGGTTGAAAAATTAGAAGCTATACTGCTAAAATGGACATCACCATTGGATTCATGTCACCGAGAGGTGTAAAATTGACATAAATTTTGTCAAAAACTGACTCCGGCAAGTTTTGCACCTCAGGGAATCTTTCTGATGCCCCTCAAGATTCCTTGGGCAAGGTTCCGCCCCTCTAGCCACTCATGGTTTCGCACCTGCAAATAAAAAAAAATTAAACGTTGAAAATTGCCTCGGTCCTCCAAGTTCTTCCTCCGCTTTTCTCACGACTCCATTGGCCTCCCTGTTCCCTCATCTCTCATGTATTCTCCATGGTTTCCTTGAACCATTTGATGGAATTTTATAACAAAGTGTGAGGATGAATAAGACAAAGTGTGAGGTTGGCACATTGGTTGGCATAATCATATTAAGATACTTATTTTTGGGAGGTTTTGGGTTCAAATCCTATTGACTCCCAATATTTTCATAAAGCCCAATTTTAGTTTTAATATATGGAATTTGTATGTCCATATTGTAATGACTCCCAAAAACATGAGAATAAGACAAAAAATGGAGGTTGCACCATCCAAGGCCACTTGGGCCTAATTTTTGGTGCCATTTGGCACCATGTGATTGGGCCATGTGGGAAGCCCTCATTGGTCCACATCATATGCCACCTCTACCACCTAATTGCCATTTGTCGACTTTTTGTGCTACCACATCACCTTTTTGTGGGTCCACCTATTTGGTTGACTGGGCTACCACATTAGCTTTTTGGGTCCCACTAGGCCTACCACATGTCATCCATATGGCATGGCACGTGGCAGAATGTTGACTTAGACTTGTTTTTTTGTTGTTTGCTACAAACTTCAAACTGCAATAACTTTCTCATACAGACTTGGATTTGAGTGTTGTTCATGCCATTGGAATTGGGGCGACAAGCACTATAATATTTTCCTAGCTTAAAAGGATTCTAACCACTTTGAATTTTGACCATTCCTGAGCCCTGTTGGTCTCCTGAGGATGTTTGGAGCCACCTGGATCAATCCTCCCCACTGAGGCACTTTTGGTCCACCAAAAGCATGAAAACAATATGTAGCTACTTTGTACCTCATATGCACCACAAGTGTCCTGAAAGGTCACCCTTCATTCTCCTTCACCTTTGTTCTTCAAAGCCATAAGCGATGAGCCAACACCTGGATCCTCTGCAAACATGTAGTACAATATTATTACAAATTACTTGCTTAATTACATGACCAACTATGACCCAAGCATCCCATACTTCCCACGAGTTTATAACACGCACTTTGTGGTCAAGTTTACATCAAAATGGAAATAAATACCCCAGATACAAGGCCAAAACATTATTGTTGCTTAACAAGTGATAGAAAATACATCATCACTTTCACATTTTAAATTGAAACACATGATTTACAAAGTAAGGCCAAAACAAGCTAACACATCTAGAAAAACCATCTCTCACTTATCAAAGTGAATGGGTTGTCTTCCTATGGAATATTTTCTTATCGAACAACTATTTCATCTGGTTCATGGACAGACACTTCGTCTTTGAGATGTTTCCCTGGATTGAGCCTCCAACATGTGGCTCTTTGATGGCCACTTCTGTCAGAATGACTACAATGAGTCTTCTTCCTCCAGACCTGCTTTACCTTCTTCTTTTCCTGTGGTGGAGAAGGCCTTTCACGTCTCATCCTCTTTCGTGCTTCCATTCTCTTCCAACACTCAGCAAATACATGGTTATGTAATTCACAAAAACTACATGTTTTTCGATGCCATGATCTATGTCCATTTTTAGTGACATGCTTGTAATCAAAATGAACACTATAATACAGAGACTTGTTATACCTATCTTGTGGGTCTCTAGTGAAATCATGGTGATAACATCTTACCTCAGCTCTTTCTCTGCAATGTGCGCTATCATAGGATGATGGTGAAGTGTTCCCATCATTCTCTTTCCCCAATGGTTTGAACCATGTATTGGAAGCTTTTGATGCCTTCGAGCATTGTCCTTCTAGGTATCCCAAACCTGTTAATCGAGTTCTCTACACAACCTCCAATGGCTGATTTATGCTAGGCCATTAACACAAAGTCCTCCTCCCTTATACACCATTTTTGTAAGGAGTCTCATGTTAGATCCTGTAATGGGTATCTCCACATTTCCAACAGAAATAATAGCATGTGAAGATGAAATTGAAGAGAAATCAACATTGTTTACCTCAATTTTTTATTCAGACACATGTGAGGATGGCTTCTTTAAGCCTTCGTTGCGCTTCAACTTCTCCAAGGCCTCTTCTGCGGCTCACAACTAAAGTTGTAATATTTTCTTCTCCTCTTTCTCTTCTAGTAGTAGCCTCCTTAATTCAGCATTCTCTTACTGAAGACTCTGTTTGATCTCCTCGTTCAAATGATGAGAAGACGATGAAGGTGACAAGAAGATGTGGACGAAGCATCGTTCTCTGATCTTTCTTTCTCCTCTTCCGCTATTCTCTTCTCATAAGTGTCATACATTATGTCCACCAATTTGGACATCCTGAGCATGGCCTCGTACATGTCTTTGTCATCCACCATTGTTTCACGCTCAATTGTTGTTCACACTCGCAATTCACATCAGCGAGAAGACTGCTTTGATACCATCTTGATCCGGGTTCCTTCAGTGCTAGATTCATCCAAGACCTTTTACTTTTGTGATGTGGTTATAATTTCACTGAAAATAGCATTAAAAGAACACACATGCATGCTTTAAGAAAGAGGAAACAAGACAACAATCAACAACATAATAACATGAGACGTTGATAACAGAGTTCACCTAGTGTGGGCTACGTCTTTGGGCTCAGTGTCAAAATAGAGTAGGCCGTTTCATATAGTGTTGGAAATGGTGATGATGTACATGGACTATGTTTTATGGCATACAAGGATAGATGCCCTCAACATGAGTGCCTTGTCTCTCCATGAAACGTTCTGCTACAGGAACTCTCACTCACAATAGGCCTCCTATCAACATGACATAATCTCACACAAGGTGACGATGAGGATCCCTTCAACAAGGTTACATAGGGATCATAACAATCCATGGCGAATACATCTCACATGAAGTAGAAACATAGATCCCGCAACATAAATCAAGAAAGGATCTAAAAAACATATTACATCTCACAAAAAATGATAAAAGAGGTAAATGATATCAATATTGCATATACCTCAACCCATGAAGTTGGTTGAAGAAGTGAATGCTCAGTTGTGGAATCTAGCTACACCATCAAATTCCTGGCATTGAGAGGCATAAAATCGACTATCCACACTTGAGAATCTAACACCATCACTCCAATATGGAAAATGGCTGAAAATGAGAAGCTATGCTACTGAAACAGACATCACCATTGGATTCTTGTCACCGAGAGGTGTAAAATTGACACAATATTTGTCAAAACTAACTCTGGCAAGTTCTACGCCTTAGGGAATCTTTCTGATGCCCCTCAAGATTCCTTGGGCAAGGTTCCGCCCCTTTAGCTGCTCATGGTTCCGCGCCTACAAATAAAAAATATTAAATGTTGAAAAGTGCATCGGTCCTCCATGTTCTGCCTTCACTTTTCTCATGGCTCCATTGGCTTCCCTATGCCCTCATCTCTCATGTATTCTCCATCAATCTCCATGATTTCCTTGAACCATTTGAATGTCATTTTATAACAAAGTGTAAGGGTGAATAAGACAAAGTGTGAGGTTGGCACATTGGTTGGCATAATAATATTAAAATACTTTTTCTTAGGAGGTTTTTGGTTCAAATCTCATTGACTCCCAATATTGTTTCAAAGCCCAATTTTAGTTTTAATATAGTTTTTTCAAAATATATAATATATGGAATTTGTATGTCCATATTGTAACAACTCCCAAAAACATGAGAATAAGACAAAAAATGGAGGTTGCACCATCCAAGGCCACTTGGGCCTAATTTGTGGTGTCATTTGACACCATTTGATTGGGCCATGTGGCAAGCCCTCATTGGTCAACATCATATGTCGACTTGTGGTGTCATTTGACACCATTTGATTGGGCCATGTGGCAAGCCCTCATTGGTCAACATCTACCACCTACTCGCCATGTGTCGACTTGTGGTGCTGCCACATCACCTTTTTGTGGGTACACCTGTTTTATTGATTAGGCTGCCACATTAGCTTTGTGGGTCCCACGAGGCCTACCACATGTCATCCATACAGCCTGACACATGGCATAATGTTGACTTTGACTTGTTTTTGTTGTTGTTTGGCACAAAATTCAAATTGCAATAAATTTCTCATGCAGACTCAGATTTGAGTGTCGTTCGTGGCATTGGAATCGGGGCGAAGGGAATTATAATCTTGTCATGGTTCAAAAGCATCTTGGCCACTTTGAATTTTGACCATTTATGAGCCCTCTTGGTCTCCTGAGGGTATCTGGAGCCACCTATATCATTTCTAGTCAAAAACAAAGTGAGCCAATGAAGAATCAAGGATCTTATAGTCACCAATCTGATCATAATACTCGTTATAAAAAAGTATCACTCAATTAATCATTTTCCCATTAGCATACCTACTGATAATTGTTTTGCATTGATCGATTTTGTTAAAACTAATGATCTTTGTGGTTTATCATTTCACTCTTCTGCTTCTAAGATAGTTGAGTCACTTTAACATGAGTTGATGGTTATGTCAGGTTCTCACCATATTGATAAAGTTTTTGGCAAGATCAAATCAAAATCCCCTCATAATATTCTCTTTGTGATTCGATTGAGTTAATTGAAAATTTATTTTCTCATGATTCTAAGGGTCTTCATATTGATAAATTTCAAATATCATGATCTGATTGTCGAATAATTAGAGAAATTTTATTTGGAAAGCTTTGTCGCAAATAATAAGTTTCGATTGTTCTTGATGTTTACAAAAACTGAAAACACAGATGAATGTACACTCACAAGCAGCCTTAAAGTTTTGTATGATCATCATTTCAATCGACAAGGTGAAGCTTGAGATTGGTTAAAGCTAGTTATTATGCCACATCTTTCTGGTGATAAGCAAGACCTTTAGCTCATTGTGCAAGATTTTCAAATTATTGTCTTTACTCTTGCACAATGATTTATATTGCTTTTAATTGTTCACGTCTTTGTGTTTGTTGGTCGAGAGCGGTTACAGTGGTTACATTGGAAATTCCATTACACTTAGCCCTTACCTTCTATCCTGTTAAGTTAGGAATATTTCTATGTGCATTTTAACCCTCTAGTTGCATTGCATGACCCTGCATTTTACCATGCACTACTCCTTGCAATTGGTTTTTTTTCTTTTTATGTTACGTCCAATGCTCCTTTTCATTTAAGGTTTACTTTTACTCTTCTTTTCATTTTTTATTCTTGTTATGCCTTGCCTTTATTACTTTATTTAATAATAATATGCATGAAAATTCTTTCTCTCTCAAAACACAATGTGGAAAATTTTTGAAAGTGAAATTGTGATGAAAAACAATGCTTGGCCAATTTGTAATCCTCTTCTTTGTCGTGGTTTACATTTATTTAAAGCCAATTATGTCTGAACAAAAAATATAATTTATTAAAGATAAAAAGCATTTTGTTGAATTATGAATCCCATATATTTATTAGGATCTTCATTCTGACTCAGCCTTGTATTTAATGGTGTTTTGACTTGTCGACTCGACCAAGTAAAGAAGGGAAAGGAGAAAAACTTAAAAAGAAGCATATTAAATTCAGTTATCATTCAAATCCCTTAAACAAGAAACAACCTCTCCTTCTCTCAATAAGTCGGGGTCCCTCTTCCACCCATACTATAAATATTCAATAAATTCTTCAAGCATATCTTTAATAGAATAACATAAAAGGGTGAAGAAGAGAAAGGCTTCATGTGCAGAGAGGTGAAGAAAGTAACTTCGTCAGGTTATTGAACAAACATGTTGGCAGTAAATCAATGCTTGTGTATCCTTGAGGTGACTTTGCCAGGGTAATTTTCATGCTCATTGGCAGCAAAGAAACACCAAGAAATATTCTTAAAAATATTGGTATAATTATTATCCTTCCACCCTACAGAAAAGGTTGAGGTATGACTAGCCTTATGTTGATGTGTTTGAAGTTGAGCAAGGAATAGAAGGGACTATATCTTTAACCGAGGTAAGTGGAAAAGCCCGAGAAATATACATGGTGAATCAATACTTCCTGAAATAATGAGACCTTGCACTTAAATATAAAACCTAAACATAGAATATGGAGTTCTACCAGTGTGTCACCAAGTGTTGTCACTGTGATATACACCCTCTAAAATCTTTCTTACACTTTAATTTTGGGGCCTACTTGCAATCCTATGATCCATCGTCCATTGATTTTTCGTAGACACTTCATGGTCAGTTGATGTTTTCTGAGATTTCATGTTTCAAAGTCACTTGCTTACACATGCTTAGATTTTGATGCATTCACGAGCGCATATATTTCAAGCAAGCCTAGAAGTCAACATGCACCTTAGAAAGTCAAGAATTGTGTAGTACTTGCTAATAGTGATTGCAGAATCTCTAAGGATAGTGATTGTGCAGTCACTGGGGACAGAGACTATAGAGTCCTTGTAGACTATTAGTGTAAAATCCCAAGCTGATATATCTCTCGTTGATAGTTGCAGTTGTATTATCACCCCAATTAGTTTTCTTAGATGTCGATTTTATGCACTTTGGTTTTCATTAGTGTCGCTTTCACTTTTTCAACTATCATTTTTTCTTGATTTTACTTTTACAGGTGGCGCTTTTGTGTCCTCCTCGCTATGACATGTGTCACTTTAAATTTATTTATCTTTTCAAGTGTCATTTTCATGCTTTTCTTATTGTCTCAAGTGTCGTCTTTTGGCATGAGCAACGTCGCACGTTGTAAAATCAAAGTTATGGTTCATTTAAAGAATAAAATTTGGTACCATTGGGTCCTATCTATCATATACACATGTATTAGACTCATTCCCAAAGTTTCATGCAATTTCGCACTACTTTCATTATTGTCATCACAATTTATATCTTAAATGTCGCACTTGGAGGAGAATGTTTGTTTCATGCCGCATTAAGAGGATCATGTGATTCTAGGTGTTGAGTGTTTAATTTTTTGTTTTTGATTGCGTTGAGTGTGTGATCATGTTCAAGTCCAAACTTAGTTTCAACTCTTCCTCATTGATCTCAACTTAGTCAAATTCCAGAAAGTTTCATGCCCGACCAACCTGAGCTCACTCTGCCCCATTGAACTATGCATTGCGTAGCAATACTCAAGCATGAATACCTACCTCCTGGAACTACACAATGCATAATTACTGACCCCAAGTACTACACATTATGTAGTCATAGTTCCCTAAAAAGAAAAATAGATAGGGTCAAAATGCAAAGGGATGGAAGGTACCAGACACTTCTGAGGATGAAGAAGAGACAAGGGAAAATGATCCAAATATGGAGGAAAATGCACATCATGGTAGCCACAAATTCAAAGGAGGTGGGAATCAATTAGGCTTCGTGACACATAGCCAAAACATTACAGAAGTAGCAAATATCAAAGTACCAGAGCAACAAAAGGAGGAAACACTCATGGAAAAGGAATCAAGGGGTATAAAGAGAACCCATGCATCTGAGAGCTTAGAATCAGACGAAGAAGTCAATTGGTAGGAAAATAGAATTAAAGTGGAAATTGTAACAACAAAATCCCACCAGGGGGTTTGGAAAAAAGTACAAAAAATGAAAAACAAAAAAGGGAAGCTAAGTGGTTTTTATCACACTTAGCTACAGACAATATTTATGTTTTTTTTTTACTTTTTCTTTTGCTATTTTTTTTCTTATTTTGTGCAACAGTCGAAAGGTTGACATGTTTGAATTCCTAAGGGCATCTGTAGAATGTAATTTTTTTCCTTGTTAACAACAAACTTTTCTTATTTAAATTAAGATACTAAAACATATGGAAATATCGATTTTTCAAATTGTTAAAGAGGAAATGACCAATCCAAGTAAATAATGTTTTTAAATGTAAAAATTACAAATAAAGAGATCCTTATCAAACTAATTGAAATTAGAAGTAAAAACTATTGTTTCTAACAAGATATTGTCAAACAATAAAAAGGCACAAGTTTATGATAAATGTTTGGACATAAAATAATAGATATTTTGATTATCCTACAATTGAGATCAAGAAACAAGATATAAAGGTATTTTATCATTCTCCTAATCACAAACATATATGATATAGATAATAAACTTACTATCCTTAACATTACTCATGAAACTTGGCTTGGATTCCAAATCTCAAAATCCTAATAAGACTTATTTTGAAGGAAACTCTATCATCATATAGTTTTGATGAGAATCAATTGATGATGGATATATCATTTTACAATACAAAAAAGTTTGTTTAAACCTTTGAAAATTTTGTCCTCGCATTTTCTCAACCCTTGATATCATCAAGGGTATCCCATCGAGTGAAAGGATTACACATCAAAATGAGGCTTTTTTAATGGATTAACTCTTTGCAAATGCTTTATGGATAAAACATTTCTTAAGTGATGGGTGATTTATGTACCTATATAATATAATATATATTTTTTATTAGTTACACACCAAGGATCACGACATTCCATTATGACCGACCTCTTCAATGTTATATAAAGGTATCACATTGTTGAAAACGTAGAATGACATCAATTTATCAATTGCTTAAATGAATATACTAATGTATGTTTTGTGCAAATATATTTCCTTATATAAGTTCATAACAAAGACCAATTACTTATAAAAAATTATTTATTCATTTGAATTAGTATAAGAATGTATGTTTTGTGCAAATATATTTCCTTATATAAGTTCCTAACAAAGACCAATTACTTATAACAAATTATTTTATTCATTTGAAGTAGTATAAGAGTTCATGGAAAACGAGGAAGGAAATCCAAGAAAGAGGTCTTGGAAAGCCTTTTCGACGCATTTTTTGAAGGGAATCCACCTCAAGTTAAGAATCTTATAGCTGGATGGGAAAGAGAACTTAACATAAAAGAGGATATTGAAATCCAAGAAAAGGCAATGGAGTTTATCAAAGACCCTGGCAATACCAGAGGAAGGCTTTCCCTCTTTCACAAGTCCATTCATACTTATTGGAAAATTAAATGTGTTCTATAAAAATCTCTTCTGAGTATAAAGGAAATGGGAGGAGACCCTAAGGTTGCCTCAAATCTGCAAGATATTAAAAGATAAATTCAAGAAATCCGGATCTCACAATAGCATGGCTCGGTTCGTCTCGGCTGAATAGATTGTCAGCTACAAGAAATGCAGTAGGTAGATATGCCAGGGTCAAGTGTGAAAGATCTGGGTCCAATAAACTCTTCAGATGATGACTGACAGTCCTTTCTATGCTTTTTATATATGTATTTTTCAGCTAGCATTTACTTTTTACAGATTCCATATGTCAAATATAGTTACTCAGAAATAGTTGATAGTACAAGACTAAAATTGTTTCAATACTGGATGGATTTTAATGCTTTGAGATGGCCAACAAACCTGGTTTCCTTCGGGCAGGTTGAGGCTACAAGGTTTTGATATGTTTTTGGAACTTGCCCTTTTTTGATAATATAAAATAGATAGACACTACTAAACTTTAAAAAGAAAGAAATAGTATAAAAGTTCAAGGTCCCATCATTATTCCATTATTTTTTTCAACTAATCATCATGATTTATTATCCAATTCGTATCTAAATATTCAAAAAGTAAAAACCAGTAGATGCCCCTTGATGATGCACAAGTACCAAGGAAATTGGCAAACACCCCTTGGCAATGCATAGGTAGATCGAAAACTATAAAATACCCTTTGGAAATCCACAAATATATGTTAATAATGTGTGTTATATTATATTTGTAAGTTGTGTTTAATAATACAATTGTGGTTAGAGTATATATCAAACTCATTCTCTTTCTTAATGAATATTTATGGAATCCAATTGATCATCACTTTGGGTTTTCCGTAATTTTTATCTTATAATATAACAGTTGCTTCTTTCACATCCCTCACTTGACAAAAAATGATTCCACTTCCATTATCATTGATTTAACCCATCTAATAGAAAATCTAAAACATTTGTAACTAAATTAAATATTGAATTAACAACATTTCTAAATTTTATAAGCTTCCTCAAATCCTCTTCACTAAAGTGTGCCACATGTAATTATTGGTTGTTGTGTAGACTTTCCCATTCTACCAAAATTCAAGAGAAACACCCATTTCATTAAACTTAGACTCCATATTGAGAATCCATATTTAAATCATGTTCCAAAAGTGTGATTGTTGGTTGTCAAAAGTGTGATTATACCTTTCAAGTAGTTTCATTATCAATTTTTAATGGTGTGATTATTAATTTTCAAATAAATCATTTTCCAAACTTATACAATCACTTTTATAATTTATAATCATTGAGTTTCATAAGTTTAACATGTGTTTGTAAGTATTTACACAAAGTATTAGATAAGGATGAAATATATTCCTTAGAGTATTTTGGTTAAAAAGAAATAGCCCAATCAAATTTAATGAATTCATGAAATATTGTATTTTATATTGATATTGAAAATAAATGACAAAATGTTCATTATTTATCATAATATTCCAAATAATGCTAAATAATGTGCATTACACACACATCTTGGTTTAGGAGAGAAAATCTCATTATATGTGTTCACATGTCAGCAAGAAAATCTTATTCATCGTCATTTGCATTATCCACCTATTTTTTATGTATTTTAATTGTCATATGCCCCTTTTGATATATTTTACTTTATCTTCCTTTCATTTGTTCATAGCTTCATGCTTACTTGATATCATCCACAACAATGATGTCATATTTATCCTTCCAATTATCCACTCTTTCTGTTTTTAAACTCAATTTGCATATCCTTCATTTAAATTGTACCTTGTATCTCTTAATATCATCCATGTCTTTGTAGGAATCATGTTAACTATATTGACTTATTATTGTTTTTTCATACAATGAGCATATTATTTGTTATGTACCAAATCCTTAAAACAACATACCAAGTGTGATCATGGAGCATAACTCTAAAATAGAAAAAAAAGATGAATTACATGGTAACTTAAAGAATAAGATAACATCCTCCGAGTACTCCCAATACATTCATAGATCAAAAAACACATGTTCATCAAATAATGGCTCTATTGATCCCTCTTTAAATATTCTCACCCATCACATATGTAATCCCTTTATTAGGCCAACCCCTATTACGTATACATTTACCCCCATAAATTTCCCCTTTGGGGTCATATAATAGTACCATCGACTAGAAACATTTGTTCTCAAAGCCTTGTAATTAAGGGCTTTACATGTGATGAAACCAATTAAAGTCTTGTAGAAGGTTTTTCATACTCTTAACATCATTAAAAACGCCTTGATTATGGTCACGCAAACTTTTTTACTTCTCTATATTTATTTTTCAGTTAATCCCCTAGCTCATCCACTAGTATAATTTGGCCAATTTATGGTTCCATGACCAAGAACATTAGTCATCACATTTGTTATAAATTAAATACTACAAAATTTGACTAATTTTGATGCATTTTAATTGATATTGTTATAAATTTATATTATATATATATATATATATATATATATATATATATATATATATATATATATATATATATATATATATATATATATAAATATATATATATATATATATATATATATATATATATATATTGAAGAATGTAACTAGTGTTGGTATTCATAATTGTATTTGAGTCATAATGAAATATATTTGTCAAAAGAAAAAAAAATGAAATTTTATTGACTTATTAAAGCATGGGTTTCATACTTGGGTCAATTGTTTTTAGGTCAAAGCCTCCATTGAAGGATTCTAGGATTTATGTCAAGTCTCCTTGTCTATGTCATATTGTAAAGAAACCTCCTTGGGGTTTATTCGTTAAAGAAGAAATTTATTTGATCGTATTTCGGGTCTTCTAGGCCTCCTCCACCAAATCGGCCTCAAGGAAGGAAAAGCCAGCCTCAAACAGGGAAATTTGACCTCAAAAGAAGCTTGTAAATTGGAGAAACTCAACTTCATTTAAAAAACACACTCAACAAGTTAGATCTGTAGTTTATGGGCTAATAAAAAGTGTGAATTTCAAGGGAATAAGAGGAAAAGTCTAGTAAAAAAATAAGTAGGCCAAAAGCTTGCTAAAGAAGCTGAAATTTATCTCTCTTATCTCACACGTGTGAAGTTCTGGATCACTACCGGGGGCCAAAATTTTATAGTTGTTTGGGAGGCTGAAATTCTAAAGCTACTGATGAAGCTGGAAAAAAAAATTTTGGGTTGATGTTGGGTTATAGCTCTTGGACAAGAATATACTATTGAAGGTTGTTGTATATCATTGGAAGGTTGACTTGGTGGAGGAGGAAGGTATATAGGTCTAAGGTCTTGGTCTATCTTATTTGGAATTACTGAAGGAAGATTTCTTGATTGGGAATTCCCCTACATATGGGTTTTAGCCCTAGATGAGTGCCTACATCTCATGTCCATGGTCTTCATGTTTTTTCTTTGATGATTGCTTAATGAAAAGAAGGTAAAGAAGCTAATAAGAACATAAAAATATCACAAGTAATTATCAACATAAGAAAATATGTCTACCTTTTCGATTTTATAATAAGGTGTCTGAGCTAAGGTTAAAGAAGGAAGAAAAAGGCATCTTGAAAATCTAGTGAAAGAAGAATAAGGAGTTTCGAGGTCAGGTCACAAGGAGTATAAGATATCAATATAACAAATTCATTGAAGGGATACAACAAGCTTGAAGGAGCCTCTAACTATAATTCATGTAAAAATAGGATAGATCTCATTCTCGAAAAGAATGAAATTTTGTATCTTGTTCATGGAAAAATTAAGAAGCCTATAGATGAATCAAGTGAAGCAGAGAAAGCAAAGTTCAGAGAAACATAAATATTGGCTATGAACATAATAGTGTATGGAGTTAAGGACAACCTAATCCCATACATATCCAACATATATTTCGCTCAAGAAATGTATGAGGCTCTTTCCAAACTATTCACAATCAAGAACATTGGTCAAATAGCAAGTCTCAAGAATGAATTAAGGATTATTAAGGTGAAAAAATGCAACACTATGTCATCCTAATTTATAAGGATATCTAGAATCAGAGATGAAATCCAAGAAATAGATGAAGTTGTCTCAGAAAAGGAACTCGTAATTACTGATCTTCTAGTACTACCAAAATATTGGAGTGCCCTTGCATTAGGACTTAATAGTTGGAAGGATACACCAACATTTGAGAAAATGTGGAATGCGTGCAGTCAAGAAGAATCTTGAGTATCATTAGTAAACGACAAGAAGGGGGATGAAGAAGAAAATATATCTAATGCATATTATGTTCATCACAAGAAGAATGGAACCTTAAAGAAGTTCAAAGGACCAAAGAAGAAAGTTGACCTATCAAAAAATGAATTCTATAATTGACATAAGATGGGTCATTATAAAAACCATTGTCCTGAGAATACAAGAAATAATAAGAGAGATAGGGATCAAGCAAATGTTTCCAATGAATCATAGCCAAAAGAAAATAAGACCAAGGAATCATAATTCAAGGACTTATAGTACTAATTCCTATCCTACATGTCCTTCTTAGCCTTGTATTTCTTTCCTTTATGTTTTGATTTCTAGAATTTGTAGGTATAACATGTCTTATTAAGAACATTTTTTAATTATTTTGATAAGTTGTAGGTATCCCTCAAGATTGGATTAAGGGGGAGCCTTCACCATTTTACTAAAGATAAATATATTATTATTTGTTTCATATTTTTATGTTTGGTTTCCTCCTCACATCAAGACTTATTTGTATTGTATGCTAATAACCTTTTCTTTTTATTTTCCTTGGTTTGAAAAGCTTGCTGAATTATCAAGGGTTATGGAAGAGACTTCAAAGGATATACTTGAAGCATGGAAGAAGTTATGTTGCAAAGGAATCCCTTCAAGAATTGATGTGCTACAAGGTTTTTTAAGAAACAACTCAAAGGTATGTATTAGACTATAAGATTTGTTATAAAGTTCTCTTCATGTAAAAGGTACGATCATTCTTCTTTTTGAAAATTTCTTTACATTACTGACATCGTTATGTCTAGTTTTTTGAATCACAAAGATTATTGTTAGGGTGATTAATCATTAGATTGAATATACCCTCATTATATTATTTGATCGTTCTTTTGTAACCCTGAATCTTAGGGTTCACTATAAAACCATAGCCTCTTATTGCTAAGGGTGTGTCAATATTATGAAACCATAGTCTACTTCTTAGATAGTACTATGATTGGATTTTTATTGAGTCATTGATGTCTAAGGATTTGTGTGTCGAAGTTGTAATATAGGGTTTAAATTATGTCATGGTATAATCTGTCATATATCTCTAAAATTAATATTGAGGCCCTAGATATAATGAGACTTATATATTTATTGAGTTTCTAGAAGTCTTGATGGTGAATTCTAGGGTTTATGGAAAAACCCTAGCAAGAAGTATATGTCTAGCATGTAAAAAGATGTGTCACATGAACCTAACTAGGTTTAGTTGTTTGATGTCTAAAGTATAATTCTTTCATTATAGTATTGACGTGAATTTGATATAGCTAATTTCATGCTTTTGTATATTTGTTTTTTATTGCACTTGTTGTTTAAATTGTGCATATACGTACTCTTCAAGATATTGAATATGTTCATAAGTAAATTTGACTTGATAATATTGGTAAGCATGGTGAAGGAATTTATGATGACCTTGATGTCGTAAGAAGAAATATAGCCATTAAAGGTTCTCTGATATTATAAAAGAAGGCAGTGGTTGATCTCTTTAAGTTGAGAGGAAACCTAGATAAAAGAAAGGTTATATATTCCCAGTTGCGAGGGAAGGAATATTATGACAGTGAATAATTTGAAGTAAGAAAAGTTACTATTGATAAATGCTCATGAAGTTGAAAACACAAGACTTGAAGATGTATTTAGTGCTGATGAAGAAATAAAAGAAGAAGAAAGCTTCCAAAAAATTGTAGATTGGATGATTTGATGATGATATAAGTAGCATCTGAATGAATTGTTGAAGTTTACAACAAGAAACAATGAAATTGGCATCCAAAAACAACATTCAACACCCACACCTAGTGCATTAAGCACCTACACTAGGGTGGGGCCCATAGGATTATTTTGTTGCATGTTTATTTTGGTTATCCCTTATTTAAGATGGATAATAAATTGTAACTATTCTCAATGATAACTTGTAATAGTTAACTAAGATTTACAAATTCAGTTATCTAGTGGATTTTGAGTTAGAGGTTAGTTGGTGGGACATGCAGAGTAATTCTAGTTATAACAGAGTTCAAAGTACAGTGGTGCATTAGTTAATGCAGGTTGTAATCAATTTAACTCAGTTAAGTGAGTTAAAATCAATTGTGCTAGTTGTAACTGTTTGATACACTAGTGAGAGATCAAGTGAATTAAATATTAATTTATTCACAATTAGTGATCTCACATGCAACTGAGTATTTACTATTATTAACTGCATGCATGTCAGTTCCAGTGGAGACCCAGTTGAGATCTAGGTTAAAGGGAAGTGTGACTATCAGTTGAAATATTAGCTGACTACCCAGGGGTAGTTTAAACACCACAGGATGTCCATGATACTCAGCATAGTGTAGGAAGGATGGAATTCCTTGTGAATAGGGATTGCATTCCTCATGAATTGTGTGAACAAGGCAGGCTGAGAATTGGCTGAGTATTGGCCCAATTTTGTCTGGATCAGTGTGCGACAATTAGTTGATGTATTAGAGGGCTCTTGTGAGATTATTTTTGTATGTAATTGTTTCATGATCCATGCTTAATATATACAATAGAAGATAGTGGGGTTTTTAGCTATAATATTTCCCCGGGAAATTATCTGTGTTGTGTGTGATTGATCTTTATTCATGTTCATGTGATTAGCGATTGTGTTTTTAATTTCGCAAAATATTTGTAGAAGCGATTCAATAATTAAATTTAGTACATTATTAGATTGGGTGAATCCAAGATATACATGCTTTTTGTATAATTTCTACATGGTATCGGAGCATAGGAAATTGCAGAAGTGAAGCACGAGCTGAGTTTGTAACTAGATAGTATTCGAATTTGCAGAAAGACTTTCTTGGTGCTACAGCTGATTCAAGATCGAAATGGCTATCAATGGCTTGAGGTTAGAGTATGCACTCAAGGGCAGCTTGAACTACATTTCTTGGAAGGACAGGATGGAGGCAGTACTTGAAGACAATGGCTTGAAGGAATTCATTGACAAAGATGTTCCTAAGCTAGATGTTGCAAATGCTGCAAATCTTGATGCATGGCAAAAGAAAGTGGAAAAGGCGAGGAGGATCCTGTTGGAGGGAGTACGAGACCACATTGTCTCAATCCTCCATGGGAAAGCCACACCATATGCTATGTGGAATGCTTTGACAGATATATTCCAAATCAGTAGTGACCATAGGAAATTGGCACTCAAATATAAACTCAAGAAGATCAAGATGGAAAAGAAGGAT
This sequence comes from Pinus albicaulis, assembly GCA_034641835.2. NCBI lineage: Eukaryota > Viridiplantae > Streptophyta > Pinopsida > Pinales > Pinaceae > Pinus > Pinus albicaulis. The sequence continues at coordinate 413,809,438 of CM076577.1, forward strand.
ATTATTCCAGTATACTTAACAAAGTTTTTCCAATGTCGGGATGAACTTGGGAGTGTAGGAATAATTGTCGTTGATGATGATTGAGTGAGCCTAGTTCTCCTAGGACTTTCCAAGAGTTGGCATAGTTATCAAGACTATGTCAATGAAAGGGAAAAGATACCAAATTGGGAATGACTATGGTCGAATTTGGTGCAGGAGGAGTTTAGACGGAATACCAGAGATGGATATTCATCTAAGAATGAAGATGAATAAGATTGTGCTTTGGTTGCCAAGGTGAATAAGGGGAAGGGGAAGAAATTCCATTCCAAATCTAAGGCCAGTGAAGATGGCAAGAAGCAGGATATGTCCAGGGTGAAGTGTTTTCACTGTCACGAGCATGGACATTTTTCCACAACTTGTCCATAAAAGAATAATAACAAGAAGGTTGTTGGATCTGCAGCTGGTGAGGCCCTTGCCTCGCAATTTTTTCTCGACTTCTCATTGATCGCATGCATGGTGTCAAGTTCATTGGGATCGGGGTGGTATTTGGATAGTGGTGCTTCCTTTCACATGACGGGAGACAAGGAATTTTTTTAGTAACTTGGAGGATAGGAGAAGGATCTCCAAATGCATATTGAATTGGGCGATGATGGGAGGTACAGTGCTACCGGGATTGGTACCATTATCTTTCAGAGAGCGCCAGGTAAACTCTTTCAATTAAAATATGTAATGCATGTACCAGGTTTGAAGAAAAATTTAGTCTCAGTTGCAATGTTAGAGGATAGAGGCTATGATGTTGTTTTTAGTGATGGAAAAGTTTTCTTGCGACACAAAGAAACAGGGAAAGACAAGAAGATTGGGATTCGAGTTAAGAATCTCTATATACTGGATGTAGATATGATTTCTACAGAGCTTCTAACCATTAGGAAGTGTAAGAAAGCCATGAAATTGATCCTTGATAGGGAGATGGATTTGCATGCAAGTGAGAATGAACCTCAAGGTGTGGAGCAGCCACATGCGGAGGATCATCGAGTGGGAGAAACCACTCATGTAGAGAAATTTCGAGCCAAATGGGTAGAGGGAGTGCATGAAACTATACCACCAAGTGAGAGGTGGGCGACATGCATGATTAATCCCAAGAAGAAATTTGGGCAGGATCCTAGAGATTGTGAATCTCCTGGATCGAACCGAGCTATGAGGAACCCACAAAGAAGCAGTACTCGAATTAGTTAGATTGATGCAGTCAGATGTCAAGAGGACATGAAATCAAAGTGACAATGTTGAATATTGGAGCGCAGATCAGGGTTCGCAGCAAGTGCAGAGTGCATGGATGCAGATGTCAACAACACAGAGGATCCAGTAGACATGTGCAGTAGCTAGCAGCAGGCAGAAGACTTTGATGACATATGCATTAAACTGATTCAGTTTTTTTGAGGCTATACAGTTTCGAAAGTGTTGCATGAAAAATGTGCGAGAAACACAAGAGAAGTGTTGAATGCAAGGGTTGCATGTCACATGCATGGAGTTGCATGTTGCATGCATCATGGAAAATTTTAGGGGCTAATATTCGCAGGTGGGCTAATTTTCCATGATTTTTCCAAAAAAAAAAATATTCGCCAATTTCCCCTTTTTCTAAAAATTATTCACCCAAATTTTAAAATATAAAATTATTTTACCTTAAAAATCGCCAACATTATATATATAATATATATATAATCATTATAAATTTGAATAATTATATATATATATCAATAAATATTTTATAATTTCCATATTAGGGACTAGCAAGATTCGCAAGTATTTTAAACTTCAAAATAATTTTGCATCCTTAAAATTTTCCCTGGCATGCATGAGGTTGCATGTCGCATGCATGAGTTGCATGTCACATGCAAGGACATTCCTTTCTTGTTGAGAGCGAGTGTTGAATTTTGCAACAATAAAGAGTGAAATTGGCATCCGGAAACAACATTCAGCACCCACGCCTAGTGCATTAAGAAATTGGTTGCATTAAGCACCTACACTAGGGTGGGGCCCACAGGGTTATTTTGGTGCATGTCTATTTTGGTTATCCCTTAATTAAGATGGACAATAAACTGTAATCTATTCTCAATGATAACTTTTAATAGTTAACTGAGAGTTATAAACTCATTTAGCTAGTGGATTTCGAGTTAGAGGTTAGTTGGTGGGACATGAAGAGTAATTCTAGTTGTAACAGAGTTCGAAGTGCAGTGGTGCATTAGTTAATTCAGGATGTAATCATTTTAACTCAATTAAGTGAGTTAAACTCAGTTGTGCTAGTTGTAATTGTTTGATACACTAGTGAGAGATCAAGTAAATTAAATATTAATTAATTCAAAATTAGTGATCTCACATGCAACTGAGGATTTAATATTATGAACTGCATGCATGTCAGTTCCAGTGGAGACCCAATTGAGATCTAGGTGAAAGCGAAGTGTGACTATCAGTTGTGATATTAGTTGACTGCACAGGTCTAGTTAAAACACCACAGGATGCCCATGATACTCAGCGCAGATTAGGAAGGTCGGAATTCCTTTTGAATAGGGATTGCATTCCTCATGAATTGTGTGAGCAAGGCAGGCTGAAGACAAGCTGAGAATTGGCTTAGTATTGGGCCAATTTTGTTTGGATCAGTGTGAGACAATTAGCTGATGTACAGGAGGGCTCTTGTGAGAAGATTTTTGTATGTAATTGTTTCATGATCCATGCTTAATATATACAATAGAAGATAGTGGGGTTTTTAGCTGTAAGCTTTCCCTAAGAAATTATCTATGTTGTGTGTGATTGATCTTTCTTCATGTTCATGTGATTAGCGATTGTTTTTTTAATTTCGCAAAATATTTGTAGAAGTGATTCAGTATTTAACTTTAGTACATTGTTATATCGGGTGAATCCAAGATATACATGCTTGTTGTATAATTTCTACATGAATGAGGAACCCAAAGGTTTGTGTTTACTTGTATGTATCATTTTGAAAGTTTATTATTGATTGGGGTTGTGTTTGTACAAGTAAGTCTCTACATAAGAAGTTTGAACACTTTGGAAGCATGCTTAGACAAATGGATACATCTAGTTTGATAGGGAGAGTTGAAGAATCTAATGGTGGATGTTTGGGAGGACGTCTAGTCGACCTATGTGTTGATGTCTAAATTCTAAAGAGGGAGGGTGGAATTGGTCCTGGAGCTCTGACCTTGGATACACACCTAGATCCCTGGATTGACGGTTATCAATTAATCTTAATGGTACATAGACCACCTAAAAGCTTGAGTCCATATTTGTCCCACCCAGATAGAATACCATGGTTAGGTTCTAGTCTGCAACACTGAGTATGCTAGAACTCTTTGTAGTTCATTTTGAAGATCTTCCATGTACCTCTATATATATGTAATTATGAATACCTCCATAGTTAAGAGGGAGGGTTGAATAATGTAACTATTGTCAGTCTTCATAATTTTATTTGAGTCATAATGAAATTTATTTGTCAAAAGAAAGAAAGAAAAAATTATTGACTTATTAAAGCATCGGATTCATGCTTGGGTCAATTATTTTTAGGTCAAAGCCTCCATTGAATGCTTATAAGGTTTATGTCAAGTGTCCTTGTCCATGTAATATAGTAAAGAACCCTTCTTCATATTTATTGGCCAAAGAAGAAATTTATTTTATTGTATCGTAGGTCTTTTAGGATGTAACACCCTCCTCCCACATTTACCCAAGATACCTGATACACTGGGGTAAACATGTGACGAGAAGCTACCATGATGTGATTTGACTCCCCATGTATAGTTAAGGAAGTGGAACCAACAAAACAAACCAAACTTATCTTCCACAGTTGCTACAGAATCTCCAGGAGGCAACCAACCTTTCCAGGTGACCAACCCCTGAGGAAAATTAGATTTTCACTGAGCTAACTCCCCAATCGCTCCCTTGAAAAGCCATGCATGCAACTGTAGGCCTCCAGTTTCTCCCACAACAAGGGAAATCTATTGACTATGGACTTTTCTAGCTATTTTTGTGCCAGCGACCCCATATTCTGTGCCACTTTTTTAGGGCCAAGACTCATGCCACTGCCTAGGACTTCTTGAAAGCTTCAGAAATGAGAAATAATAATAAGAAAAATATAATAATGTAAACATTTGATCAATGACTTGAATGGACCCCTATTATCCATGACATGCATTTCATCAAACATGTCACAAATATGCATTCTGTAGGTCATAATAACATATATGAGCATAGGGTTCTCATACTTATATGAGAATCGCTAAGAAGAATTGATGCCTTATCACATTAGCTGCATTATCATCTATTAGGTCATATATTCATTGTTCATTCATTTATAAATCAAACATGATGAGATACATACATGATTACTATCATAAAACATACTCATAACCAAAATATAAACAAAAAAATTAACAAGGATTAAAAAACCATAAATTCCACATACGAACTAGTACATTTGCACATAAAATACCAAGGAAAAGGAACTCTTATTAATGAATGAAAAAGGGCAAACGGGTTTGGGACTTCCATGTACCACTTGACCATATATTAGCTTAACCAAATATTTCTTTCAGTTGATCACCCATGTGCCATATTCCAAGCATGAATGTGGGACTCATAACCAGAAATCAACTAGGGATTCTTGAGGATAAACACCCTTACCCTCACCAATAGAACCAGGCTTTACCGTGATCCTCACTGGATCACTAGGCCCTAAAAATGCATGGATGCCACTGGATCTCTCCACCTACACTGTGAGGAATTTTATTTTCTCCTAGTCTCTATGATTTACTGCAATCCACAGTCTGATCCAGGGATCACTATGCCATAATCAAGACTCTAGTCTTTAGGCTTTACCATATATCCCGCCATTCATTGGTCGAGGATTTCTAGGCCTGATCGAGACTCCACCCTCTAGGATTTACCGCAATCTACACCGTATCACTTGCACTGATTGAGGGCACACACCTCTAGGATTTATTATATATCCCACCATTCACCGGTCGAGGATTCCCACGCCCACCGAGGAACACAATATAACCTAGATTTACCTCAACCCATAGTCTAGTTGAGGGGTTACTAGGCCAGTGGCTTTATCACAATCCACAATGTGGTTCAGGGATAGCTAGGTCATGTGTTTTTTCATTCAAATATCCACCTCACTAAGTTCAAATCCATCCGACGATATAGATCTACCAAAACATGAGAACCCCATCACACCATGGCTATCCAGAAATGGAAAGGATAGGTTGAAAAAATGGTCACACCTAGAAAAACCCACTCCAATGACAACAAGAGAACCAAGAACACACGTGCATAACCATGCATTCCAAATATAGCAAGGAAATCATACATGCAACTTGATACTTACAAAGAATCCCAATGTAGCTGCTTGATCCTACTCTTCCTTTGCTTGATCTTTTCTTCCCTTCGCCTTCTTTTCTTTCCTTGATCCAATGTTCAGGTGCTCCAAGAAAACTTTGGTGTCCAAGAGTATGAGAGAGAGAGAGAGAATAGAGAGAGAGCTCCAAAACTGGACTGAAAAAAGTATATGAACTTATCCTCAAAAGCATTTTTATCATTGAGGCTTCTATTTTCTTTCATTTTCCTCCTCACATGCAACTTGTCACCTTTCACCTTCCTTTCTCCTGACCATTATTGAAATAAATGCCACCAATGAATATTGTCAAATCCTTTTCACTGTTTCCTTTTCCCATTTTCCTTTATCGATAATAACCAAAATGAACACCCACTAGGATGTCTTTCCCAAAATTCAGCTTGGAATATGTGTCACATGACATTGGTCTTATATATTTTTTACATGGATTTTTAACCAAGGTTGTTACAGAACCCTCCCCCTTGGGGGAACACGATCCTTGGTGTTCAATGAAACCTACAACCAACAAGACTGTTGATAGAAAAACATACTTCCCATGGAGCTTTATAACTTATCTCGTTGCAATATTTACAATGTATGCCACTGAAACATGAAAAACATATCATTTACTAGAGCTTTGTAACACATATCATTACAATATTTACAATAGAAACACATATACTATGCACATTTGCTTCTGCCAACAAATAATAATAATGTCTATGGAGATTTATAAATCCAACTCGATACAATATTTACAATAATATACACATATACACATATTCAGTTTTTCTCAATCAACAAATAAAATGATATGATGTTTGCATCTGCAACAAGGGAATCCATAGGGTAACACCTCCACCCTCAAAAGTAGTACCAAGATTCACCTCTTTCCCTACAAGTCCGGAATCCACTGCCAAAGTTAAATATGCATCCAATGTCCAATGCCACAATCTTGCACCACTTTTCCTCTCAATGAACAATTACCGGCTCATTATTCAAGGACCCACTCCCAATGTGCATCTGATCCCATCAAGAAATGTTAATGAAAAAAAAAAAAGCCAGTCACCACCTTTCGTGTAGTCACACACCCTCCAAGTTCCACGAGCATCCCATTCTCTGATAAACAGTCCCTTGGGCGAACCCTCCCTTGGAAAGGTTTCCTCGCATCGGAAGATCCAAAAACCAAAGCATATCCCTACCTCAAAACCTTCATACCAGTCATAACATGATCATGGAAATCAATGGAAATTATTGGGTACTAGTGTTCCATAATGGCCCTATTCATGAAGTGCTTTACCAACATATTTTTTCATGTTCCAATTATTTTCATTGACGCTGCTAATTCCTGTAGTCAGTTTCAACCATCCCAAACCGATAATTGCATGGTTTCCGGTACCAAGCACATAATTTAGATTAAATTCAAAATAAATTGAAATAACTTCAAATTATATCTCATTGGTGACCCGTCAATAAGGTACACTTACATTTATGTTCACCTCCTGTCACAACAATTCAAACTAGCTCTTGACCAAATCATCATGTATAAACATATCACATCTGGTTAGCTCAAAACACAACCATCATAGGTCAAAAACATAAATCAAATGTAACTATCATAATCCAAAATCACATATCACATGTAATCATCATAGATCACATGCATAATTAAAACATAATAAAATACTGATACTTATCCTTTAACCGGATTTTTTTCATACGCACACCAGATCATTTGCCATGCCTGACAAACACCCAGTGCCTTCTCTTCAACCATGTACACATACACATAGTGTGAATCAAACACATACAACCACACACAACATACAACATCAGACAATACATGCACCTACACCTGACTTACAACACATACACCTACACCTACATCTAGTGTATAACAAAATACATACACATGCAGAGAGTACATCACAATGAATACACATCACGATACCGTGACTACACAATGCACATACATAGTACCACATTCCTACAACGCAACATGTATGACATGCACACAATACCACATGTACACTAGTACCATATGTATACCATGTACACAATACCACCTGTACATAGCACCACCTGCACAATGTGTGCACAACATCACATGTACACAACACCACATGCATAATGTGTACATAGTGCCACATGTACACCACACCACATGTACAACGTGTACACAACACCACATGGACACAACACCACATGTACAATCATGCACACAATACCATATGTATATAGCACCACATGTACAACATGCACACAACACCATATGTATATAGAACTGCATATACAACATGTACACAGCATCATACGCACACACCACTGCATATCCAGGATGCGCACAACACCGCATATCTAATATGCACACAGTACGATATGTACACAATTCCGCATATCCAATATGTACATAACACCATATATACCTAGCATTGCATATGCAATATACATGCAACACCCTATATACCACAGGAACACAACATCATATGTACACACCACCATTATTGCACATCCTAATACCTCAATGTCTCAACTAGGAAATCTTGTTTCTAGTGTCTCTTTGCCATCCATGCTTATCCTAGCATGTTGCGGATCACACTGTTTTCATTCCGCTAATGTATCTCTTAGAATTACATGTCCAAAACATAGGCATAGTATAAACACATAATATCAACCCATATGCACATGATACTTACCTCATAAATTTGTGAGGCTACTCTGCCCACTTGATTTATCATAAACTAGGAACCACTTCATGGAATTCACCTGCATAAGCAATCATTCCTCTACAAAAATGATTCTTGATGACCCTTTCAGACAATGACATACATACATACATATAAACATCAACATGAAACAATCATGATTTGATCTAAATAGGAATATTAGTTTTGTTGTGCTAAGATCCAATTCAGAATTCCAATAAAATGCTTGAGGATGATGAGCATAATTGCAAGTTTAAAATGAGTTATTATTTGAATTTCATGAGCAAATTAACATAAATAAAACATTGAACAACAACATCTAACAAACATGAGCATCACCATAAACATTCAAATGACACAATATGATGAAGGATTTCAGCCTGCCTGGGCTATGTCTTCTTGGTCCAGCTTCCAATGGCTTGGTCCTCTTCTATTATGATCAAAAGTGTGATCACATGTGTTTACAATGCTCAAACAACTCTCAAACATGTTCCATCAGCTCCAGAATGCCAAAAAATTCCTTTCTAGCCTCTTTCTGTATCGAATTTGGCCAAAACCTGGAGAATTTATGAATTCCCCTAGTTGCTCCACTATTCATTCCAAAAATTCCTCAAAATCTGGCACCATCCCACAAATCTTCCCAGAATCTAGCTAACTGAGTGCCAATTTTGTCGAAAATCGGGCGAAATTTTCATAATGCTAATTTTCCCAATGAGGCCTAAAATCCGGATTTCTAACCATACAGAATATGGTTGAATAATTTATTTTTTAAATATGTGTCGGTGGTTAACCTAACCGCTAGTCTTAACTCTGGCTATGGGCACATGTGGTAGAGTCGTGGTCTTCGTGGCGGTTAACCCTAGTGGTTAGGGCTCCGTCGTTCTAGCTCCGACTAGCGGTCTTCGTGGTCACCTTTCCAGCGGTTACGTTTTATGTAATGATTATGGTTATGAGAAGGGGTGCGAGGCTAGCATCCTGCCCGTGCTCTCGCCTCCGGCGGTGACTAGGGCTGGGGCTAGACCCCATCCCCCTCCCCCCAATGCGGAAACAGAGTTAAAAAAAAAAACCATGCGGACTTCATTCATGGTTAAGAAACATGTGTAGTTATGCAATGATTTGGCTTGGCGTTTGGTGTTAGTTTGTTGCAGGTTCGACCCCCACTGTTTCTTGGACTTGATCGCAAAATTTTTGGTGGCCCTCAGGCTGGCACATGGCGGCCCCTAGCTGGGCAATGTGAAAGCTTATGGTTGGCCACCAAACCACAAATCAAAAACTGCCACAAACAAACCAATACCATCTTGCCACTTTCCAAAAAACCATAGGTTGAAGAAAATATCGTTGAGTAGTCAACCTACCATTGTGCATGCCCAGTCAACAGTATGGACTGTTGACTAGGTTGTCCCTACAAAAAAAAATTCAAAATTTTTCCTGCTTGACAAAGTGGACAGAACGTGTTTATGGGAGCATACAGTGTCATTTTTTTGTGAAATGAGTTGCGTCGAATTTAGAACGACGGGATCTACGCGGTCGTTCAGGTTCCACACCAATCTGATGACTTTGATTTTTGAGCACCTGATCACTCCTCCCCACTGGAACCTTTTGGACCCCAAAATATCACTTTCAATTGTTCAGCATATGAGGGTACATTTTCCTCACCTTTCCAATCTCGATCCATTTGGCCTTAGAAAGATTTGTGCCTTTGAACTACACATGAAGGTAGTCGACACTCCCTCTTTTTGATGTCCTTGTTCTTCTGTCAAGAATGGTGTTTTGTTGAAGCTCATCAAGGTATTCAGGAGAAAAGTCTTCAATAGAAGGAATCTGAACATGTTCTCCTTGCTCTTCAATCAATGGAGGCTCATACAACCTCAAGCTCTCAACATTAACAACAGAGTAAATTTGCATGTATGAAGGAAAATCTAATTTGAAGGCATTTTCACCAATCTTTTCCAAAATTATGAAAGAACCATAACGGATTGGTTTCAGTTATTAAACTTCCCCTTGAAGCCTCTCTTTGCTAATGTGAAGCCAAAATTCATCACCAACTTGGAACTTGTGATCTACACGATGTTTTTCATGCGTTGCTTTGTACTTTCCTTGGCTCTTTTGAAGCTGGTCTTGAATTGTTCGATGTATCAATTGAATTTGTTCTATGAATTTCTTGGATTCGTCTATGTCGCTAATGTCATCAATAGAAACATCCTTCCAAAAAATTAAATCCAATGGCGATCTAGAAAAGTATCCAAGACATGCCTCAAATGTTGATGTTTGTGTCAAGGAGTGTTTTGCACGGTTGTAAGCATGTTGAATGTAGTGCAAGTTTTCATGCCACAACTTAGGATGCTTGTTGCAGTATCATCGAAGAAGATGTATTACTATTCGATTGGCCACCTCAGTTTGACCATCTACTTGTGGATGAAAGTTTGTACTCTTCTTCAACTTGGTGTCCATCAAGTCCCATAAACTTGACCAAAAATTCCCAACAAATCGAGAATCTCGATCACTAATAATGGATGTGGGAAAACCAAAATGAACCCAAACATGTTGAAAGAATAAGTGAGTTGTTTGTTCAAATGTGATTTGATTTGTACATGGAATTAGTATACACATCTTATTGAACCTATCCACAACTACATACAAATAATCATGACCTCTTTTTGACAGAGGAATACCTCCTACAAAATCCATAAAAACACTCTCCCATGGATGTGAAGGTATAGGAAGTGGTGTGTATAATCATAACTTCCTATTGCTAGGCTTACTAATTGCACATAATGAACAAACTTTAATGCAACATGACACACTTTCAATCATACGAGGCCAATAACAATACCTCTAAATATGTGCCACTATTTTGCTTACACTAAAATGTCTGGCAATAAAAGAAGTGTATGCTTCCCTTATGACATTCACTCTCTCCCCCTGTGGAATAAAAATCTTGCCCAAATGATACAACAAGTTATTATGTACATGGTAATCCAATTCCTCTATTTGGTTGCCTTGACTCAAGCTTGCATAAACATATTGAAAGTCATTATCACGAGTATATTTTTCAACATAACTTTCATGAAAAATAGAATTATGCTCAAGTAAAGTAGATGTACAAATAATTTGCCTAGAAAGCATATCATTGTTAGGTATGTATATTACTAGTTTAGTCCCTTATTGTTATTAGTGTAGCCCCCTTATTGTTATTTTTGTACCTCTGTAACCCCGATATTGTTATTATTGTGCCCTTACATTATTATTGTTAGGTTGGCTAGGATTATATTGTGGCCCCATGGACTCCTATATATAAAAGGAGGTTTTGGTCATTTGTAGCATCCAAGATTTGTTCATTTATGTAATGTATTGGAGGTTTCCCCCTCGAAGTGGATGATTTACAAGGCGTTGATCTCTCTTTTCTTCTATTTTTGGAGTTGGTTTCATAACATTTGGTATCAAATCTTTGGAGTCTAGGGTTTCGCTGCTCCAAACAAGTCATCGTGGAATTTTCAATATGATTGTTTTTCTACGAAGGGTCAGAAGCTGAAATTTTTAGAGTGCAAAGAATAAATCCTAAGGAACCCCGTGGAAAAATTTCAAATCTTGGTTCGCAATATTTTGAAAATATGATCGGTGGAATTTAGGGCTTTTTGTAGGCTCCTGAATTTAACCTAAACAGGTCATCGTGGAATTTTTGCTATAAATTTTTTTCTATGAGGGTTCAGAAGCTGAAATTTTTACGAAGAGAAGCTGAAATCCTGAGAAATGTCGTGGAAAAATTTTAGAGCTTGATTCACAATATTTTTTAACATATCATCTGTGGAATTTAGAGTTGTTTCAAGCTCCCAAATTTCATCTCAAAGAGGTGACCATGGGAAAATCGTCATAACTCTCTCTCTGAGAATCGGATTGGAATTTTGTAAAAAAGTGGCCACAAGTACACAGATTGAAGTTTCCTTTATATCAATTTCAGAGATGGAGGAAACAATGACACATGGCACGTCGTACAAGTTCGCTCTGTTGAACTAGTCTACAATTAGGTCATTGTGGGAGATTGGGTATAATTTTTCTTTGAAGCATCCAAATCAGGTCAGACCTGTGGCATTTGAAAGAATCTTCAGAGGGCTACTACAGGGCTGAATTTCAAATATTGAAGATCCAAAATCACAGAGATAATTCAGTTTCAATCTCGAGCTCCTCAAAAGTAAGAAAAAAATGTGTATTTTGTTTTTCGAATTGCATAAGTCTTGTGTGAAAAAACAGTTTGAATTGATTCCAAGGGCATATTGTGGCATATTTATCAGTATTGGGTTATAAAATTCCACCTAAAAATAATTCAACACCCATTAAGGCTTCAAAATTCTCTACTATGACTCATGAAGATGAAGAAATGCGACATGACATATCAAAATTACAAGAGCAAGTGCACCAAATTTCGCTCTCGCAAAGAGAAACAAAAAATAAGATGGATGGAATGGAAGCTGGCATGGAATCCAAGATGGATGCCATGGAAGCTAATATGGATGAAATGGAAGCTAAGATCGATGAAAAAATGAAATACAACATCGAAAACATGAAGAATGACCTAAAAGCAGACATGGAAGGTTTGAAAAAGTTGATACAAGAAATGTTTCCTAATGGAAAAAAGATAGTAGAGGAAACTCATGATGAGAACAAAATAAATGTTAATCATGATTTCATAAACTCTAATGTTGGATGGAAGAACCATCATATTCCAAAGATGGATATGAGGAAGTTTGATGGCAAGGATCCCGTAACATGGATACTACAGATGGAGTAATATTTTGATCTTAATAATGTGAAAAACACATAAAAGGTACGCATTGCAACTTTACATTTAGAACAAAATAAATTTGTATGGTATCGATGGCTTTGCTCTTGTAAAAAAATTTTCACTTGGTCAATTTTTACAGAGGAAATGATAGCACATTATGAGGATACAAAAAGCAACACCTTCTTTAGCCAATTGATAAATCTCAAACAAAAGGGTTCAGTGGTGGAGCACATTGAGGACTTCCAAAAATTGATTATATGGGTAACTGATATTCTAGAGTAACACGGGATTTTTCATAGGGACTTTAAAGGATAACATACAACATGAAGTTCGTGTTTGGGAACCTGATTCATTGGAAAATGCATTCAGATTGGCAAGAAAAATTGAATATAAAATTATGGCGACAAGGAAGCCTACCACTCACATATATAAAGATGGAAGTGTTGCTACTCCTAGACTTCCACAACCTACAAGGTTGACACCACAACAATTGGAAGAAAAAAGAGCAAAAGGGCTTTGCTATAGTTGTGATAGAAAATACACTAAAGGTCATTAGTGTGTTGAGAAGAAATTATTTTACATAGATTGTGAAGAGGAAGAAGAAAATGAACAAGAATCTTCAAAAGAAGAGGATATACACCAAAAACCAACCCTAGAAGAGGAAGAAATGAGTCTGACCATATCGTGTAATGCATTGGCAGGAATTACCACTCCTCAAACTCTCAAGATATAAGGACATATCAAGAAGAAAAAGGTAATATCGTTTATTGATTCGGGTAGTACCAATAATTTTATTCATTGTAAGGTAGCCAAGGAATTGAATTGCTTCCTATACCCAGCACCAGAATGTCAAGTGATGGTTTCAAATGGAGGAACTATAAATCTCTTTGGAAAATGCCATAATATCAAGCTAACCATGGGGGAATATGTATTGAATATTCCAATTTTTTCCATTCTAATGGGAGGTGCTAATGTTGTGCTAGGAGTACAATGGTTACAATCTTTGGGGATGGTAGATTTTAATTTTCAAGAACTTTTCTTGAAATTTTTTTTAGAAGGAAAGGAAGTCGAATTACAGGGTATCGCAGGGAATCCAGGAAATATAATAAGCTCTAATGTCATGACAAATATTATGAAGAAAGAAAAATGAGGCGTAATTGCACAATTATGCTCACTAGAAGTTCCAACATCAAAATCATCCATTTCTGCAGATCTCCAAAAAGTCTTGGAAAATCATTCCAAGGTGTTTGAAACTCCCAAATGACTCCCACCTATTTGTGATCACGATCATGCTATTCATTCAATTCCAAGAAGTGTTCCTCCAAACATCAGGCCTTATAGATATCCTTATGTCCAAAAGAGTGAAATTGAACGTATGATTGCAGAAATGTTAGAGGTTAGTATAATTCAACCTAGTCAAAGTTCTTTCTCTGCTCTAGTAGTATTGGTGCACAAAAGACTAATGGTGACCTTACCTAATGGGAAGACACTTCAAGATAAAAACTGATCATGATAGTCTTAAACAATTTTTGGAACAAAGACTATCTTCAGAAGAGCAGCAAAAATGGGTCACAAAGATGTTGGGTTATGACTTTGAAATAATCTACAAAAAAGGGAAGCTAAATGTTGTTGAAGATGCACTCTCAAGAAAGAATGAAGAGGTGGAAGCATTTCTTTGTGCCATTTCTATTATACAACTAGATTGGATAACCGAACCAAGGGATGAATGGAAGAAGGACGAAGAAGTGTAGACACTCATTCAAAAGTTGCAGCAAGATCCTACTACATCTGATACATTTAGTTGGAAAAATGATTCCTTATGGTACAAAGATCGCTTATATCTTTGTAAGAGTTCCCAACTAAAACAAAAAATTCTTTTGGAATTTCACACTTCTCCTTTAGGAGGACACTCAGGATTTTTAAAAACTTGCCACAGGGTGAAGAAAGAATTTTTTTGGGATGGCCTTAAATCTGATATTAAAAATTTTGTAGCGGAATGTTTGGTTTTCCAGCAAAATAAAGTTGAGACAATTAAGACCGCAGGTCTTCTACAACCTTTATCCATTCCAAGTCAACGTTGGGAGGATATTTCAATGGATTTTATCAAAAGTTTACCCAAGTCCGAAGGAAAGAGTTTCATCATGGTGGTAGGTTATAGAATTACTAAGTATGCACACTTTTGTGCATTATCTCATCCATTTAAAGCAAGTATAGTTGCTACTACATTTATGGACACAATTCAAAAGCTAGATGAAAACCCAAATATTATTGTGAGTGATAGAGATCCCATTTTTACTAGAAATTTTTGGACAAAGCTATTTTCTTGTTTGGGTACTCAACTAGCTCATAGCTCATCTTATCATCCTCAATTCGATGGTCAAACTGAGATAGTGAATAAATGTTTGGAAGGATATCTTCATTGTTTTGTATCTGATAAACAAACAAAATGGGTCAAGTGGTTACCTCTCACTGAATGGTGTTATAACACTTCCTTCCATATTGCAGCAAAAATGACTCCATTCATGGCACTTTATGGATATCATCCACCGTCCATCACATCATAATTAAGAGAAAATTCTAAGGTTCAATCAATGGAAGATCACATCGAGCATCAACAAGAAGTTCTCCAAGCCTTAAAGGATAACCTAAATTTGGCACAAAATCGAATGAAACAACAGGCATATCAACGTCGCAGCGAGAGAAGTTTTGATGTAGGAGACTGGGTATTTTTACGGCTACAACCATACAAACAAATGTCCCTCAAGCAAGTTAAGAACAATAATAAATTATTTCCAAAGTACTATGGTCCTTACAAGGTGTTGCAAAAGATTGGTACTATGGCATACAAATTGGAGCTTCCTGATTCTTCGCGAGTGCATCCAGTTTTCCATGTTTCATGCTTAAAGCAGGTTATAGGTGAAAATATTCCAATTCAAACAATATTTCCAGACCTTGATGAGGAAGGAAAAATCATATTGGAACCTGAAGCGGTCACGGAAACAAGAACTCGACAACTACGAAATCGATCAATTTCAGAGTATCTCATGAAGTGGAATAACTTACCCATTGAAGATTCTACATGGGGGGATGATGATTTTATACAAAAGCACCCAGAGCTACTCAAGCGTTGATGACAACAATTTTTTGAAGGAGAGGGGCATGTTAGGTCCCTATATTACTAGTTTAGTCCCTTATTGTTATTAGTGTAGCCCCCTTATTGTTATTGTTGTACCCCTGTAACCCCAATATTGTTATTATTTTGCCCTTACATTATTATTTTTAGGTCGTCTAGGATTATATTGTGGCCCCATGGACTGCTATATATAGAAGGAGGTTTTTGTCATTTGTAGCATCCAAGAATTTTTCATTTATGTAATGTATTGGAGGTTTCCCCCTCAAAGTGGCTAATTTCTAAGGCGTTGATCTCTCTTTTCTTCTATTTTTGGCAATCATCAACCTTGTTGTAAATACCTTTCTTATAGATGATGACCAAGTGGAATTGTTGTAAGAAACCCATCCATCAAAAGTGCCTTGACTACTGCAACTTGGTTTGTGATTGCAAGTAAGGAAATGGTTGGTGGTCGGTGTGTATGATGGTTTCCTTTCCCATCAAGTAGTGTTTCCACTTTTTCACACTTTTAACCAACACATAAATATCCTCGGCATAAGTAGGATAGTTAATCACTTCACCATTGAAATTTTCTGAATGAAATGAAATGGACTTACCATGTTTCATAAGGATTGTGCCCATGGCATAGTTGCTTGCATCTATTTGAATCTCAAAGGGCTCTCTCAAGTCCAGTAATGGAAGCACTATGGTTGAACTGATCTTATCTTTCAAAGCATCAAATGCTTTTTTTTTCTTGCCTCCCCATTGGAAGACCTTTTTCACACTAGTCAATGCATGCAAAGGAGTTATGATAAAATAGAAGTTAGCAATAAACTTCCTCCAATATTGGGTTGCTCCCAAAAAAGTTCTTACATTGGTGAATGTCTTGGGCATTGGCCAGTTCACAATGACCTCAACCTTAGAGGGGTCTATCCTCAACTCAGCTCCTCCAACAATATTCCCCAATTACACCAAAGAAGTTTTACCAAACTCACATTTGGACATATTCAAAAATAACTGTTCTTTCCTTAATACATCAAGTAATTTTCTTACATGCATGACATGTTCATCAAGTGATTTACTGAAAAATTAAGATATAGTCTAAGTAGATGATGAAAAACTCATCAAGAAATGACCTTAAAATATCATTCATAACACGCATGAAGGTAGCAGGAGCATTACATAAACCAAAAGGCATAACAAGCCATTCAAACAAACCTTGCTTTGTTTTGAATGTCATCTTCCAAATGTCACCTTCAACAATTCTAATTTGATGGTATCCACTCCTTAAGCCCAACTTAGTATAATAAGTTTCATCTTTCAATTGATCAAGTAAATCATCTATTCTGGGAATTGGATAACGGTTCTTTATCGTAATCTTATTCAATGCATGGAAATCTATGCACATGCGCAATGTTCCATCCTTCTTTGGCAACAACACAATAGGTGACTTGCATGGCGAAGTACTTGGTAGGATGATCCCTTTATCCAACAACTCTTGGCTTTGCTTTTTTATTTCATCACACTCCATCTTTGACATCCTATACATGCCAATGTTAGGAAGAGGACAATCTTGTTGCAACTATATCTCATGTTGGATTCCCCACTTGGAAGGTGACCCCTTTGGCTCCTGAAACATCTCATTATTTTAATTAACCACTTCAATCAAATCAGATTTCAACTTTGGATCACAACCTTGGAATGCTTCATAGTCAACATCATTATTTGGTATAATCATAAGAAGCACAAAATTCTTGCTTGAATTCACTAGTCTTTTCATTTTCCCTACATTAACTGTTGAAAGTTTAAGTTTCTTGTGATGAGCTCTCACAATATACTCCACATTATTTTTGAACAAGAGGTACTTGTATTCATTGTGATAGAATATAGCTTTTCTAGCATAGAGGTAAGGAATACCCAAAACAATTCTTGAAATATCAAGCGATACGACATCTAATTCAACTTCGTCAATGAAGTTTGTTGTGATTGCAAACCGAAGAATACACTTTCTTGTAACCTGCAAATTTGTGTTCTTGCATGTCCAACCCAATGTATATGGTTTGTGAGGAGGAATGGTTTCAAGATTAATTTTCTTGACTAAGTATTTAGATATCAAATTGGCTTAAGACCCACTATCAAATAGTGTGTCAATTTTTGTATGTTTTGAAATAACCCTCACATTAAATAATTCAATTCTTGTTTCTTCATTTGGAGTACTAGTATGACAACTTGATGAACTGGTGCTAGCAATGGATTATTTTCCCTTTATACCCATGGATGTAATTTTAGTTTCATCACCCGAGTCGGATCCCAAATCCTGTTGAGTGGTTGCAACTATTTTTTGTTTTCCCTTTTTGTTGAATTTCTTGGGCCTCGTCTCTGGATGAAGCTTCCAACAGTGGTCTTCATCATGACCCTATTTGGAACAATGTTTGCATGTCACTTTAGCTCCTTCCTTTTTAATGGATGCTTTTTTATTTCCCTTTCCTTTCTCTCCACCCTTAAATGGTTTCTTTTTACCCTCTTCTGGAATATTTTTCCCTCTTGCCTCAAGGTGGGTGGCTTGCACACAAACCTCATCTAGGATAGTGGGATTGAACATAAGGATAGTGTGCCTTAGGTAGCTATGTAAACCCTATATATACATCAGAAATGTGTCTTATGAATATAAATCAACACCTAACATAAGAGCATTTTTTCTAAATTCTTGGGTGTAATCTTGCACACTTTGACCATTAAGTTGTCTGAAGTTCTACCAATTCATGATGGCTTTTTTGATATATGCTAGAGGGTTAAATTGTATTTTAATTGCAGCAATGAAATTAGACAGAGAGAGTGATATCTTACCATTTTTCTTTATCTCATCTTGTGTCTTGGCTTCCCACCATACTAGTGCTTCACCCTCCAATCTCAAGGAAGCTAGATGTATCTTTGTACCATCATCTTGAAGGTTTTGAATTATGCAATAGACCTCCAACTGACGAACCCAGTTGTCCAAATTCTCTGCATTCACTTCACCATTATACATTAGAGGAAACTCATATTTGATATCAATTTTTAACAAGGGTTACTTACCAATTCATTTTGAGGTAGGTTGATGAGTATGTGTAAGGGTTTTAGTAGTGGAAGAAGATGAAGATGAAGGTGAATATGGTGGTGAGGATGATGGTGGAGTAGATGGTGGATTATCACCATTTCCATTACCTCCTCCTCTTGGGGAACCCTCTCCTCTTGGAGGCCTTGAGATTTCACTCTGCAACCTTGTCTTCCTCTCTTCATAGAGGACCTTAACCATCTCTGTCATGTCAAATAAAGCCTTCCTAAAATCCTTCTAATCTTTTGACATGTTATCAATTCCTCCTTCATGAGACATTCTTACTGAAGCTTTTACTGCAACTGGAGGTGAATCTTGGGGTGGAAATTGTGGCAACTATGGCCTCGTTATCCTTGATCCAACTAGAGAACCTGCACCCACAATATTTCCTTCTTTTCTCTTGAGCTTCATCCTTGTAATAATTTAAACACTTGCAAAACAAATTAAATCCTCCTTTAACAAGTAAACCTAGTGCTCTAATACCAACTTGATCTGAATGGGAATATTATTTTTGTTGTGCTAAGATCCATTTCAAATTTTAAATAAAGTGGTTGAGGATGAAGAGGTTAATTGCAATTTTAACATGATTTATTATGTGTTTTTGTGTGAATTTCATGAGCAAATTAACATAAATAAAACACTGAACATCAACATCTAATAAACATGAACATCACCATAAAATATCACACAACACAATATGATGAAGGAGTTCACCCCGCCTACGCTACATCTCCTTGGTCCAACTTCCAATGGCTTGGCCTTCTTCTATTATGCTCAAAAGTGTGATTACATGTGTTTACAATGCTCAAATATCTCTGAAACTTGTTCCATCAGCTCCAAAATGCCCAAAAATGTATGTCTATCCTCTTTCTGCATCGAATTTGGCCAAAAATTGGAGAATTTATGAATTCCCCTAGTTTCTCCACTATTCGTTCCACAAATTCCTCAAAATCATGGCACCATCTTACAAATATTCCCAGAATCCAGTTAACTGAGCATTTATTTTGCCGAAACTCGGGCCAAATTGTTGTTGCGCTAATTTGCCCAATGAGGCCTAAAATATGAATTTCTAACCATACACAATATGGTTGAATTTTTTTTTTTCAATATGCACCAGCGGTTAGGCTAACCGCTGGGATTAACTCTGGTTGTGGGCACATGTTTTGGAGCCGTGGTCTTCGTGGCGATTAACCCTGGGGGTTAGGACTCTGCGGCTCCGGCTCCGACTAGCAGTCTTCGTGGTCACATTTCTAGTGGTTACATTTTATGTAACAGTTATGGTTACGAGTGGGAGCGCGGGGCTAGCCTCCTGCCCATGGTCTTACCTCTAAGAGTGACCATGGCTGGGGCTAAACCCCGCCCCCCTCCCCCAACTCGGAAACAAAGTTAAAACAAAACCATGCATACTTCATTCATAGTTAAGAAACATATGCAGTAGTGCAACGCTTTGGCTTGGCGTTTGGTATTAGTTCGTCGCAGGTTCGACCCTCGTTGTTGCTCTATCTTGACCCCAACAATTTTGGTGGCCCTCGGGTTTCCACGTGGCAGACCCTGGCTAGGCCACGTGGCAACCTATGGTTAGCCACCAAACCACCAATCAAAAACTGCCATAAACAAACCAATACCATTGTTCCACTTGGCACCAAACCATAGGTTGAAGAAAATTATGTTGAACAATTAACCTTCCATTGTGCATGCCCAGTCAATAGTACGGACTACTAACTGAGTTGTCCCTGCAATTTTTTTTCAAATTTTTTCCTGTTTGACAAAGTGGATAGAACACGTTTCTTGTAGCATATGATGTTGATTTTTCGCAAAACAAGTTGCCCCAGATTCAAAATGACGAGATATACATAGTATTTTAGGTTCCACACTGATCTGAGAACTTTGTTTTTTTAACATAATTTTGAGCACATGATCATGATCCATGACGACCCTATCAAAAAACTACATACATACATACATATATACATATATACATATTTAAACATCAACATAATCATGATCGTATCATAATTACCAGATAGCATAAGGTCATAATTAAGAGAACGCTCTTTCTCTGTGCACAACATGCACAATATCAAAAACAATAATTCTCAACATAGCTAAGGCATTTGATGCCTCAATTCCATTTACTCTACTTTTCTTGTTACCTTTCTCATGTTTGTACTGCCACCATCCATTTACCCCAATGGACCCAACTAGCCCAACTAGATGTCATATTCTTACCTTCAACTTCCCTTATACATGCATTGCTTCATTTGAGTCTTACATTACCTATTAGATTCCATTCATACCTTCCTGAGCTTTTTTAACTTTCCTCTTTCCCAAACCAATTCCCAAGGCCTTGAAAACATAAGAGGCACAACATAAGAGTTAAGAATAAGAAAAACCCACAAGAAGAAAACCATGAAAAAACAATAGCAACACGACACCACAAACAAAGTGGCAAGGCCTTGTACCAGATGCAATCAAAACCCATAAATCAAGCTCAACAAATCATAAAACACCAAAAGCAGAAGACTTTCAATAGACACCATGACTCAACTCCATGTGTCCCCAATTCTTCCAAGGGAAGGTCAACCTGAGCCATCTTAATTTTTCATGGCAGTCTCTTAGCCATGCAATCCCCTACATCATCTCGTCATAAACACATAATTGTCATTGTATAAATAAATATACAATATAATAGTTACCTTACCTTGTTGATCCAAGCACACTGCCCTATATTTGAACACGCACATATCCACATAATGTCAAACAAAATCAAGGTTAAGAAGACTTCATGTATTCATGCAAAACACTCATCCATTTGGAATTGTGGTTTCCAATCATTGCCAAAGGAATTCTCACCCAATTCCTTTCTTATACTTCTTTACCTTGTTGCAATCAATTCTTACTATGTATTGTCACATCACCCCATTGTTAGTTATATAAACACATCAAATATTACCTTGTTATGCTAATACCAAGCATATTTCCCTACAATTGCTCACACATGTCCATCACATGTTCCAAAGATAAAGACATCATGTCTATTAATTTGAAATTAAATTTTACCAAGACTAACAACCATGTCATAATCAACTAATAGTCATCAATCATAATACTACAAATAGCACCTACTTACACTCAAGTACATATCAGTTGTCTTAGAACATATTGTGTTAGTACAACCATCTTAAAACAAGATCATTCCTTCACACAATATCATAGACACATACTCATATTATGCAATAAATCAAACATTCAGACAATAGGTAGACGACATAATAGACACCAAACACTCAAACACCAAATAAACAACATATTCAAACATTCAAACACCAAATAGATGACATAATCAAACTCATACCTTAATGTATCTCAGGGGAGGCTATCTTGTTTGCACAATCAATCTAGATTAGCACGATATAACTTCACAACACATAAAATCAAACATAATTAAAGTCATGATATCCATAACAATAACTAGATAACATGTTCACATCATAAGCTCATAAATAATTGGCATTCATGCATAACAATCACATATGCGCAGTCAGTCTAAATTAGTACAACGCAATATCATAAATATATCATCTTACACTTGAATGTTAGAACCATAACCATCTACACAGACCAATCCATATCAACATGATACATATAACATTCAAATCTTAATGCAATAACCCTAATCACCAATTTAACTAACATAAAACAACAACAACAATGCATATAATAACAAGTTACTATCATTCATACCTATTCTACACATGTGCATATGATTACACTGATCAACTAGCATTTATCAAAAATGTGAGCACAATAAAAATAAAATGACAATCATATAAGTAACCCTAATTCTTATAAAAACCATTAACCACATACCTGCATGCCAACATACAAACCTATATGATGATCTGTTCTTACACCAAAGTTTAGTGCTGCATTCTCGCTCTGGTGATCTACATCTCTAGCTCTATCTCAGCCAACACATCAACATCATAACAAAAAACAACATTTTTTTTGACATAAAATACATAAAATTACCTCATGGACAACAACCTTAACCATGACAACACACGCATAAAAACCTATAGACACTAACATGCATAAAAAATGCATAACCGACATATACTCATGAAAAACACATCCAATCAACAACACCATAAACTTTCACATGTTGACACCATTGCAAATATGACCAACGCTATGCATGTGAAACAAGCACATAGACCATAAGCATAATGAACACATATGCAATCTATATGAATGCGCGACCAACGCACACCTCCCATCTAGTCCAAGGGGTGAGCCATGCTCTAATACCACTTTATAATGCCCTCCTCCCACATTTACCCAAGCTACCTGGTCCACTGGGGAAAACATTTGATGAGAGGCTACTATGATGTGGTTTGAATCCCCGTGTATAGTTAAGGAAGTGGAACTGACAAAACAAACAAAACTAACCTTCCACACATGATTCAAAACCTCTAGGAGTCAACCAACCTTTCCAGGTTATCGACCCCTGAGGCAACTTATATTTTCATTGAGCTAACTCCCCAGTCGCTCCCTTGAAAATCCATGCATGCGACTGTAGGCCTCTAGTCACTCCCACAACAAGGGAAATCCAAAAAATATATACTTTTTTCAACTAGTTTTGTGCTAAAGACCCCATATTTTGTGCCACTTTTTCAAGGCCAATACTCAAGCCACTACCCAGAACATCGTGAAAGCTTTAGAAATGAGAAATAACATTGAGAGAAAGGCACTAATCCAAACATTTGATCAATGACTTGACTGGACCCCTACTATCCATGAGATGAATTTCATCAAACATGTCACAAATGTGCATTCTAAAGGTCATAATAACAGATCTGATCATATGGGTCTCTTACTTATCTGAGGATCGCTAAGAAGGATGTATGCCTTATCACATTAGTTGCATTATCATCTATTAGGTCATATATACATTGCTCATTCATTTATAAATTAAAACATGATGAGATCCATAAATCATTATTGTCATAAAACATACTCATAATTATCATATAAATAACAAAATTAACAAGGATACAACAACCATGCCACATAATAACCAATACATTTGCATATAAAATACCAAGGAAAAGGAACTCGTATTAATGAATGAAAAAGCCAAACAAGTTTGGTACTTCCACATACCACCCAACCATAGATTGGATTAACCAAATATTTCTGTCAACCAATCACCTGCATGCCATTTTCCAAGCATGAATGTGGGACTCATAACCAAAAATCAATCAGGACTTCCCGAGGCTAAACCACCTCACCCTTACCAATAGAACCAAGCTTTATTGTGATCCTCACATGTTGAATTTAGACAACCATGGTATGTTCTATGCTTAATGCAATTTTACTTCAACCTTTCTTATACACCCGATATAATTTAGAAATCACATAAACATGAAAGTAAAATGCTGATAGAACATAATAATAGATCAAATGAAGACAAGACAATAATATAGATCAGAGTTTGCAATTCTTCTTGTCCAGCAAAGATAGAGAGTTATGTGTGTTACGACAGTAAACAGGATGCATCAACCAGAAAATTATTTCTCAACATCAAATCATCCAATCCTCCAAGAGTCACACACACCCCTCAAAGACAACTCAAAAAAATTCAACGTTGGTCAACAAAAAAAGTCAACGCAGAAAATTCAAAGCTGTAGATTAGGGCTTCGGTCAACGATCTCTCTTTTCCTCGATATTTGTGCCCTTTAATGTGGCCTCAAGAGATCGGAATTTCTACACTTGTTGGAGGTTAAAAATCCAATTTTTGACCATGGTCAAGACTGGTCAATGCACCAGAAAAACAACCCTAAAATAGTCCACACTTTTCCCAGCTTCAGCTCTACACGTGTGAGAGAGAGAGGCCTCCAAAAGTTTGATTGAACCAATCATATCACAAGAGATAATTTGTGATGAGTTGATGAAAAAATTATCTCCAAGTATCTCCAATTTATATCCATCAGTGAGGGTGTGTGACATATTTACTGGGATTGCAAGCCTACATTACAAATCTGGCAGACCTTGCACATGTGTGGAAACTAAAATCAAAATATATGTTCTACTCATCCAAACAAGATGATCTTTAGACAAATATTGCACCTCATCGAAGAGGAATCCAAAAAAAATATAATCATCATCATATGAGCAATGCAACATGGAGTTTGGATGTAGTTTCCCAAAATGAACACTCCCTCTCAACTAGGGAGAACTCCATTTGTCCACCTATGCCATCCAGTGATCAGTACCATCGTGTACTATCATATATAATCCTGCACCCCTGCTTCATCCTACCATAACTTGATTTGTTGGATCTTCTTCACAAATAAAGCAAAAAGGGTGAGTCACAAATACATCACGCTCATCTTACCCGAAGTGATCTTAGAGGTTAAAACCTATCTCAAACTCAAAAAGAGTCTCATACTAACCCAAAGTTAGTTTACTAACCCGAAGTCAGTTTAGAGATAAGAACCTCATCATAATTGATCCCATATCAAGGTGTTGGACATGTGACATCGTAGACATAGAGAATACGACAATCTGTGATGCATCCATCGGTCTTGTTATTGGTCTTTATCCACATTTCCCACCTTATTGGCCAAATGGGAGGTACTTCCCATGAGTCCAAAACTCCATGGATAGGATGTGTGTGGGGCATAGATCAAAGAGAGTCGAGCCAACTCAATATCATAACGGTGCGGCAGAAGCACAACAAGGTTCAGCAAGCCTAGCCCCGTGTGTGCTTATAGCTCCAAGAAGCTATACCCAAGCCCCCTGGAGCTCCCAGAGCTCATTGTCCAAGTCAGGAAGGACCCTCATAATAGGGTTTGTCCACGATTCCAAGCTTCTCACGGAAGGTTAATAATTTGACCTTCCCCAGGGGTTTCGTGAGAATATCCACAACCTGCTCATCAGTCCCAATGTGGTCGAGCCTTACGGTGCCTCGTTGTACCATATCCCGAATGAAGTTGTACCTAATGTCAATATTCTTGGATCGATCTTGGAACACAATATTCTCAGAAAGACGAATCCCACTATGGTTATCACAAAGAATAACGGTGGTATCTAGCACATGTCCAAACATCTCACTGAAGAGCTTTCTCAACCAAATAGTTTCATAATAGGCCATACTCGCTGCAATGTATTTGGCCTCAGCGGTGCTCAAATCCATTGACTTCTGCTTCCTACTCATCCAAGATATCGAAGAATAACCCAAGGTGAAGCAACATCTAGATGTGCTCTTGCGATCCACCATACTACCAGCCCAATCGGCATCAGTATATCTATGGAGTCTTAAAATCCTGGTAGTGTATCTCAGCCCATGGTTGATTATGCCCCGCAGATATCTCAATAGATTCTTGGCACCTATACAGTGAATGTGATGAGGCTCAAAAATAATTTGACTCAAAGTGTTCACTCCAAAACATACGTCCGGACGGGAGTTCACTAAGAAAATCAAGGCCCCCACAAGTCATTGATACTCGGTGTGATTTCCAATCTTGGGCCCAACAGTGTTTTCAAACAAATTCTTAAAGTTGAGTTCCATCAGTGTCAACACAGACTTACATTCCACCATACCAAATCTCTCCAGTAGATTCACGGCATATTTTCCTTGAGAAAGGAAAATATCGCCTGGCCTTTGCTAGACCTCCAAGCCTAGGAAGTAATGCATCAGATGTCCTAGGTATTTCATCTCAAACTCGAAAGCTATCTCCCCCTTACATTGATGAATGATAGGGTCAGAACTTGTTAGGAAGAGATCATCCACATAGAGAACCATAATGAGAGGCCTTTCTTTATCAACCTTAAAATAAAGGTTTGGATCAGCATTACTTCGAGTTAAGCCTAGCTTCATCAAGTAGTTATCTATCCTCTCATACCAAGCCCTAGGGGCTTGCTTCAACCCATAGAGGGCTTTCTTCAACCTACATACATAGGTGTCTCTATCTTGGACTTCGAACCCTAGAGGTTTCTCCACATAAACCTCTTCCTTTATTGAACTATGCAAAAAAGAAGTCTTCACATCCATGTGATGGAGACTCCATCCTTGCATTGTAGCAAGGGAAATAATAGATCATATGGCGGTATAGCGGGAAATAGGTGAAAATATATCATCATAATCTAGACCTTCTTTTTTAGATAAGCCTCGGGCAACAAATCTTTCCTTGTTCTTTTGAGCACTTCCATCACCTCCATGCTTGATCTTGAAGAGCCATTTCGAGGTGACAACAGATATGTCCTCCGGTCTCGGGACCACTTCCCAGACATCATTCTTCATGATAGATTCATATTATTCGTGCATATAATCCTTCCAAACTTTATTCTTTACAACTTCTTCAAATGATCCAGGCTCAGATTGTGTAATTGTACTCATGGTTGCTAGATACCTTTGGTATCTATTTGGCTTCTTGCTTTCACAGAATGTCCCCCTTGGGGCAATATGTCTCTCGGCATCTTCGAGATTTTCTCTAAACCATGAGGGTATATTCTCATTTGAAAGAGGTGGATCAATAGGATCCATAGGTCCTTCAACATCGGGCATCAATTCATCCTTCAATTCTTCCTGCCTTCCAGCTTCTTCTTCTTCTTTGTCTTCCTTTGAGCTAGGAAGATTTCTTACTTTCTTAAGGGAAGCATCTTCATCTAAGGTGATGTTGTGGCATATCTCCACTTCTTTTTTATGAGGCACATAGATTCTATATGCCTTCAAAGTTTCACTATAGCCCACAAAAATTCCCTTCTTTCCAGAAGCATCCATCTTGGTTCTCTTTTCTTTCGACACATGAAAATAAATAGGACTACCAAATAATTTAAAATGATAAACATCGGCTTTATTACCATAAAATACTTCTTCAGGAGTCTTGGAGTCCAAAGCGGAATGCGGGCATCTATTTTGAACATACAGAGCAGTGTTCGCAGCTTTTCCCCATAGAAACTTCATAAAAAATTGGTCATATACCATGGCGTGGGAAGCTTCCACAATGGTCCTGTTCTTTCTTTCAGCAACACCATTTTTCTCAAGAGTATACACAGTTGTTATCTCCCTCTTAATGCCAGCTTCTCTACAAAATTCATTGAACTCATTTGAATCATACTCGGTGCCATTGTTGGTTCTCAAAAATTTTATTTTCTTCCTGGTTTTATTTTCCACCAAGGCCTTGAAGGTACAAAACCATTTGAAAGCTTCTTCCTTCTTCTCCAATAAATATATCCAAGTCTTGCGAGATAAGTCATCTATAAAAGTCATGTAATAGGAACATCCTCCCAAGGATGTTACAGGCAACATACCAAATAAATCAGAATGTATCAATTGCAAGATATCAAATGTCTTTGTGACACTTGAGGGGAATGGTCTCCTTGTATGCTTCCATTTGGCACAACCCAGACATATGCCTTCATGATCATCTTTAAACTCGGGCATCCCTGTCACCACCTTCCTTGCTTCGGGAAGGGATTTGTAATGAAGGTGTGCAAACCTCCAATGCCATAACTCAGCTTGAAGAGTTGTATCACATGAAATAGCCCCCAAAAAACTTCCTCCAGCCTGGTAGAGTGTATCAACTCTAAAACCAATAGTAAGAGATTCTTTGAATTTATTATTCCAGATGCATACCTTTCCATCAACGAATGCCACCTTGAATCCTTTGTCTTCCATTTCTGAAATAGACACAAGGTTCTTCTTCAAATAAGGTACATACAACACATCTTGTAAGTGGATGACTTGACCTTGAGATATTATATGAAAGGTCACAGTCCCTGTACCTTTCACGGGATAGGTGGAATTATCTCCAAGGATAATATCTAAATTAGTATCCTTCTCAATCAAATCAGAGAGGGATTCTTTATAACCAGTGAGGTGCCTTGAAGCACCACTATCAATCAACCATACATCCAGGGTGTCAGAAGGAGATGCAGTAGAGAGGGCAGATACAATAATATATTCATTTGTCTTATTATCAACAACATTAGATTCATTATACTTGTAATTTCTTGACCTCTTGAAAGGTTTCCCATTTCCACTATGATTAGAGGGAGCCTTCCTCTTTATTTTGAACCTATTGTTCCTTTGATTGCCATTCCCCCTGAAGTTGTTGTTGTCATCATCCCTGGGAGAGTCCCTTCTATTGTGGAACTCTCTTGCATAGTGACCAAAATTTTTACAAGTGTAACATCTTCCTTTCCTTCCATTAGGGCCCACGCTTCCATGGTTTTGATTTCTCGAACCACCATTTTTCCTCTTCTTTGCATGAGCGGAAAAGGTAGTAGGGTCACCACCATTTCCATTAGAGGGATGATATCTCTCCATCATTCGTGTCTCCTCTTGAGTGCATCTTGTCAATATTTCATCAAAATCAAGAATCACATTATTATTAATAATAGTGGTATTGAATACGTACCAATCATGGGGGATACCTCCAATCGAAATGAGAACCATCTCTCGATCAACTATTTATTCTCCAATAGCTAGGAGATTGCTCCTAATTTGAGTGAGCCTAATAAAATAGGATTGAATGGATTCATCTTTTCCCTTCTTGATATTCTTCAATTGATTCTTGAAGAAAATAACTTGATTAGCATTGTTATCTCTTAACATGCTAACCAACTTATCTTACATCTATATATATGTGCCCAACTCAGAGATGTAAGAAACCAAGTGCTTATGAATAGAATCCCTGATAATCATCTTTTCTTTAATTTCCCCTTTTCTATACTTCGTCTTAGTGGCAGCAGGTGCATTTGATGGAGGCTCATGAATCTTCCCCTGCACATAATCCATGACATCTCGATCTTCTAATGCCAAATCCAAGGACATCTTCCATGCATTATAATCAGACTTATTAGTCAACTTATCATCAGATTTGAAACCCTTATAGGTTGAGGAGGCCATTGTTCCTTCATAGGATTTCTTCTTCGGTGATTTCTTTTCACACTAGCTTGGGCTTTGTCTTCACTTTAGCTCTGATAGCATGTTGAATTTAGACAACCATGGTATGCTCTATGCTTAATGCAATTTTACTTCAATATTTCTTATAGGCCTGATAAAATTTAGCAATCACATAAACATGAAAGTAAAATGATAATAGAACATAATAATATATCAACAGAAGACAAGCCAATAATATAGATCATAATTTACAGTTCTTCTTGTCCAGAAAAGATAGAGAGTGATGTGTGTTACGACAATCAACAGGATGCACCAGCTAGTAAATTCTTTCTGAACATCAGATCAGCCAATCCTCCAAGAGTCACACACACCCCTCAAAGAGAGCTCCAAAAAAGTCAACATTGGTCAACAGAAAAAGTCAACACATGAAAAGTCAATTTAAAAATATAACTTTTCCGGGAAATCACATAATAAATTTCAGAATCGACGCGTTTCAAACTTGAAGATTAGGGCTTCGGTCAATGGTCTTTATTTTCCTTGATATTTGTGCCCTCTAATGAAGCCTCAAGCGATCAAAATTTCTGCAATTTTTGGAGGTCAAAACTCTAGGGTTTTGACAACACTCAACGCTGGTCAACGCACCAGCAAAATAGCCCTAAAATAGTCTGCACTTTTCCCAGCTTCAGCTTCATACATGATGAGAGAGAGAGAGAGAGAGGGGCCTCCAAAAGGCCGATCTAACCAATCGGATTACAAGAGAGAATGTGTGATGAGTTGATGAGAAAATGATCTCTAAGTCTCTCCAATTTATATCCATCAGTGAGGGTGTGTAACACATCTATTGGGCTTGCAAGCCTACATTAAAAATATGGCCGACCTTGCACATGTGTGGAAAATAAAATCAAAATATATGTTCTTCTCATGGAAACAAGATGATATTTAGATCAATATTTCACCTCTCCGAAGAGGAACCCAAAAAAAATATAATCATCATCATATGAGCAGTGCAACATGGAGTTTTGACCTAGTTTCCCAAAATTAACATCACCAGATCACTAGGTCCTAAAAAAGCATGGATTCCATCAAATCTCTCCACCTACACCATAAATAATTTTACTATATCCTAATCTCTAGGATTTACTGCAATCCACAGCCTGATCCAGGTATCACTAGGCCATAATCGAGACTCTAGTCTCCAGGCTTTACCGTATATCCCACCATTCATCGGTTGAGAATTCCTAGGCCTGATCGAGACTCCACCCTCCAGCCTTTACTACAATCCCCACCAGATCACTAGGGCTAACCTAGGGCACGTACCTCTAGTATTTACTGTATATCCCTCCATTTACTTGTCAAGGATTCCTAGGCCCATCGAGGAACACAATACCTGGCTTTACTGCAACCCACAGTCTGGTTTAGGGGTTAGTAGTCCAGTGGCTTTACCGCAATACATAGTTTAATTCAGGGATCACTAGGCCATGTGTGTTTTCATTACCTTAGTTAGTTTTGAATCCATATGACAATATAGCTCAACCAAAACATGAGAACCCCATCACACCATGGTTATCCAGAAATGGAAAAACTAGACTGAAAACATTGTCACAACTGGAAAAACCCATGCTAATGACAACAGGAGAACCAAGAACACACATGCATAACTATGCATGCCAAATCTATCAAGGAAATCATACATTCAACTTGATATCTTCAAATAACCCCGTTGTAGCCACTTGATCCTCCTCTTCCTTGCTTGATATTTTCTTCCCTTCACCTTCTTTGCTTTCCTTGATCCAATGCTAAAGTGCTCCAAGAAAAATCTAAGTGTCCAAGAGTATGAGAGAGAGAGAGATAATAGAGGGAGAGCTCCAAAACTGAACTAATAAAAGTGTATGAACTAATCCTTAGAAGCCTTTTTATCATTGAGGTCTCTATTTTCTTCATTTTCCATTATTTTCCTTCATTTTCCTCCTCACATGCAACCTGAGACCTTTCACCTTCATTTTCTCCTAATTTCCATTATTTTCATAAATAAATGCCAATTAATGCCACTTGCCTTTCCAAATCCTTTTCCATTACCTTTTCCAATTTCCTTTAGCCATAATAACCAAAATGAACACCCACTCGGATGTCTTTCCCAACATTCATCTTGGAATACCTTTCCCATGACCTTGGTCTTATATTTGTTTTACATCATTTTTTAACCAGGGCTATTACATAGGCATCCTCCACCAAGTCGGCCTCAAACAAGGGATTTCAACCTCACAAGAATCCTATATATTGGAGCAAATCGACCTCATTTAAAACACAAACTCAACATGTTCAATCTGTAGTTTATGGGCTAAGAAAAAACGTGAATTTCAAGGGAAGAAGAGGAAAATAATAGATAAAAATGAGGCCAACATATTGCTAAAAAATCTTAAATTTCTCTCTCTTATCACACACATGTGAAGTTTTGGATTGTTGATGAGGGCTAAAATTTTTCAGTTGCTGGGGAGGTCAAAATTCCGAAGTTGTTGGTGAAATTGGGGTTGAAATATCTAGGTTGATGCTAGGCTATAAATACTGGAAAAGAAGAGACTTTTGAAGGTTATTGTATCTCATTGGAATGTTGACTTGGTGGACGATGAAGGTTTGTAGGTCTAAGGTCTTGATCTATCTCTTTTTTAATTATTGAAGGAAGAGTTCTTGACTAGGTTTTCCCCTACATAGGGGTTTTAGCCGTGGCTGAGCACCGACATCTGGTGTCCATGATCTTCATGTTTTTGCTTTGATTATTTCTTTATGAAAATAAGATATATAAGCTAATAATAACATGAAAACATCACAAGTAATTATCAACATAAGAA
Source organism: Pinus albicaulis (assembly GCA_034641835.2). Classification (NCBI taxonomy): domain Eukaryota; kingdom Viridiplantae; phylum Streptophyta; class Pinopsida; order Pinales; family Pinaceae; genus Pinus; species Pinus albicaulis. The sequence continues at coordinate 413,842,264 of CM076577.1, forward strand.
AGCATTTGTGCCTTTTATATTTTCTACCTTTCTTCAAGTGCATTAGACAAAGCTCGAGAGATGAAGAAATGGAGCAGAGCTTAACAATGTGGTAGATTAACCACATTTTAATGTTGGCAAATAATTTTCATGTTTTTGTTAGAGTTATGAATATTTAATTTAAGTGTAGGATTGGAGTAAGTCAAAGAGTTAGAATTTAGGAGTTATTTCCCATTGTAATAATTAGCTCACCTAGTTGTCTATTCGACTTCCCTCATTTGGGAGAGAAGAGGAAACATACCATTTGTTGAATTTTGTGAATAAAAGGGACATAAATGGGGGGATGAACAACTCTTCTCCTGCCTCCAATTTTTATGCTTGAAGTGAATGAAAATAAATTTTTTCATCTGTGTATATTCATAAATCTATGTTTTCTCTTCTCTAGTTTCCAATCGAACTGCATCTGTATCAATTTTTATTTCAGATTTTGTTATGAGTATTCTTGATATGTTATATTCCTGCCAAAATTGACTTGGGATATGGTTATTTTTTAATGTCCCATTTACTTCAACCCTTCAAACTATTTCGCAACGCCTCTATTTTTGCAGGCAATGACTCATTCTTTTAATTGGAACTCGAACCATTAACTTGAGTGAAGGTGAATCCTTGACAAGGAGAGGTGGGAGGAGAACATTCCCTAAGTTGGGAGACGATTCAAGACTGTGGAGAATTGATTTTGTAGAGCTCATGTCACTACATCTTACCTAATGTTTGAAAAAAAAATTAGAGCGCTACAAAATCATTTCATAGCGCCTACAGGTTTTCTGTTGAGCACTACAGAAAAAGGAATTTATGGGATGCATTTTTTGCATTTAAGGCTCCTTTCGGCCTATCCATTACCATAAATTTATGGTATAAAAGCCACGTATGACATTGGTGTTCTTACAATAGAGGGAGATGTCTTTGTAAGAAAGGAGAGCATAACGTCGAGGAGGGAGACCTGTAGCTAATACAAAACTCCAAGAAGAGATACAAAGGCTACAAGCTCGTGTAGAGTTCATGGACGTAGGTAGGAAGCGAGATCCTGAGGTTGGAGATGAAAACAGATTGGAGGAGGAAGCAGGTGACCTAGGTGGATATTGGTGGCCACCCACCTATTCTACCTAGGCCTCTATTCAGTTTCATCAGTTTCCTTTTTTATAGCATAATTTACTATTTGTCGCATTTTTTCGGGCCCTGAACTTCCAGAGCCGTTTTGAGGCTCTAAACGAAGTTTTTTTGGAAAATCATAGTTGGTGAATGCTAGTATTCAACTTGAAATTGATTGTCAGCTATTATAGTCCTCAGATAAATCTTTCTAACGAGGTATCGTATGCATCAAACGAAGGTCGTATGCCAAAGCTACGACCCCAGGAATTTGATGTACCAATTTACCCCAACGCGGCTCATAGTTTGGTGTTTCATCTCCTAGGGTTAGGTTTTTTTATGTTTAGGGTTTTCCATTGTTTCTCAATAATAAATATGCCATCTAGCCTCATTGTAACACAATTCAGAGACCCCTAGCCACCAAACCTCTTCTCAGAGATAAGCTACCAGTGCCCTAGATACTTTATTTCCATTATTTCTGTAAGCATATTTCACTTATGTGATATTAATGAAATGAAGTCTTATTTTTGTTGCATCACTATGTTTATGTGTATTTATGTATTTTATTGTGTTCCTACATAAGTCCAGATTAGTGGTATTAGAGCGGTTTTCTCTTTCTAGATCCTTCTTTGCATGTCCCCAACGAGGTCAGGGTATAATTAGTTAAGGCTCGATCTGGTTGAACCTTTGCAAGATCAACCTCACAAACCATGATGACCGCCCATGAGGGACGAAAAGAAAGACGAGGGAGTAGGAGATCCTATCAAAATATTGCTCAAGGAGGCCCTCGATAAATAAAGGAACGCGATGATGGATAACTTTACCCATATCCTTCAACGACTGCCCATTGATGGGGAATCTGCATCCAGCAGCCACTCTGGAGGTGCAACTCCTTTTAAGGTACAATTAAACTTTGACATTCCCATATTTGAGGGCCAAATAGATGCAAACATCGTAGATAGATGATTGAATCTATTAGAAGGGTATTTGTCGGTTCATTACTTTTCCAACTGGAAAATATTACTTTTTCACTCCTTAAAGCTTCCCCCCATGTCAAGGATAGGTGGGAAACCTACTGTGAGAAAAAGGACGAGAGGGAACTATTATAAAATTATATATATTACAGAGTAATGAAACACATAAAATATGCAGAAAACACAAGCAAACAAAACACATAAAACCAGAGAGACATAGATATACGTGGTTCACCCAGTTTGGGCTACGTCCACCCCGAATATCCAGTCCTTCCTTTCTATTATCCAGCAAAAATGAAGAGACACAACCTATAGTAGATCCGCTGTAATATCCTCTGTTCTCTCTCATAGTCCCCCTATCTATTTCTCACTCCGAGAATACACCTATAATACACAGTCGCAATACAATACCCTCATACAAATCGAGGGGTTGCCTTCTAGGGAAAAAAACCCTAAACTAAATATAACTTCTACCGTTAGATCATCCACCTAATGAACGGCCCAATTTGACTAGAAATTACTATACTTTTACAAGGCAATTTTATATATGTTTTTAGCTTCGGGGGCGCTGCCCCCGGAACCCCCCGCCAAGGGGGGGGCTCCATAAAGTCATAGCCCCCCCCTAGACGCCCCAGGCAGCGTTTAATTACGGGAAGCGTTGTCGCCCCATTAAGGTATAGGGGTCCAACATTGTGATACAAAATAAATAAGATAATCGGGCTCCACACCCAACAATATCCCACTTGGAGACTGATTGTAGCAACTCCACCACTGCTTTATTTGCTGGACAATGACTCCTCTTCGGACCTGGTTGTTTCTCATCTTCATATTCATCCTTGAATACCAATTGAAACTGATCATATTCTTAGTTTCTGCCTAGTTACAACTTTTGTTAGCATATCTGCAGGATTATGGCTGGTGTGTATCTTTTCCAGCTTCAACTATCCATCTTCCAATACTGACCGTATGAAATGGTACTTGAGTTGTATGTGTTTAGTCCTAGAAATAAATGTTGAGTTCTTTGCAAGATGAATGGCACTTTGGCTATCATTGTATAACGTGCCCATATCATGCTTCTTACCCAATTCATCCATAAACCTTTGTAACCAAATCATTTCTTTACTAGCCTCTGTAGCAGCAACATATTCTGCTTCTGATGTTGAAAGTGCAACAACACTTTGGATTTTTCAAACCCAACTAACAGTTGTTCCACCTACAGTAAATACATATCTTGTAGTGCTCCTCCTGTTATCTTTTTCACCTACCATATCTGCATCAACATATCCCTGTAGATCATTGTTTGAACCACCAAAGCATAATGCTTGATTTGTGGTACCTCTCAAATATTTGAGAATCCATTTCACTGCCATCCATTGTTCTTTTCCTGGATTTTTTATGTACCTGCTTACAACTCCCACTGCATGTGCAATATCAGGCCTTGTGCAAACCATTGCATACATTAAGCTTCCAACTGTTGATGCATATGGAACTTTAGACATATAATCCATTTCTTCTTGGGTCTTAGGCACATCTCCTTACTAAATTTGAAATGGATAGCAAAAGGTGTACTAATTGGTTTTGCATTCTGCATATTAAATCTTTTCAACACCTTTTGTATGTACTCATTCTGAGACAGTGTTAAGTTGTGATTTTTCTTGTCTCTAGTTATTCTCATACCAAGGATTTGTTTTGCAGCTCCCAAATCCTTCATTGCAAAGGAATTTGGCAATGTTCTTTTAAGCACATTTATTTCATGCATGTTAGACCCTGCAACAAGCATGCCATCTACATACAATAACAATATAATATATTTTCCATCATTTTGCTTTTTCAGATAAACACAATGATCATAGTGACATCTAGTATAACCTTGTTCAGAAATAAACCTGTCAAATTTTAGATACCACTGCCTTGGAGCTTGTTTTAAGCCATACAAGCTCTTCTTTAACCTTCACACTAATTTTTATTTCCCTTTGACCTCATATCCTTCCGGTTTCTCCATATAGATATCTTCCTCCAAAGCTCCATAGAGAAATGTTATCTTTACATCTAACTGTTAAAGATGTAAATCTTCCACTGCTACAAGACTTAAAATAGTTCTGATTGAAGTCATCTTAACAACAGGAGAAAATATTTCATCAAAATCAATACCTTTCTTTTGTGCAAACCCCTTCACCACAAGTCTAGCTTTGTACCTCTGTTTTCCTCCATATTCTTCCTTCAGCCTGTAAACCCATTTATTCTGCAGTGTAGCTTTACCTGCAGGCAACCTGACTAAGTCCCAAGCTTGGTTATGCATTAAGGAGTCCATCTCTTCTTCCATGGCTAGCTCCCACTTCTTCCTGCTTTCAACCTGCATTGCTTCTTCATAACATTCAGGTTCACTAGAATCAGTCAACAATAAATAATATAATGAAGGAGAGTATCGTTCAGGGGGTCTACTTATCCTGGTAGATATTTTGACACTGCTTTCAGGTGTTTGAGGTGCTTGTTGTTGTTTTGGTGGTTGTTTTTGTTGTGGCTGTTGATTATTATTATTTTTAGGCACCTTTACTTTTTCTGTGATCTCATCAAGAACTGTGTATTCTTTGTTTTCTTTTTCCTGTTTCTTTTCCTGCAACTGATTCTTATACAATACCTTTTCATTGAATATTACATCTATGCTCCTAATGATTTTGTGATTTTCATAATCATATAAGCGATAACCAAAATCATTAGCACCATATCCAATAAAGGTACATTTCTTTGATTTTGCCTCAAGCTTTGTTATGTTTTCTTTATTAATATGGACAAAGGCCTCACAACCAAAAGGCTTTAAAAAAAAGTAGTTTACCTTTTTACCTGTCCATGCTTCCTCTAGAATACCACCATCCAAGGAACTTGAAGGCCCTCTGTTTATTAGATAAACAACACTATCTACATCATCTCCCCAAAATTGTAAAGGCAATCCTGCATGCAATCTCATGCACCTTGCACGCTCCATGATTGTTCTGTTCATCCTTTCTTACACACGATTTTCTTGTGGTGTTCTTGGAACTGTCTTCTCTCTGTGAATTCCATGCTCTGAACAGTACCTATCAAACTCTTTGCTGCAATATTCACCTCCATTGTCTGATCTGAGACACTTCAACTTCTTTCCTATCTCAATCTCAACCAAAGCTTTCCATTTCTTGAAAGTATCAAATACATCAGATTTATTATGAATACAATAAATCCATTTTTTTCTAGTTGCATCATCAATAAAAGTAACATAATAACGAGAGCCACCAAGAGATGATACCTGAGCAGGTCCCCATACATCTGTATGCACAAGCTCTAATTTTCTGCTCTTCTTTTCTTTCCCAACTCTGAGAAATCTGACTTTCTTCTGTTTTCCATAAATGCAATTCTCACAGAAATCCAAATCAACATTCTTCAAACTTGGCAACAAATTTCTTGAGTGAAGAATATTCATCCCCTTCTCACTCATGTGTCCGAGCGTATGATGCCATAATGTTGCATCTGCTCCTTTGGAAGTTAAAGCATTAACAGAGTTAGAAATACCATTCCATAAATACAATGTACCAACCTTTTCGCCTTTTTCTATTACCAACGCTCCTTTGGTGACCTTCCAAGTTTTATCTATGAAAGTTGTCACATAACCTTCACTGCCTAACTACCCTGTTGAAATTAGTTTTTTATTCAGATATGGAACATGCCTTAGCTCCTTTAATAACCATTGGTTTCCATTCTGTTGTTTTACAAGAACCTTTCCCATTCCAACAATTTTACAGGGTTTATCATCACCCAAATGGACGTCTCCAAAATCTCCTTGAACATAGTCATGAGAATATTTCTTATCAGGTGTGGCATGGAATGAGGCCCCTGAATCTACAACCCAAGAATCAGTAACATTTTCGAAAGAAAGAATCAAAGCATCTTGTAACACATCACCTGTCACATTTGCTTCATGATAGTTTTCTTGTTGTGTGTCTCCTTCTTTTCCCTTCCGAGATCTACAGTCTTTCTTTAGGTGTCCTTTCTTTCCACATTTCCAGCACACTATCCCCGATCTAGACTTGGATCTGCCTTTCCTTGATTTACTGTGATATCCCAAGCTCTTTCCTCTTTCCATTCTTCTTCCCCTAGATTCTACACTCAAAGCATTACCTGATGTCTCCCCAGAGCTTTTTTGTCCCATTTCCTCGCTAAGGATAGCATCGACAACATCATCAAACTTTAAAGTACTAGATCCAGAGATAGATTTAATAATGGCCATAACTAAACCAATCCAGCTTTCTGGCAATGAGCACAAAAATAACAAAGCTCTAACTTCATCATCAAATTTTACCCCTACAGAACTTAACTGACTGGTAATAGTATTAAAATCATTTAAATGGTCTGCAACAGATCCACCTTCCAACATCTTCATATTAAATAAATGTTTCATAAGAAATACCTTATTTGAGGCCGAGGGTTTTTTAGATAATTTCGCCGATGCCTTAATCAAACCCTTTGTTGTTGTTTCCTTCGAAATATTGAAGGCTACAGATGCCGTGAGTCACAACCATACTGTTCCGAGTGCCTTTCTATCAAGAATATCCCATTCTGTGTTTGTCATATTCATCGGCTTCTTTGTTTTTCTGCTCAATGGTAGGTACAAATCTTTCTAATACAGATAATCTTCCATCTGCATCTTCCATAGCGGGAAGTTTTGGCCATTAAATTTCTCGACCCTAAATTTACCATCTTTCGCCATTGTTCCCACTCGAACTAGGAACCCTTATTTCTTGCGAGTTTATCAACCAAATAGACCTTTAGCTCTAATAACAGTTGTTAGAAAATTAAATATATTATAGAGCAATGAAACACATAAAATATGCAGAAAACACAAGCACACAAAACACATAAAACCAGAGAGACACATATATACGTGGTTCACCCAGTTTGGGCTACGTCCACCCCGAACAGCCAGTCCTTCCTTTCTATTATCCAGCAAAAATGAAGAGGCACAACCTACAGCAGATCTGCTGTAATATCCTTTGCTCTCTCTCACAGTCTCCCTATCTATTTCTCGCTCTGAGAATACACCTACAATACACAGTCGCAATATAATACCCTCATACAAAGTGAGGGGTTTCCTTCTAGGGAAAAAAACCCTAAACTAAACATAACTTATACCATTAGATCATCCGCCTAATGAACGGCCCAGATTGACTAGAAATTACTATACTTTTACAATGCAATTTTATATATGTTTGTAGCTTCGGGGGCGTTGCCCCCGAAACCCCTCGCCAAGGGGGGGCTCCATAAAGTCACAGTCGCCCCCCTGGACCCCCCAAGCAGCATTTAATTACGGGTGGCATTTTCGCCCCATTAAGATACAGGGGTCCAACGCAATGATACAAAATAAACAAGATAATCAGGCTCCACACCCAACAGGAACCCTCTTTTTTTTCAGCCGCACCCACTTGGGATTCTTTTCAAGGTGCCATCAAGGAACAATATTATCCAATGGGGAGTTATGAGGACAAGAACATACAATGGACTATGCTCTAGGTGGCAAAGGGATCAAAATTTGTAGGAGATGACGAATTTGTTCCATACCCTATGCACAAAATTGGATATTAAAGATTCAGAGAAACATTTGGTGTTGAAGTATCACAGTTTTCTGCACATATACATTCAAGAGGAAATGGAGTTCTTCGAAATTTCCTTGCTTGGTGCAACATACCGGTATGCTGCCAAGATTAAGAAAAAGTGCAAAGAGAAGAAGTGAGACTTTGGATTTGCGAATCAGAAGTAATGAAAAGGTGCCCCCAAACTGCAGAACAAAGGACAAAGCCAAGGCAGGGCGACCCAGGATAACCCACCAAAGCCAAAAGAAAATAACAACACCGCGAAGCCAAATAAGGACACGATAAAGTGGTGTGAGTTCCATAAAAGCTCCACTCACAACACAAGTGAGTGTCGGGCCAAGCAATCCCTGATGGTCAAGGTGAAGGCTTCTGAATCGGATGCATGCTCTAAATCTAAATCAGAACATGACAAGGGGAATGACAAAGGGAAGAATATTATTTATGCAGAGCCCAATCCTACTGTTTCCACCACAAGGATCCAGAAGGAGGAACTGGAAGATCCAGAGGAGGGGGAGCGGCTCTTCCATTCCTAGATGTGGGTAAAGGGTTGCCCACTGCAGTTCATTATTGACAGTGGGAGCCAAAAGAACCTCATTTTAGAAGTGGTCATGAATAGGCTAGGCTTACCGACCACAACACACCCACGATCGTTCACCATCGGGTGGCTTCACCAAGGAAGGGATCTTCACATAAGCTAGCAGTGCCACCTTCCCTACATCATCAAGCCCTTCATGGATGAGGTATTATGTGACATTTCTCCTCTTGATGTTTGTGATGTATTATTATGCCAACCATACTTGTGGAAGTGACATGATGTGTATGAGTCCCAACCTCACGTTTTTATTATTACTTTGGGAAATAATTTGTAAAGGATACCAGAGGTAGCACCACCTGTCACCATCTCTTTGGTTACTGCAAAACAATGCACTAAGCTCATTTCCAAAACCAGGAAATTTGCTTTCCTAATGAACCGCCCTCAAGAAAAGAAGAATAGTATGGCCATGACCTCCAGACAGGGCTCCTCCGCATGACAACAACATATGGACAAGGTCATGGAGGAGTACACGACATCTTCACCTCACCCACAGGGGTGCCTCTGAACTCTCAGGTCAAGCACCCCATCAATTTGACCGCGGGTGCACCACTGCCCAATGGACCAATATATTGGTGCTCTATTCTGGAGAATGATGAAATCAAGAGGTAGATTTAGGAGCTGCTATAGAAAGATCACATCCGGTCAATTTCATTGCCCTGTGGGAGACCGATCATGTTCGTGCAGAAGAAGGATGGGACTTGGAGACTCTGCATTGAATATCGGGCGCTAAGAAAGAGCATTGTCTGGAATAGGTACCCGATACCACGAATTGATGACCTTCTGAACCAACTCATGGGGGAAAAATATTTTAGCAAGATCAACTTGAATTCCGGGTATTGCCAGGTACCAATTGAACCCTCTAATGTGTGGAAGACTACCTTCAAAGACAAGGAGGGCCTTTTCAAATGGTTGGTCATGCCTTTCAGGTTGATGAATGCTCCCGCAACCTTCATGAGGATGATGGGTGACATCTTGTGGCTTTTAACCAACTCATTTGTAGTAATGTACTTGGATGTCATCCTTATCTTCAACTATACATGGGAAGATCACCTCCACCACATCCAAAAGGTCCTCCAAACACTACAGTAGCATAAGTTGTATGCCAATTTGGAGAAGTGCACTTTTGGCATGACCCAGGTTCAGTATGTGGGATACATTATTGATGAGTAAGGGGTGCATGTGGATCTAGCCAAGATCTAATTCATTTATGATTTTCCAACCCCAACTACTCTAACAAAGATTTGTAACTTTATGGATCTTGCCAATTTCTATCGCAGGCTCCTGTTGGGATTCTCTCATATCAATTGGCCCTTGAGTCAATTCACCAAGGGAGGAGTGAAAGAAAAGTTATTTTGGTCTTAATCTCAACAGAAGATGTTCGTAGACTTGAAACATCGCCTCTCCTCTGCCCCAGTTCTCACATTACCAGACTTGCAACAACCATTTGAGATCGAGACAAATGCCTCTGACTATGATATTGGGGCAATTCTTACTCAACAGGGGCATCCAATGTCATAACACAATGAGACACTTTCTAACATAGTCCGAAAGTATCCCACTTATGAAAAATAGTTGTATTCCATTGTGCAGGCTTGCTGATAATGAAAGCATTAAATTTTGGGGAAGGAAACGGTCATCCACACAAACCACCGACCCCTGCAGTTCATACAGACGCAAGGGAAGTTGCAGAATGATCGCCATCAAAAGTGGGCCACATATCCGCAACAGTTTCATTTGAACATCAAGTACAAGAAGGGAAACACCAATAATGTTGCAGACTTCCTCGGCCGACCACTGATCATGGCGCTAACTACCGTGCTCAACTCTTGTGGGCACGAGACTTTTGATTGGCTGCTTCTCTACAAGGGCGATCCAGAATTCAGCCACACATACAAGACGCTCTTGGAGGATAAGAAAGTTCCAAATTTTCACCTCTAGGATGCACTATTATGTCACCTGGGACACATTTTTGTTCCTTCAAGCAAGTGTGCCAAGATGATTTTGGAATCTCACTACAATCGGGTTGCTGGGCATTTCAGAGTTGAGAAAATAGTGGCAGTACTGCAAAATTATTTCTATTGGCCGAACCTTTGACAATATGTTGGTAAGTACATCATATCGTGCATTTCCTGCATCATTTCCAAACCTACCATTAAGAAGCAAGGCCTCTATACTCTGATGCCTACCCCTAGTTGACCTTGGGAATCGATCTCCATGGATTACATGTCGAGCCTTCATTTTACTAAGCATGGCAACGACTATGTTTTTGTGGTCATCGACAGATTCTCAAAGATGGCCATTATGGTGGCCTGGAAGAAGAATATCACAACAGAAGCCACTAATAAACTCTTATTTGAACGAGTGTGGGTACACTTTGGGATCCCACAGTCTATCATCTCAGATCGAGGCAACAGGTTCCTCAATACATTTTTGTCTAGCCTCTGGTAAATGCTGGATACCAAGCTCACCAATTCCACAACTTACCATCCCCAAACTAATGGCCAGACATAGGTCATAAATAGGATGATCGTACACATTATGCTCATGTACAACTCAAAGAATCCATGCACATGGGATGAGAGCCTCCCCTATGTACAACACAACTATAATCTGGGTCTTTACAACTCAACCAGCCACAACCCCTTCGAGGTGGGCTTGGGATTCCAGCCACTATGTCCCATTGACGTAGCCCTGTCATTTGCAGCTAGTCAGGCCGATTCATCTCATGTCCATTTTGAAGCTCACAGGGCAAACAACTTCATTGAGCGCATTAAGAACATATGCCAACAGTTTCCTGACATATTGGACAAAGCCAATGCTAAGTACAAGCAACGACATGATCAACATCGGGTGCCACACAACTTCCAGGTGGGCAACAAAGTGTGGCTACATTTGTAGAAGGAGTGCCTCGTTGGACCCCATCGCAAGATTTTCCTGCTCCTATATGAGCCATATAACATCACCAAGGTTGTAGGGTAAAATTCCTTCGAGTTCAGTATTCCACCATTCCTTGGTCTACACCCATTGTTCAAAGTGGACCACCTTTGGCCCTACTTTCCACCTCTACTAGACACATCCAACATGGCAGAACAACTCACACCAACAGAGTTAAACCAAAACTGCATGGTATAAGCCATAACTGATCAGATCATGGACACAAATATCAAGAACACCTGCCAATAGAGGATCCAACTATATCAAGTTGTCAAAGCAGACCAACTCCTTCACCAGGGCAAGTGGTTCACCAGGGACCATGTTCAACAAAAAGTTCCTCTCCTCATCGAGGCTCTGAACGCAATGGAGACTATTTCTTCTTAAGGGGGAGGAATGATCCAGGTGGATATTGGTGTCCAGCCACCTATTCCACCTATACCTCTAGTAAGTTTCATCAGTTACCTTTTTTATAGCAGAATTTACTATTTTTGGCAGTTTTTCGGGTCTTGAACTTCCGGAGTCATTTTGAGCCCCTGAACGATGTTCTTTGGAAATTCACAGTTTAAAAATGTAAGTTTTCAACTCGACATTCACTGTAATCATTTTTATTCCTTGGATATATATTTATAACGAGGTATCATGTGCGTCAAACGAAGATCGTATGCCAAAGTTACAACCCCAGGAAATTTATGTACCAATTTACCCCAATGGGGCCCATAGTTTGGTGTTTCATTTCCTAGGGTTAGGTTTTTGGATGTTTATGGTTTTCCATTGTTTCTCAATAATAAATAGGCCTTTGAACCTCATTGTAACACAGTTTGGAGGCCTATAGCTACCACATCTCTTCTCAGAGATAAGCTACCAACGCCCTAGCTAGTTTATTTCCATTATGTCTGTAAGCATATTTCAGTTATGTGATATTAATGAAACGAAGCCTTGTTTCTATTGCATCTCCACGTTTATGTGTATTTACGTATTTTATTGTGTTCCTGCATAATTCTGCATCAGCTGGAGCAAAAATAACGACACCTATGGATGAATCTCAGGAAGTTAAATTGTTGAGGTCGGTGTTAAGCTCAAGTTCAAGATCAAAACCCAAATTGTCTACCTATGATGGTAGCCTAGTAGCCGATAATTTGTTGGATTGGATCATAGAATTAGAGAATTATTTTAAGTATGAGGAGATTGAAGAAGACAAGAGGGTAAAATTTTTTGTAACTAGGTTGAAAGGTCATGCTACATTGTGGTGGGACAATGTGAAAGTTGAAAGGAGAAAATAGGGGAAACCATTGATAAAGAGTTGGGGCAGGATAGTAGCGAATATGAAAGGAATTTTTTTGCAACTATCCCTCTAGAGGAAAGTGCATAACCTCAAGTAAAGGTTGATGATAGTCAGAGAGTATACTGAGGAGTTTTACAAGGTGAATTTGAGGGCAGGTTATGTAGAAGACACCTCGAAGAAAACAACAAGGTACATAAATGGTTTGAAGCTAGAGATTTAAGATGAAATCAACATGATTTCTCCCAAGATGATGGAAGAAACATATCAATTTTCCTTGAAGGAGGAATAGAAGATAACAAGAAAACAAAATTTAGGTAGAGGTCGTGGTTATTCTAGAGGAAAAGGACAGTCGGATGGAAGGGGGGAAAATCTAGCTCAAAATAATGATGCAAGTAACCCAAGGCAGGAAGGACAACAAGAGAAATAAGGTGAATATAGAGGAGGAAGACCTTACCGAAGAGGTAGAGGTAGAGGAAGAGGTTGAGATACTGTCTATCGGTGTTATAAAAGTGGGTAGATAGGTCGCAGTTATTTTGAGTGTCCTAGGAATGAGAAAGTAGGGTAGAGAGATGCATATGTAGCTCATCCAGAAGCAATAGAAGCACAAACACCTGTGGCAGAAAATATACTGGAGATGGGGGGAGTTTTAATGATGAAAAAAATCTTGTTGAAACCATCCAAGGAGACTACTAAACCAACACAAATAATAGCCTTGTTTAGGATTGTTTACAAGGCTGGATGAAAGTGTTTCAAAATGGTGATTGATAGTGGAAGCATTGTCAATCTAGTTTCCATAGAAATGGTGGAAAAACTCAGATTGAAAAGGTTGCAGCTCTCAACACCATATAAAGTTTCATGGTTGTAGAAAGGTCACCAATTTTTGGTGAGTAAGCATATTGAAGTGGATTTATAAATAGGTCGATATAACGATAAGATAGTTTGTGACATCATGCCAACAGATGTTTGTCACCTTCTTTTTGGTCGACCTTGGAAATTCGATAGGAAAGTGGTTCAATATGGAGAAAACAATTCTTAAAAGTTTGAAAATGATGGTATCAAACATACTCTTATACCATTAAATGAGGATAGTACAATTGGGATAAGTAGCTTGAAGGCACTGTTGTTAGGAGGAAAACAATTTCTGCAACAAATGGAGAAAGAAGAGGTCATCTGTGCAGTGGTCTGCAAACAAAAGGTAATACTTCTAGAGAATGAATTTGCATATTTACTTATTAAGATTCAAGAAATGTTGGATGATTTTAGTGATATTGTAGTAGATGATTTTCCAAGCGAGTTTCCACCTAAGAGAAGTATCAACCATCACATAGACATGATACCAAGAGTAAGCCTTCTGAATAAAGCTACTTACCGAATGACACCCAAGGATAATGGGGAAATAAGGAAACATATTCAAGGAATGATGGATAAAGGATTGATAATGGAGGCTTGAGTCCATGCACTTTCCCTATGATACTTTGTCCAAAAGGATAGAGAATGGATGATGTGCACATATTCCAAAGCAATCAACAAAATCATAATTAGGTACAAATTTCCATTTCCACAGATGGATGACAATATGGACTGTTTGAGTGGGGTGACCTAATTTTCAAAGGTTGATATGAATAATGGTTACCATTAGATCTATATTAGAGAAGAGGGCGAGTGGAAGACAACTTTCAAGTTCAATACAAGATTGTATGAATGGTTGGTCATGCCATTTGGACTGAAAAATGCACCAAGTATTTTCTTGCGGTCACATGAACGAGGTATTGAAGGAGTTAGTTGGTAAGTTTGTTATTGTTTATTTGGAATGTATTTTGATTTTCAGCCAAACAAAGGAAGACCACCTTAGGAATGTAACATATGTTTTATAAAGGTTGCAATAAGAGAAACTATTGATTAACCTAAAGAAATGTACTTTCATTAGGTTTGAGTTGGTATATTTATGCTTTTTCATTTCAAAGGATGGACTGAAAATGGATCCAGAGAAAATAGAGGCTATTGTAAGTTGGCCTTCACCCAAAAACATTTTCAAAGTTAGGATAATGCATGGCTTAGATATCTTCTATCAGAATTTCATCAATAAATTCAATGGTATTTGTGCACCCATAATTGAAACAATCAATAAATATAGACAACCATTTTTTTTGACAACAACAACAAAGAAAAGTTTCCATCTCTTAGAGAGGAATATCACAGAGAAACCGGTGTTGAAACTACTTGACTCCAATCATATTTTTCAATTCAGATGTGATGGCAGTATAATAACCATTGGAGGAGTATTTAGTCAAAAAGATAAACCTATTGCATATTTCATCGAGAATTTGAATGACTCAAAACATAAATACTCCTGTTATGATAAGGAATTTTATGCAGTGGTCCAAGGTTTGAAGCATTGGAGACACTATTTGATGCCCAAACATTTTGTTCTATTCTCTAACAATTCTGAATTTAAGTACATATGCAGCAACACAATTTGAACCATAAGAATGCAGAGTGGGTGAAATTCCTATAAAGTTTCACCTTTGTTCTTAAACATGTGAGTGGGAAAGCGAACAAGGTAGTTGATGCTTTGAGCAGGAGGAGTTTGATCATGTAGGAGTATCGTGTACAAATTTTGGGCTTTGATTATTTGAAGGACTTGTATGAGGATGATGATGACTTTCAAGATGCCTTTGAAGCTGTAGAAATTATACAAAAAATATGTATATCAATGGATTCAATCCGATCATGTGATCTACTAAATCAAGATATTGAATCCTTCTACAAATCAATTGCGGAAAATAAACATGATCACCAATCACAACAAGTAAAGAAAGAATAAAATCAAACCACAACACAAATATTTTCCCGGGGAAAGATTGCTGCTCAAAACCCCTCTATCTTCTATTTTATATTCACCAAGGAATCATGAAACAATTACAATGCACTCTTCTCACAAGAGTCTCCTACACTCTCACAACTGTCTCACACTGACTCAGACAAAATCGACCAACACTTACCCAATTTCCTACCTCTAATCAACCTTCCTGCCTTGCACAATTCATGTGGAATGCAATCCCTATTCTTTAGGAAATTCATCCTTCCAAAACAACGCAATGCTCATGGGCAATCCTATGGTTGTCTTACAGTATGCGGGCAACCTACTAATGATACAACTAATAGTTAACATCCCTTTAACCTTTGTCTAAACTGGGTCTCCACTGGAACTGACATGCATGCAGCTATTAATAGTAAATCATTAGTTGCATGGCATATCACTGCTTGTGAAGTAAATCTGATTTAATTCACTTGATCTCTCACTAGTGCAACAAACAGTTACAACTATTTCAACTGACTTTAACTCAATAAATTGAGTTAACTGATTTCTCATGCATTAAACTAATGCATTAACTACAACTCGAAATCCATAACTAATAAAATCACTCTGCATGCCTCACCAACCACCCTCAATTTGAAATTCATGAGCTCACTGAGTTTATTACATTCAGTTAACTTTTACAATTGACTATGAGATAAAATTACATTTTATTGTCCAATTTAATTAAGGGAAAATTAAATTAGACACACATTTCTTGTTGACTTTTCAACACTCCCTCTCAACAAGAAAGGGATTATCTGCCACCCCGATCCTACCTCTATGGTATTCTAATTTGCTCCTGGCGAGCGCCTTCGTCAGAATATCTTCATCCTAATCTTCTGTGGGAATGTACTGAAGTAACATAATGTGCCTTTGAACACAATATCTGAGATGGTGTTACCAGATGTCTATGTGCTTGGACCTATCATGGAATACCAGATTAATCGAGAGTTTAATGAAACTCTGGTTATCACAATGTATCACCGTTGTGTCCATCTGAGAACCAAACAAACCAACCAGAATATTCCTCATCCAGATGGCCTCACATGCAACTTGACTTGTTGCAATGTACTCTGCCTTGGCTGAAATGAGTGCCACAGATAGTTGCTTCCTGTTGTACCAAGAAACTGTTGTCGATTCTATGTTGAAGATCCCTCCTGATGTGCTCTTTCTGTCTGATGGAATTCCTGCCCAATATGTGTTGGTGAAGCCTTAAAGCTTCACTCCCTCTGTCTGTCTATACCATAATCCATACTTTTGTAGTGCCCCTGAGATATCTCAAGACATGTTCTCCTGCCTTCCAAAAGAGCTTGGTTGGATTAACCATAGCTTGACTCAGCTGGTTAACTGCATAAAAAATGTTTGGTCTAGTGTTCACCAAGTACATCAGTGAACCCACTAGCTTCCTATAAAAAGTAGCATCCACTACCTCACCTGAAGTAGCGTCTTCCTTCCTCCAGTTTCTTGGAAGAGGAGTCTCCATGGGTTTACAGCTCTCCATGTGAAATTTACTCAGAATCTCTTTCGCATACTTTCCTTGAGAAAAAAATAGCTCACCATCCCGCTGCCATATTTCCAAACCAATGAAATAGTGAAGGAGTCCCATTTCCTTTATTTTGAACTCCCTTGAAAAAAGTTCTCAGCTGCTCATCACCTGTCAAAATTCGATCATCAACATAAAGTACAATAATCAAGAGCTTACCATCAACCAAAATCTGGTACAGGTTCACATCCTCTTCACTTTTGATGAAGCCCAACCCGGTGAAATAACTGTCAATTCTAGTGTACCAAGCACTAGGTGTTTGCTTCATCCCATACAATTCTCTCTTGAGTCAGCACACATGACTCACTGTCACAGATCTCAAAATATTCTGGCTTCTCTATGTACACTTCTTCATCAATAAATCCATTGAAAAACGCATTTTTCACATCCATCTGATGTATCTGCCACCCCATCTGCGTTGAGAGTGCAAGGATAGATCTAATCAATGAGTATCTCGCAACCAGTACGAAAGTATGCTCATAGTCAATCCCCTCAAATTTTGAGAATTCCTGGGCTACAAATATAGCCTTTTACTTCTCCACACTCCCATTCATTGTTTAATTCACCTTATAGATCCATCTATATCCAACCACTAATTTTCCGACTGGTCTTGGGACAACTTCCCATGCACTGTTCTTGACGAGGGAGTCATACTCATCAACCATGGTGTCAACCCAAATTGGTTGCTGCATTGCTTCCTCAAAGGAGGATGGTTCTGTCACAATACACTTGCTCATAAGAGCCATGTATCTAATAAACCTGTCTAGAGACTCTCTGTCTGCGTAGTGAAGTAGGTACTCCTACATGCTCTGCCGCATCAAGTCTCAATCTGTCAGCTTTCATGGTGCACCTTCTACCATTTCTGGTGGATGGCTCTGCATGAGTGTTTTCTGCCACTTCATGATCCTCCACATGTGGCTGCTCCACATCTTGAGGTCCATTCTTTGGAACCAAGAGTTCCTCATCTACATGCAAATCCAACTCCCTCTCAAGGGACAATCGCATGGCTTTCTCCTCATCAAATTTTATATCATGTCTCACAAAATTCATACTGTTGTTTGGAAAATATACTCGATATTTGTGGGGATTATCAGTGTACCCCACAAATATCCCAATCTCAGTTGTTGGTTCGAGCTTCTTCTTGGAATATTTGGCCACATGGAAATAGACAGATGAGCCAAAAATTTTAAAATATGAAACATCATGTTTCTTACTAGAAAAATCCTCCACTGGTGTACTCATGCCAAGTATCCGATGAGGACTACGATTTTGCACAAATACGGTTGTGTTGCATGCCTCTGCCCATAGATGTAATAGTAGGCCCTGATCATGCAACATCGCTCGTGCTGCACCCACAATTGTTATGTTCTTTCTTTCTGCGACCCCATTATGTTGTGGGTTATGAGGTGCAATCAACTCTCTCTGAATTCCTCTTTGCTACAGAAATTCTTGAATTCATTGGAGACATACTCACCAACATTGTCGCTCCTAAGAGCCTTCACATTCTTCCCCATATCTTTATCCTCTAGTGCTTTGAACTCACGAAATTTTGAGAACGTTTTATCTTTCTTCTGCATGAAATAGATCCAACACTTTCTAGAAAAATCATCAACAAAGATCACATAATACCTGTGCTTTGTTGTCGAAGCTATAGAGAATGGTCCACACATGTCTCGGTGAACTCTCTCAAGGATTTTCGCTACTCGGTTCTCCTTCTCATGTAAAGCGGCCTTTGCATACTTCGCCATGGTACATCCCTTGCATGTGTCTATCTGCACAAGAGTACCCTTGGGAAGTCCCATAGAAATATGTTGCATGACCTTCAAGGCACTATGGTGTAGATGGCCCAATCCCCTATGCCATAACTCACCATCATCTTGGCTCACCACTTTGTATGCCTTACCCATCAATGTTTCGCAGCCATATACATCAAGTTTATAGAGATTCTTCACATGAATACCAATATTCTTGGCTTGTCCTATGGCTTTGTGTCGAAGGAAAAATTTCCCTTCACTGAAAACCACATCATAACCTCTAACCTCCAACATTGTGATTGAAAATAAATTCTTTTTCAAGCTTGGTACATGAATTACATCTTTTAATAAGAAGTATTTACCTGACTGTCTCCGGAAGGTAACTATACCAATCCCAACAGCACTGTATCGCCCATCATCACACATTTCAATATGCATCAAGAGGTCCTTCTCCCTCAAGCTACTGAAAAGTTCTTTGTCTCCCGTCATATGGAAAGACGCACCATTATCCAAGTACCATACTGATCCCATCCCACTTGAAACCATGCATCCGATGAGCGAGAATTCCAACTCAAATTGCGAGGCCAAAGCCTTAGCAGCTGTAGATCCTGAAGCCTTCTTGTTCTTCTTCTTTTGTGGAAAATTATTGGCATAATGTCCATGTTCGTGACAGTGAAAACACTTCACTCTGGACATTTCTCACTTCTTGCCTTATTTTTCAGACTCATATTTGGAATAGGATTTCTTTCCTTTCCCTTTCTTTGCCTTACTAGCCAAGGCACAATTTTCTTCATCATCTGTCTTAGATGAAGATCCATCCCTAGTATTCTGCCTAAATTCTTCCTGCACCAAATCCAACCAAAGTCATTCCCAATCTGGTAGCTTCTCCATCCCATTGATAGAGTCGTGATAATTATGCCAACTCTTGGGAAGGCCTGGAAGAGATAAGTTCACCAAGTCATCATCCATGACAGTAATGTTGATGCTCCCAAGCTCATCTCGACATTGGACAAACTTGGTTAAATATTTCAGAATAGTGTCGCCTTTCTCCATTTTGATTTTCCTGAGCTTGTCCTTCAGTGTGAATTTTCTATGATCATTGTTGCTCTGAAACAGATCTATTAAAGCCTTCCACACTACATATGGAGTCACTTTTCCATGGAGACTTGAGACAATTTGGTCTCATACTCCCTCCAGTAAGATCCTCCTCATCTTTGCAACCTTCTTTTTCCAAGCATCAAGAAGAGCAGCATCTGCTGCAACGGGTTCGATAATGTCATTATCAATGAATTCTTTCAACCCATTGTCCTCCATAAATACCTCCATCTTTTCTTTCCATGAAATATAATTGTAACTTCCCTCGAGTGCATACTCCAATCTCAAGCCATTGAAAGCCATCTGGATCCTGATCCACCTGTCGCACCAAGAATACTTTTGCAAATTCGAATGTTATTCAGTCACAAACTCAAATTATTCTCCACTATAATGATTTCCTGTGTTTTGATACCATGTATAAATTATACAAAAAATATGTATATCAATTGATTCAATCTGATTGTGTGATCTACTAAAGCAAGATACTTAATCCTTCTACAAATCAATTACGGAAAATAAACACGATCGCTAATCACAACAAGTAAAGAAAGAAGAAAATCAAACCACAACACATATATTTTCTCGGGGAAAGCTTACTACTCAAAACCCCTCTATCTTCTATTATATATTCACAGAGGAATCATGAAACAATTACAATGCACTCTTCTCACAAGATTCTATTGCACTCTCGCAACTGTCTCACACTGACCCAAACAAAATCGACCAACACTTATCCAATTTCCTGCCTCTAATCAGTGTGCCTTGCTTGCGCAATTAATGTGGAATGCAATCCCTATTATTTAGGAAATTTTTTCTTCCAAAACTGTGCAATTCTCATGGGAAATCCTATGGTTGTCTTACTGCATGTGGGCAGCCTAATATGACACAACTGATATTTAACATCCCTTTAACCTTTGTCTCAACTGGGTCTCCACTAAAACTGACATGCATGCAACTATTAATAGTAAATCATCATTTGCATGGCAGATCACTGCATGTGAATTAAATTTGATTTAATTCACTTTATCTCTCACTAGTGCAACAAACAGTTACAACTATTTCAACTGAATTTAACTCAATAAATTGAGTTAATTGATTTCTTAGGCATTAAACTAATGCACTAACTGCAACTCGAACTCCATAACTAATATAATCACTATGCATGCCTCACCAACCACCCTTAACTCGAAATTCCTGAGCTAACTGAGTTTATCACACTCAATTAACTATTACAAGTGATTATGAGATAAGATTACATTTTATTGTCCAATTTAATTAAGGGGAAATTAAATTAGACACACATTTCTTGTTTACTTTTCAACAGAAGCATGCAAGAACCCCATGAGTAGAGATAAAAACATATGGAAGGAGTTTATGTTGTAGGATGTTTTTTTTCAATAACAATCAATTATCTATTTCGTGTTACTCAATGAGAGAGAATATGATACAAGAAAAGAACATTGGAGGATTGGAAATGAATTTTGGTGTAGAAAAGACACTTCAAAAACTAAAACATTTTTATTTATGGCCAAAGGAGAGGACATATGTGCAAAAATATGTAAGAAAATGCAGTGTATTAGCATTCGAAAGGGAGTAGTCAAAATGCTAGACTATATACTCCTTTACCCATTCCTAGAAGACCATGGCACTCAATGGCTATGGACTTTGTTTTGGGTTTACGAAGGAAGAAGTGAGGTAAGGACTCCATACTTGTAGTTGTAGAAATATTTACAAATATGGCTCATTTTATCCCATGTTTCAAGACTAGTGATGCTACACATGTGGCTTTTTTTTTCAATGAGATTTTCTGATAGCATGGATTTCTAAAGAGTATAATCTCTCACAGGGATACCAGGTTCACAAGGCATTTTTGGAGGACCTTGTGGAGGAATCTTGGAACAAAATTGAACTTTAGTTCAGCCCATCATCCACAGTCTGATGGGAAAATTGAACTTGTGAAAAAGAGTATCAGAAATTTATTGAGGGGCCTTGTGGGTGAGCATCCCAAGTAGTGGGATTGTGTGTTAGCCCAAGTTGAGTTTTCATACAATTATTTTCCAAATAGGAGTGCGAGGAAAATTTTGTTTCAGATCTTGTGTGGAATGCATCCTAGAGGAGTTTGTGTGATATATTTAGGAAAACTTGAGCAGAGGAGTGTTGATGGGGAATATTTTGTAGTAGCAATGAGTGACTTACATGAGGAAATAAAACAAAATCTATAGGATAGTAGCTACAAGTACAAACAAAGGGCGGATTTAAGAAAAAGAGAGGTAAACTTTGAGTTAGGGAACATGGTCTTATCCCACCTGAGAAAGGAGAGATTCCTAAGATGGGAATATAAAAAACTCAAGATGGATAAATTAGGACCTTGCAGTATACTCAAGAAATTTTATACAAATTATTATGAAATGGAGTTACCTATGGGCATAGGTATCTCACCAATTTTCAATGTGGTGTATTTGTATCCCTATCAAGCTGGTGATGAAGGTACCACTATAACAAATGCGAGAAGGGGATAATTCAATGAACATAGTTGGATGAAGCAAATTCTTAGGACAGAGGGCCTGAAGGAAGAAAGAAATTTGGACACCATAATTGCAAAACACACTAGGGGGAATGAGTATGTGGAGTTTTTGGTGAAGTGGAAGGATCACCTAATGGAGGATTCTACATGGATGAGTGTTGCATATATAGAGAAAGTAGGGTTTTTTGTAGAGTACCTTATGAGTAGGATCTCATAAAAAAAATTCTTCCTAGGGACTCTGATGCAGGTGCATTAGACTGAGATCGAGAGATGAAGAAATGGAGTAGAGATTAACAATGTGGTGGAATGGACACATGTCAATGCTGGAAAATAATTTTTTTGTTTTTGTTAGAGTTTTGAATATTTTATGTAAGTGTAGGATTGGATTAATTCAAAGAGTTAGAATTTAGGAGTTATTTCCCATCGTAATAATTAGCTTACCTATTTTTCTATTCGACTTCCCTCATTTTGGAGAGAAGAAGAAACAAACCATGTGTTGAATTTGTAAATAAAAGGGAAATCGAATGAGAGGAGGAGAAACTCTTCTCCTGAATCTAAGTATGTATACTTAAAGTGAATGAAAATAAATTTCTGCATCTATGTATATTCATAAATATGTGTTTTCTCTTCTATAATTTCCAATCAAACAGTGTATCTATCTATTTTAATTTCATATTTCATTGTGACCATTCCTCATATGTTATATGCTTTCCAAACTTGAGTTGGGTTCTGGTTATTTGTGAGTGTCCCATTTACTACGACCCTTCAAACTATTTCGCAATTCCTCTTTTTTTGCAGGAAAGGAATCGTTATTTTGATTGGAACTTAGACAATTAACTTGAGTGAGGGTGAATCCTTGATGAGGAGAGGCAGGAGGAGAACATTCTCTGAGTTGGGAGATGATTCAAGACCGTGGAGAATTGAGTTTGTAGAGGCCATGTCGCTTCACCTTCCCTAAAGTTTGAAAGCATAGTTTTTTAGAGTGCTACGAAATCATTGCATAGTGCCAACAGGTTTCTAAAAGAGCACTACAAAATCATTTTGTAGTGCCTACAGGTTTACTATTGAGAACTGCAGAAAAATGAAAATGAATTTATGGGTTGCATTTTTAGGGTCTGAGGCTCCTTTTCACCTGTCCATTATCACTGATATATATATATATATATATATATATATATATATATATTTATTTATTTATTTATTTATTTATTTATTTATTTATATATATATATATATATATATATATATATATATATATATATATATATATATATATATATATATTTTTTTTTTTTTCATGAGTATGCGAATATAAATTATTAGTATCTATTACTTAAATATGTAATTCACTTTTAAGTATTTGCAGTATTTCAATCACACAAGAATTCTAAATATACAACCCAAGTTTTTCCATTAAAACTAGGTGTCGCATTACTAGAAATAAATGATATTTCAAGTACCAGCCTAGTTTGAGAGGGATTTTCTTTGGGTAGAGATGATATTATCATCTCGACTCAAACAAACCATCATGTGAGAAAGTAGCTCTACAAAATTCATAATTACTATGCTCACCTTTATGTTCAATAGGATATGACAAAATATGAATAATTGGAAGTGTACTACTTGTTGGAATTTTAGAGATATGGACTTTCATATTCTTTTTTCTTTATCTACTTGTGTATTATGCAATAGTAATAATCTATATTAATTTTTTTGAAATTTTATATGAAAATGATAAAGAGCTTCTCCAACGTTAGGATTTTCCCAAAGAACTTATGGATGGACCTTCATTTATGACTTCTTGGGTAGATGATGCTTTTCCTAAACTTAACCTTTGGGGGTTTACTCAATCAATTTATTTTCTTAAGGAAACATACTCTTGGTTCCATTTTTCTATAAAATTGGTTTATGCAAATTCAATTATTATCGAGGAAATGTTACCAAGACCAAGCACCATTCCTTCATGAGAGGTGTGATCTACAATGGAATTGCACAAAGGAGGTGGGGCTAGTGGCAACAAACTTGAGGCAAAAACAAGTTTTTAGTTGAACAATATTACCATTAGCGGCCATGTGAAATCTACCAAGTTGGACATAAGCATGTCATTAGCTAAGTAGATAAGGGTTAGGAGCGTTGAAAGAGAATACATAGATATCGAGACTATGCCATGAACTAAAGCCTTGATGGTCCATATTTATGCAGGAACGCAACAGAATACACATGTAACCATAAATACAAATATGCAGTGGAAATAACACTTCATTTCATTAATATCAAAGAACTGAAATTTGCTTACAGACGGAACAGAAATAAACTAGCTAGGGCGTTGGTAGCTTATCTCTGAGAAGAGATGTGACGGCTATAGGCCTCTGAACTCAGTTACAATGAGGCTCAAGAGCCTATTTATTATTTAGAAACAATGGAAAACCCTAAACATCCAAAACCCTAACCCTAGGAGATGAAGCACCAAAATTATGGGCCCTGTTTGGGTAAATTGGTGTTTCAACTTCCCGGGGACGTACGATCTCCGTTTGACGTGCACCATACCTCGTTAGAAATATATATCCGAAGACTAAAACTCTTGATGCAAGAAATATAATCAATGTCGCTCTTGATTTTCCCAAAAAACGTCGTTTAAGGCCTCAAAACGGCTCCGAAAGTTCAAGACCCAAAAAACTACCAAAAATAATTTGTGTTGAAACTGAAAAAATGAAAGAGACAATGGTGGGGCCCCAAGTGGAATAGGTGGGTGGCCACCAATATCCACCAGGATCATTCCTCCCCCCTTAGGAAGCAATGGTCCCCATTGCATTGATTTCCTCCATGAGATGAGGAAACTTCTGCTGAACTTGGTCCTTGGTGAACCCCTTGCCTTGGTGCAGGAGTTCGCCAGCTTTGACAACCCGATACAGTTGGATCTTCTGTTGGAAAGTGTTCTTGATTTGCATGTCCATGATACAACCTGTGGTGGCCTATTCCATGCAGTTTGGGTTTAATTCTGTTGTTGTGAGTTGTTCTGTAATGTCAGAGTTGTCCAATAAAGGTGGGAAGTAGGGATGAAGGTGGTCCACATTGAATTTTGGATGTAGACCAAGGAAAGGTGGAATACTGAGCTCGAATTCATTATTGCCTATAGCTTTGGTGATGGTGTACAACCCATATCAGAGCGGGCGAAGCTTGCGATGGGGTCCAATGAGGTGCTCCTTCTAAAAATGTAGCCACACTTTGTTTCCCGCCTAGTATTTATGTGGTACCCGATGTTGGTCATGTCGTTGCTTGTACTTAGAATTGGCTCTATCCAATATGTCATGAACTTGTTAGTGGATGTGTTAAATGTGCTCGATGAAGTTGTTCGCTTTGTTAGCTACAGACTGGACATGAGCCAAATCGGCCTGAGTAGCCACAAAATGCCCGGCTACGTCAATGAGACATAGTGGTTGGAATCCCAAGCCCACCTGAAAGGGGTTATAGCCGGTTGAGTTGTGGAGAGCCCAATTATAACTGTGTTGTACATAGGGGAGGCTCTCATCCCATGTGCATGGATGCTTTGAATTGTACATGCACAGAATGTGTACAATCATCCTATTAACGACCTCTATCTGGCCATCAGTTTTGGGATGGAAAGTTGTGGACTTGGTGAGCTTGGTGTCTAACATTGACCAGAGGCTGGACCAAAATGTGCTGAGGAACCTACTATTGTGATCTGATATGATAGACTATGGGATCCAAAATTGCACCCACACTCGTTCAGAGAAGAGTTTAACAATGGCTTCTGTTGTGATATTCTTCTTGCAGGCCGCCATAATGGCCATCTTCAAGAATCTGTCGACGATCATGAAAACACAGTCATTTCCATGCTTAGTAAAAGAAAGGCCTGACATATAATCCATGGAGATGGATTCACAAGGTCGACTAGGGGTAGGTAGTGGAGTATATAGGCCTTGCTTCTTGATGGTCGGTTTGTCAATGGCACAAGCAGTGTAGGATCTGATGTACTTCCCGACATCCTATCGAAGGTTCGACCAATAGAAATAATTCTGCAGTACTGCCACTGTTTTCTCGACCCCGAAATTCCCAGTGACTCGATTGTAGTGTGCTTCCCATATCATCTTCGCATGCTCTCTTGAAGGAACACAAAGGTGTGCCAGGTGACATAGCATTGCATCTTGGAGGTGAAAATTTGGAGCTTACGTACCCCCTAAGAGTGCCTTGTATGTGTGGCCGAATTCTGGATCACTCTTGTAGAGAAGCAGCCAATCAGAAGTCTTGTACCCACAAGAGTTGAGAACAGTGGTTAGTGCCACAATCGGTGGTCGGCTGAGGCAGTCTGCAACATTATTGGTGCTACCCTAGTTCTTGTATTTGATGTTCAAATGAAACTGTTGCAGATTGTGAACCACTTCTGATGGCGATCGTTCTGTAGCTTCCCTTGTGTTTGTATGAACTGCAGGGGTTGGTGGTCTATGTGGATGATTGTTTCCTTCCCCAAAATGTAATGCTTCCATTTTTTACAAGCCTGCACAATGGAATACATTTCTTTGTCATAAGTGGGATACTTGAGACTGTGTCGAACAATTTCTCACTATGATATGCCACTGGACGCCCCTGTTGAGTAAGAACTGCCCCAATAGCATAGTCATAGGCATCTGTCTCTATCTCAAATGGTTGTTGCAAGTCTGGTAATGTGAGCACTGGGGCAGAATAGAGGTGATGTTTTAATTCTATGAACGCCTTTTGTTGAGATTCCGACCAAAAGAATTTTTCTCTCGCTCCTCCCTTGGTGACTTGACTCAAGGGCCAAGTGATATGAGAGAATCCCAACACGAAATTGTGGTAGAAAGTAGCAAGACCAAGAAAGTTGTGAAGCTCTGTTAGAGTGGTTGGGACTGTCCAATCTCGAATGACTTGGATCTTGGTTCCACATGCACCCCCCTTTCATCAATAATGTATCCCAGATATTGAACTTGGGTCATTCCAAAAGTGCACTTCTCCAAATTGGCACACAAATTGTGTTGTCATAGTGTTTGGAGGACCTGTCGGATGTGGTGGAGGTGCTCTTCCCAAGTCTGGCTGAAGATCAGAATGTCATCCAAGTACACCACTACAAATGAGTTGGTGAATGGCCTCAAGATGTCATCCATCAACCTCATGAAGGTTGCGGGAGCATTCGTCAACCCGAAAGGCATGAACAACCATTCGAAAAGGCCCTCCTTGGCTTTTAACGCAATCTTCCACACATCGGAGGGTTCGATGGGTACCTGGTGATACCCAGACTTCAAGTCGATCTTGCCAAAATATTTCGCCCCTTTGAGTTGGTCTAAAAGGTCATCAATCCGTGGAATCAGGTACCTATTTCAGACAGTGATCTTGTTCAGTGCCCGATAGTCAATACAGAGTCTCCAAGTCCCATCCTTCTTATGTACTAACATGATCGGGCTCCCACAAGGCGATGAACTTGGCCGGATGTGACCTTTTTGCAGCAACTCCTGAATCTACCTCTTGATTTCATCGTTCTCCAAAACAGAGCGCCGATAGATCGGCCCGTTGGGTAGCGGCGCACCTGGGGTCAAATCAATGGGGTGCTTGACCTGACAATGCAGAGACACCCCTATGGGTGGGGTGAAAATTTCCCCGTACTCCTCAACAACCTTGTCCATTTTTTGTTTTCGTGCAGAGGAGCCATGTCTAGAGGTCATGGCCACAGTATTCTTCTTTCCCTGGGGGCGGATCATCAGGAAAAAAAAATTCCTAATTTGGGAAATGAGCTTACTGCATTGTTTTGCAGTAACCAAAGAGATAGTGGTAGATGGTGGTACCTCTGGTATCCTGAACAGCTTATTTCCCAAGGTAACAATAACAACACAAGGTCGTGAATCATACACAACATGTCACTTCCACAAGTATGGTTGGCCTAGTAATACATTAGAAACATCAGGAGGAGAAATGTCACATAATACCTCATTCGTGAAGGGCTTGATGCTATAGGGAAGGCGGCACTGTTGGCTGACACAGAGATCTCATCCTTGGTGAAGCCACCCGATGGTGTATGGATGTGGGTGCGCTGTGGTCAGAAATCCCAACCGCTTCATGACATCTATTGAAATGAGGTTCTTTTGGATCCCATTGTCGAGAACGAATTGTAGCGGGGAACCCTTTACCCACATCTAGGAGTGGAAGAGACGTTCTGCCTCCTCTATATCTTCTTGTTCCGCCTTCTAGATCTTCGCAATGGAAACAGTCGCATTGGGCTCCACATCAATAATATGTTTCCCTTTTTTCACTCCCCTTGTCAGGTTCTGATTCAAATTCAGAGCATGCATCTGAGTCAGAAGCCCTCATCTTAGCCATGAGCGACTGCTTGGCCCGACACTCACTTGTGTTGTGAGTGGAGCTCTCATGGAACTCACAACACTTTCTCGTGTCCTTCTTTGGATTCATGGTGTTTTTCTTTGCTTGTGGCTTTGTCCTTTGTTCTACAATTTGGGGGCACCTTTCCCTTGCCTTTGATTCACAGATCGAAAGTCTCACTTCTTCTGCTTGAATTTTTGCTCAATCTTGGCAGCATATCGGTATGTCGTACCAAGCGAGGAGATGTCGAGGAACTCCATTTCCTCCTGAATGTATCTGTGCAAAAAAATATGATACTTTAGCACCAAATGTTTCTCCAAATATTTGATACCCAAATTTCTGCGCAGGGTATGGAACAGATTCGTCAGCTCATGCACATCTTGATCCCTTTGTTGCTGCAGCGTGGTCCATTGTATGTACCTGTCCTCATAGCTATCCATGGGATAGTATTGTTCCTTGATGGAATCTAGGAAATAATTCCAAGTGGGTACGACTGAGAATAGAGAGGGTTTTGTCTCATCCTTTTTCTCATAGTAGGTTTCCCACCAGTCCTTGACATGGGGGGTAGCTTTGAGGAGTGCACAAATAATCTTCTCCCGGTCGGAAAATTCATGAATTGAGATATCCTTCTAATAGATTCAACCATCTATCTACGACATCCGTATCTATTTGACCCTCAAATATGGGAATGTCAAAGTTTACTTGTACCTTAAAGGGAGTCACGCCTCCAGAGTGGTTGTTGGATGCAGATGTGCCCCATGTGGGTAGTTGTTGAAGGATCTGGGCAAAGTTTTCCATCATCGCATTATTTTATTTTTCGAGGGCCTCCTCGAGAAATATTTTAATAGGATCTCCTACTCCCTCATCTTTCTTTTCATCCCCCATAGGCGGTCTTCGGGGTTTACGAGGTTGATCTTGCAAAGGTTCAACCAGATTGAGCCCTAACTCTTTATACCCCGACCTCATTGGGGACATGCAAAGAAGGACTGAGAAAAATCAGACGGATATGATACCACTGATCCAGATTTATGCAGGAACGCAAAAAAATACACATGTAACCATAAATAAAAATATGCAGCGGAAATAACACTTCATTTCATTAATATCAAAGAACTGAAATTTGCTTACAGATAGAATAGAAATAAACTAGCTAGGGCACTGGTATCTTATCTCTGAGAAGAGATGTGGTGGCTACAGGCCTATGAAATCAGTTACAATGAGGCTCGAGGGACTATTTATTATTTATAAGCAATGGAAAACCCTAAATATCCAAAACCCTAACCCTAGGAGATGAAGCGCCAAAAAAATGGGCCTCGTTTGGGTAAATTGGTGTTTCAACTTCCCGAGGACGTAACTTTGGCATACGATCTCTGTTTCACGTGCACCATACCTTGTTAGAAAGATCTATCTGAGGAATACAACTCTTGATGCAATAAATAGAGCCAATGTCGCTCTCATTTTTCTCAAAAAACATCGTTTAGGGCCTCAAAACGGCTCCGGAAGTTCAGGACCCGAAAAACTTCCAAAAATAGTAAGTTGTGCCGAAACTGAAAAACTGAAAGAGACAATGGTGGGGCCCCAAGTGGAATAGGTGGGTGGCCACCAATATCCACCTGGATCACTTGAAAACACTAATGAGTGTATATGATAAATCCATGTGTCAAGAATCAAGGATACAACAAAGACTCGATGTTATTTGGGTCAAACTAGAGGGTTTAAAGAAAAATAGGTTAAGGCAATATAAATACACTGAATTTTTTTTCTTAAGACAACTTGAATAGTTAATAGGTCAGGAAAAAATACATCATAATTTAACCCATTTGGGCCCATAAACATAAATCTTCCCACCTTCAAATCAAAGAGAATACATTATGAATAATTGTCTTTAGATATTGAGATGGATTCATCTCTATATTCCTTAAAAAGCACCCTTCAACTATTTGATGCCCTTCTTTTGACAAATTATCCACCTTTGAGTTTTTTCTCTAGATGTGTGTATAATAAATTACCTAGAAGTTTTCTATGGACTTTACTTGATTTCCTAGAACTTTAAATGAATATATTAAAATATTTCTTTTTCCCTTTATCCATTTAATGACTAATTTTGAATCTTCATAAACCTATACATGATTTGCAT
Source organism: Pinus albicaulis (assembly GCA_034641835.2). Taxonomy (NCBI): domain Eukaryota; kingdom Viridiplantae; phylum Streptophyta; class Pinopsida; order Pinales; family Pinaceae; genus Pinus; species Pinus albicaulis. The sequence continues at coordinate 413,873,053 of CM076577.1, forward strand.
TTTTTCATTGCAAATTTTAATAACCTAAACACCATGAATTCTACAAAGTTTTTAGAGTTCTTTCCTAGGGTTGTCTTCATTGTAAGTGTATAAGGTTAACAAAAGTATAAGATCCATCCAATACTAGTGTTATCTTGTGACAATTGACTTGAACCATCATGAGACCCAAATCTCACTCCTTATTAATTACTAATTCTAACATTTGTCTCTTTGGTTTTTTATTCACTGGAATTTTATAAATAATAGTTGTTGCTCAATTTGAAAATCCACTTCAGAGGAAATCCCATTGTCTTCAAAAATCTTTAATTTTTTAGTTAACTATAATATTTAATTATTCAATAAAGGAACAACGCACCATTCCTTCAACTCCTTTCCCCACCAGAATTTTAAACATTATTCAATAGGTCCCCCACCTAGAAATCCTTCACACCAATAAATTGGCCAATTTCCATCCGTAATAACTTAATCACAATGTATGAGTAAATGAATCATAGTTTCTTCATCTTCTTTACATATAATTCAAATACTAGGTCCTTACCTAGATATTCTTTTCGTGATTTCTTAGGTTAGCACCTTAATCATTATAACTATCCATACAAGTAGTTTTTTTTTAAGATCTTACCTTCTATAGTATTTCCTACCACCAAAAATTGTGTTTTTGGCTCTAGTAGAATTTAACTTGCTTTTCCAATTTTCTTGAATAATATACTAGTGTTTGATCTTTCAACCAAATAATTGAGTCATATTATTTATTTTGATATTATTTTTAAGAAAATTTCCTAAATATACATTCCATATCATTACATTTACCTATTCTAATTCCAAAATCCCTATTTTTTCCACTCTTAATGCCATATATATGTATTCTCTTGATCTGCTATTAAATAAAGTGTATAAATATGTTTTCCCTAAACCAAATCTTTCAACCTGTCAAGTAGGTTGGACTCATTCTTATATCCAACCCAAGGAACCACTCCTATCCTTGTTTTCTCCCTAGGCCATATATATATATATATATATATAGAGAGAGAGAGAGAGAGAGAGATGTTATTTCTATTGATCATTAAAAAAAATTCCACAAAAAATAACTTTTAGGTTTTTTAATGACCCACAAAGAGTATCCATCATGGATATTTTGTTTTTATTGTTAAATTTTCCCTTACTACTAAGTCATAAAAATTATTGATATAGTTATAATGAGAGAATTTACATCACCAATAGGATGAAATCCTATTCAATATATGTGTTATCACTCCACTGGATCTCTGAGGCTAAGAAGAGACCAATAAAGTTAACTACAGACCAAGATCTCGCCAAGTAGCTAGCCCTACTAGGTAGGAGAGGGAACTCTCCAATGGATCATAGCCAAGAGGGCTGGATCAATTAGGTTTTAGGCTAGGTATAGTATCACAGGGGTTTTGATTGGTTGATTTGGGTGTTGGATGAGTGAATTAGGTTAAAGAGTTAACTAAGTCAGGGAAAATAAGATCAGAATTGCAGGCATCTGATGGGGCAAGGTAGGTAGGTATTGTAACACTTAAGGGTTATTAGGTGATATGGATCATATTGGTGAGGTGCTAAAAAGAGCACGACAGTACATGAATTCTTTTTAAACTAAAGAAATTGAAACAAATTATGGTGATTCTCCCAAAACAGAGCATAAAAGATGTATTCTGCTTATCAAAATTGAGAATAAAACATATCATAGAACTGGGATGAAAATGGAAAGTACAAAAAATTCATACATATGAAACAAAAGAAGAAACTATGCCAAAGTACAGTACCACATGAATCCCAAAAGAATATTTGCAACTCATCCAATATATTCCTGCCAAAATCTAAAAACACTAGTGTCTCTGATCAATACAACAGAATTCAACCTATTAAATGAGTCAAGAAGTGAAAGATATAGGCATGAAATAACTTATCCCAACCTCAGGGGTAAAATCCCTGAGTTGTGGAGTTGATCCACAAAAGTTTGAACTGCAAACCTAGAGTGTAGGGAGGTCAAACTGACTCATCCCTAAATTTAGTGAAACTGATTCATCAATACTCAAAAAGGATTTTACCTAATGTATTTACCCCTAATTAAATCAAAATAATAATAATTACATTTAAATCCGTCATTTACATTGGTAAAAATATAATTTTCCATCGTGAAACTGAGAAAAGTGGAGAAAATCAGAAAAAACAGAGAATGGTTAAGAGTGTAGCACCATCTTCAGCTCAACCTTTGAGGGTGTTTCTGATGTCCAAATTGAGCTCAGAATAGCTCATTGGAAATCCCATATTGTCTAGTTTCCAAAATTTTCCTTCGTTTCCAAAAATCATAAGTTTTGACCCTCCAAAAAGTCAATCTCCCAAGACTGGTGAGGAGCACAGCTCCTAGCTGAAAAATAGGGCAGAAACATTATTTTTAGGGTGTTTTTTGACCTTTTTCCCTACCAGATTGCCCAAATTTTCTTGGAAAAGTGTCTAACTTGACCATTTACATCCTTCTGAATCCACTGGTGGTCTTGTTTTTGCATTTGGAGGCCTCTAGAAGAAGCACAGTGCCTAGGGAGTTGCGCTCCTAGCAGTCTAGTTGTGCTAAAACTGTCAAAAGCTTGCAAAAACCCAAAAAATCGAAACTTTGCTAAAAAATCCTTCAAAATTGTTTTGTGGAAGCCTAATGAAGTATGTTAGGCAATGAGATATGCCTCAGCAAGGACTTAGAGCTTGTCTCCTTTCTTTTGCTTGGCTAGGGTTTGATTATGTTTCTCTTGCAATTGCTTGAGTTTTATGCTACAGACCTTGTTTCTTGTGATATACTTGTTAGAAATGTTTTTAAGAATTTTTTTGTCTTTTTTTTCCTTGTGGAGGAGTTTCTCAAGGTGGATGTTGGCCCTATCAAGCCATATCTCTCTGTCATCTTCAACCTCCTTAGCGATCCTCTCCTCAAAAGTGAGTTTTTCATCCTCAATCTTCTGTTATTGTAGAGCCCTCTTAAGACCTCTTGTCTTAGGTCTTGTTCTACTACTTTGAATGACATCTTGATCAGGATCTTCAAGTGACATAATGGATTTACCTATTTTTTTTTTTAGCAAATCTAGTTCCATGGTAACTTTTTGATCTTTCAGCTACTTATTTTCTTGCTCAAGAAATGAAATGAGTTTGCAGCTCTCTAATTTGGGCATCCTTTGCTTTGAAAATAAAGCTTGAGGCCTCATGATCATCTTGTTGATCCAAGTCAACTATTTCAAACTCTGTTTCCTCATAATGAGCGTCCTCATCCTCTTGCGTGACTTCCTTATGAAAAATTGCCTCTTTTTGCTTTTAATTTCCCTTTTGTACCTGCTTGCTGATGAAGAAGGCAAGGCCCCTTCCACAATCTGTTGAGAAAACACATGCCTAGGTACCCTCTGATAGGTCTTGACGTGTTTATACTTCTCATCCTATTTGGTCTTTTTAGGCTCTTTGACCACAATATTGTTGGATGACCCAATTTGGCTCTAAGATACTGATGATGGTGATGAGATGGGTCCAGTAGGTTGAACTGATGGAGGAATAGATGCAGTGGGCTAAGGTGGTGGAGAAGTGAAAACATCATTGGCAATGAAAGTATCCCATGAAATATTCAACTATTTCAGATGATGGAGTACAATGATTTTGATCAAAGAGTGATGGAAGAGGTTATTCATTTGTTGATCACATTCTCTCTTCTATACTATGCAGGCCATTTTTTCTATGCTCCTGAACACATAGTATGGGATGTTGAGAAACTTTGCCCTTGTAAAATGCATGAGTAGTCTAAAATGATATGTGTAAAGTCTAGAGAACCTTCCTTCACAAGAGAAGTACTTCATGATTATTTTCATCATGGGGGTATACCTATCAAGAAGGTAACTGAAAGGGAAGACTTTCTTTCTCTCATTTTAGTACCTTGGTATGAATGGTTCATAATATTGGTCATCCAAGTATTTGGCTTTAAACCACTTCTCACCCATATTAGGTATCCCTGTGGCAGCAGCAATGATAGGTGTGGAAATGGTGAAGGTCACACCTGCAAGGGTCACCTGATTATCTTTAAGTTTTGAGATGAAAACTATGCTCAAAACAGGGTGGTGTTGAACTCTTTGGACCATTTCACAAAAATCAAGGCAACCAACATATTCAAAGCAAGAGACTATCATGGGTGATGCCATAAGTTATCTAGTGTTAGTGGGCTCAAACCTTAAAAATCTTCCTCCCTTGTGAGGTCTTCTTTCCTCTATGGCTTCCTCCTTCGTGGTGTTTTTAGTTTTGAAACCCTAAGGAAGGGAAAAGGGAGTGGAAAATAGGTTTAGGGATTAGAGATGGGAGTAGGAAAAATTGGGGAAATAGGGGAGGGGGTTAGGGAACTTAGGGTACTGATATGGGATCAAAATACTTAGGGAAATGGGGTGGGGAAATTTATTACAAGTATAGGGAAGCTGCCTAGGAAATTTGTAGTCTAGGAGCTAGGGTTTTGGGAAATGTAGTTTGGGGACAGGGATTTAGTGATGGATGGATAGGGTTAGGGTTTAGTGTGATATGGGGAAGGAATTTAGGGTCTAGGGAAAAAAATTTGGATTTAGGAATGAAGGCTAGGGTTTCTTAGCTTAAAAAAATTTCAAATTTGAATAAGAAATTTAACACCTTAAATTTGCAAATGGGAAATGCTAGGAGGGCACAAAATGATGTTGATAACTTGTCATGAGATGGAGAAACCCTTTGTTGGTGATTAGAAGCACTTGCACGAATTTTTTAATGTTGTGAGTGAAACTGGGCAAGATCCCAGTGCCTATCTGCCAGGAGCGCAACACCTTGCCTCAAGGAGCACAGTGCCACCCAAAAAATTGAATTTTGACCCTGCAAACTTGATTTTCAAGCTGAGGGAGTGGGAGCTCGATGGTTGGGAGAGAAAATTACTGCTTTCTTTGTCTTGTGATGATCTTTATACTTGGTGATTTGAATGAATTTACTTTTGGGACCCACTTTTCTTCTTCTCATTCACTTTAAATTTTGAAATCTTTACCTTTCACTTTTTTCCTGATCTTTGGAGATTGATCATTTGATGGATTTTAGAACACTTTTAGACTTTGAAACTTAGAAGATTTCTTGGCATATGAAACTTTGAGTTGACAGCTATCTTGGAACCATGAACTTATTACATATTGAGAAAACATAAAATTACATAATGGAATAAAAACTACATATTTACATTTCAACTTTACATAGTAAAGTGAATCTATTGATCACCTTAGTCGTGTTGGTCCTTTATGCAATTGAAATGATGTTTGAATGTACCTTGAAAACCCTAAGACCTAATGGACACATTGACTGAATGAACTTCATGATGATATGACTGAAAAGGTTATAAATACTCATGAATAATGGACACTCAACATAATGATAAAATGAACCAGCAAGTGATGAGATGAAATTTTTTCAAAAGAGTGAACCTTGATTAAAATCTGCACCAAGTGACCAAATTTTTGCATGACCTAGTGGAATGACAAAAAAAATCTGAATGGGATCCCTAACATGACATGAAAGAGTTATTTTTGATCATTTGTGGAAGGATGAAAATACTGACACTAACAATATGGATCACAAAATTCATCAAAAAATATTGAAAAATGAAAATGGCATTTGAAATGTTTGGTCCACATCATGTTCATAAACTTAATCAATAAGATCCAAACAAATTTTGGAGAAGAAAAATCATTTTTTAAATGATACAATCTAATAGAAATTTCATATTGAGCCTCATGAAGAAGGAGCTTTAAAAAAAATTTAGGAAGCATATACTTTTCCTTTTTACCTATAAAAGACTAGTACCCACATTGCTCACTTCCACAGTGATACTTATTTAGCCCACTATAAACCCTTGAAAAAGTTGAGATATTCGTAAGAGTAATAAGAGTAGAGAAGCTTCCATGGCTTCTAATAGATCTAGAAGAGAACTATTGATTCCGTTAGGGTCCTATAATTTTTATAGGGTTACTTTATTATAACTGATAATTATTATATTTGAGATTATGTGAAATAAGATTTCATCGTGAAAATTATTTCCAAAAAGGGTTCAAAGGGTAAAAAAGGGTTGATTTTACATGAAAGGATCAATTGTGCATTTTATCCTAAGTTTGAGAAATATTATGAGATATGCGCCATTAGCCTAAGTTTGGGATCAAAATACTTTTATCCTAAGTTCAAGCTATAATGTATTTTATACAAAGTTTTCGCATATGTAATAAATGTTTGAATATGACAAAGGATTCAGTCACTTTTGGTTAATTTACTCGCTTTTTCCAACTGCCTGATCACCAAGCCACCAGATAAATAGTCTACAAGCCTTTTCGCCCCCCCTCACCATCTTACCTTTACCAGCAGGGGGGTTCTGAAAAGTGGTTTTCCTCCCCGTTGGACCCACCTAACATGTCAACCCCACGACGTTTCGCACCCCCCCCCCCTTCTGAAAACCATTAACCACCTCGATCCCCCTCTGAAAACCGCTTCATTTCCATCCTTTCCCGCTAGCTTTCCCCCACGCCTCCCTTCGTTCATCACCTGACACCTGGCATAGACCATTACCAAATTAAATGCATTCTCAGGATAACCATTCAAAATTTAAATGGACCCGCACCCCCAATGGAAACTACTCTGTAACCATAAAAAACCCCTTTCGCCACCATTTTAATTCCTTTTTCTTGCAAATCTCTCACCCCTCCTTCATCTCCAAACTCTGTCATTGCAGTCAACACAGAAAAAAAAGCGGTTGAGTCAGTTAATGAGATTAGGAATATCATTGGGCCATTTGTTTTAGGGGCAGCTCAGAAATCCATTCCAAATGGCTGACATGGTTAAAACAGCTCATCATAATGCCACCTCACAAAAATGGACAACTCATCTTCAATTCAGTTGTATAAAGACCTTAAATCCAGTGTATCAGTTGGCCACCTCAACATGGCAGTTTGAATCAATAACGATGACAAACATGAGTTGTTAGACATTCTGTTTAAGTAATTAATAATCATAGAGTCCTTTTTTATTGCCAACTCTATTAAAATATAAATATCCCTATTATTCCTCAAAGTGATGTAATCCTAGTTAAATTAGGTCTCTAGCCCAAGTTTCGAAGTCTAGCCCAGGTGGCAGACCTTTGTAACATAGATCTCACTCTATAAATGAGAGGCTTATTGAATCTGAGAATGGTTGATGAATGTAGATGAGAGGACTATTATGTAATTTGGTTTCACCAAGCTAATATATAGTTGCAAAAGTGTTTTTATGACCTGATAATTCCTTTAAGCTTATGTGTATGTGTTTTTTCCATTTTCTGATATTATCATCAGCTTCACATTCTCATGATTACTTGGAATTCATAGTAGTATGCTTCAATTTCCTTCATGCGTTATGTGTATGATGTACAAAGTTATCTTTTTAAGCTTAATTGCCTCAGCTTCCATGAACTACATTTGTTTTTGATTGATGTCTAATTAGCTGACTCCATGCCCAATGGTAGCCTTTCATACATCTTCCACCTACAAAAACAATTAAAACATAAAAAGTATAGAGTTATCCATCTGCAAATATAAGTTTTATTTTGAATATTTTATCTTTTCTTTGAGAGATACCTCTCTGACTGGAAGGGATAATTTCCAGTCCAAAGTGGTTTGAAATAGTTGCATTAGGTTGACCATTGAACAACCCAATTGGTACCAGCCTAGTGATAATGTTTTGGTGCGTCTTCCGGGAGTCTGAAAGTCATATCATCCTACGTTATTCTTGTCAAAGGAACTGAGCTCTTGAAGGTAGCAGGAGATCAGAAAATTCGAAGGTTGTACTTCTACCTTGGGGACTCCATTCTTAAAGAATTCACAAATTCATGGCTTCATGGTAACACTACTGGGAAATGAGAGATTTAGATGTAGCTACACTTTCTTCAAGGTATGCATGTGTGGACTTTTCAAAAATTTATGGATTTCTAAATATTTTTCCCAGGGATGCATATCTTTTAAGTATTGGCCCAAAATTTGATGGAGACGATTTAAGCTTGACTTTAGAGCATGTATCAAAGTTTTGTAACCTTATTGAGCTCCTTAGACTCAAACAAGAAGATGTATTCATTAGGATTTTCTATGATTCATTTCAAGGAAAGTGTAAAAGCTGGGTGGAAAGGTTACATGTTGGATCTCTTAAATCATTTTCAGCTTTATGGCTTATTTTCTTGGAAACCTGGATGGAGAAGACATAGTTTGTGGCAGGCTCTCTTTCCATTCAAGAGTTCATAGGATGGAATGATATGTGTTATGAATTAGAATTTAGTGAGAACTTTTCTTCATCACTATATTTTTATTTAAATTCATATATGGGAAATCCTGAAAATAAGATCAGAATTTTAGATGAATTGGCTCGTGAGCTTGAAAAATATATTGAAGATGTTGAAGCTCAAATTCAGTCTTATCATTTTCAATAACATATGCAGCATGTTGAAATTTTTTCCAGCCAAAACAAGCAAAGGAGGTATTGTATTTTAACATCAAGATGGAGAAATGTTTTGTTTTAAAAAATAGATCTGATGACACACAGCTGAAAATATATGATGACATGGAAAATAAGTGTGAAGTGTTCAACTATGAGGATTGATTTGCTCAAGATTTTGAAAATATTCATCAAAAATATCATATCTTTATTGATCCTGTAGAAGACTATATAGTGAGTTTTTTCAATCTGAGTTTTCAGCCATGTCTTCATTGTGAGAAAATTGTCAATTGCCATTATATTTCCCAACTTCGATTTTGTTGGTGCATAGTCAAGCAGTCCTTTTATTTCAACAACTACTTGACTGGATTCACTAGCATTTTTGTTTCATTTGATTCAGTAGCTTCTCAACAGTATAGGGTAGGTAGGTGTGTGTGTGAATAAGCGCAAGTATTCCGAGCATCTTTTCAGCATGTACATATTTAGTTTTCAGCTTGGATTGCAGTTTGGTTTGGTTGAAAATAATTAAAAGTTGCAGGTGTGGATGATCTCTTCAAAAAGTTTGAGCCCAAGTTGAAGGCCATAAATAATTGGAGAGGACATCATCAAAGTTGTAATCTTTAGTTTTCAATAATGCATTAGAGCTTCTGGTTCTTTGTTGCACCACTGTTGGCCCTCAATTTTGGTCATTTTTGTTTATCATAAACCCACTTATTTACCATCATATTCCACTTTATCCCACTCACATATGCCTCTTTTTACCCTTATTTTTCATAATCGGGTACTTAGATTAAGTTTTTCAATTTTTAGAAATTTTAGTAAAAATTGGGTTTTAAGAGTATTTTTGGACTGCACCAGAAATTCCCGTAATGGCTTCGTTGTTGTCATACTTGCAGGGCACCTGGGCTCGAGATGAATAAATTTGTATAAAGCTTTGGAACTAAGATTGGATTTACACCTATTGATTCGGTCAAACCGAACTAAAACAGGCTCATTCAACGCTGGTCAAACATGACCTGCTTTTCAGGAAACCTTAGAAAATAGGGCAGAAATAGTAGATTTTGGGATTTTTCCATATTTAGTGTAACTAATTGGATGATTTTGACCTAGATGGATGTGATTAGGATAAGATAAGGTTGTTAGAGACATTGTAGCATATTTTGTTTATTATTTCTTTATTTATACCAAGTTTTTGAACCATTGAAACGTGTAGAAATAATGTAACTTAAATTTGATATTTCTGAGACTTTGGAGATTTAATTGAAAGACTTGTTCTATTTCATTTCTTGTTGTTATATTTTGAATGCTTGACTGAATTTTTAGTAGCTGAAAGCACTTATAGTGTGCGAGGCAAAGGTGGAGGGCCCCCACACCGAGCTAAGTGCACTTTTCAGTTATTTTAGTTGTAATTTCTGAACTAGTTTTGTTTTATGCTTGATTTGTTAATTAGATATATGTCGATGTTTTATGAGTGCTGATGAATCTAATTCTAATTCTTATTCTACATATGAAAGGACAATCCAATGTTTAAGTTAAACATTCTTTCTATCTGATTAAGAACTAGCACTAGAATTCATCTTCTCTTGCTCTTTAATGATTTTCTGAAGTTCTTGTTTTCTAACAATAGTATTAATGGTGAATGAATTTGTAATGAAGGACAACCTGATCTCTTTAGTTAAAAGCCTCTTTATTTATTTTTTAATGCATCTTGATTTATTGCTCATTAGTGGTTTTGGTTTCTAATTCATGAAGTAATTTTGTAAGAGAAGGACAAACAAGTTCTCCTAAGTTAGGAGCTTCTTTTGCTACTGATTACATAATTGAATTTAGAAATTATTTAGTTTAAATTTATATTTGTAATATGCATTTCCTTTATTATTAATAATCCATCTTCTAACTTGATTATAGTTGAAACCCATATATCTTGGGGATGCTTCTAAGTCCTACAAGCCTGGATTGATACTAAATACTTGTGTTTGTTTAACTAGTAAACAACTCAACATTTTGGCGTCTTTGTCGAGGAAGCATACTTCAACATAGTCAATTAGGAAGATAAAAAATAAAAATAAATAAAAATAAAAACACAACAAAAACTACAAAAACTTAGTTTTCCTTTTAGTTATGTTTCTTTATGCCTAGAGATAGAGATTAGAAGGGTAGATTCATTAAACAAAACCCCCCAACGAAAAACAAAAAACTAAAAACCAAATGACTACAAAATCCATTTGCCCAACAATATCTCCAAAAGACAATGTTAAAGAAGTCATTTAGCGAAGGAGGGTATGAAACCACAAGGATCTTCTTAAATCCTTGTCCACAATTTAGAGTCATCACTAGGGATGAATCTTCATTTCAGAAGTTAGAAGAGGAACAAAGCATCCATGAAGAGGATCCACAAGAAGAAAAGTTAGAATCTTCTTCTAGTTATCTTTGTAAGAATATGAATGAGCCATGGATCACATGTGATGAAGATCAAACATTAGAACCCAAAATTGAATAATTTCGAGGATGTATATCACAAGATCCCTTATGCACTAAAGATTTTGAACAAGTGCTACACGAAGAACTTTGTGATAGGACAACTAAAGAGAGCCAAGCAAACATAGACCATCTTAAAGCTTGGTATCAACTAATCATTAGGTCGCAACATCACTCCATTATTCAACATCATTTAGCATCAAATCTTTATGATCAACTAATTTTTCATGTCCAAGCATTCATCAAACTGTATTTTTCAAACTTGGATGTAATTTTACTTACGATCTTGTTACGCAAATGGATGCATTGTAAATTCTCGTATACTTGAGGGAATGACTTATTTTATACAATAGAGTAGGATAGAGTAGAATAAAATAAATAAATGGGTGGAATGAATTCACAATAACATTTTTTCTCATAAATAATGATTCACATCATTGTTCAATACTCATTTGAAAGGGTTTCATGACAAAATGCACTAAGGACAATCCTATTTAAAAGATGATTTTTAAAAGCGTGTTTTTAAACAAGGTATCTCTTGAAATCTAATTTTTAAATCCATTTTGAAAATTCCAATTTGGATCACAAATAAAAAATGATCAAAATAAACACTAGATTTCAAGAAAAAATTTAAGGACAAAGTTAGTACAGCATTTATTTGAGGGTTTTAATGGAAGCATTTTTACCTGGTATTCATACGAAATATATCCCTTGGAATCTAGTTTCCAAATCAATTTGAATCAGCTCAATCCGACATCATATGAAAAATCTATGCTCAAAATACTAACTACTTGTCGAAAAATCTGCATGGTGACAATTCTAGGTCTTGACTGTTCATTGGAATATTTCACATATCAAATCATATTCTTTTCAAAAATTGTTTCTAACAGAGATATATATTTAAGTCTAGTTCAAGACACAATTTGAATCATCCCATTTGGAGGCCACGTGATAAATTTATTCCACATTTAGTGACTGGATGTCTTAAAATCAACATAGCCAAACTCCGCCTTCTAGGTCTGTTCATCACCAGGTTTGTGATATCAAACTAACTGATTTTAAAAACATATTTCTAATGGAAAGAAAAAAATAAATCTAATTTAATCTCCAAGTGAAATCACATCGATCTGATCTTTAACAAAAAATTTACACTCCAAAAAGTGATTGTTGGTTAAGTCAAAAATTCACAAGAAGCTCTATCAAACATGGTACTTCTCATCATTTTTGGCATATCATTTTATCCATTTTGAAAAATTGTTTATACTTGATATATCCATATTAATTAACATTAATTTGGCTTTGAAATCACTCTAATTGGACAAAAAAACGAATATTTTGTGACCAAAATACTGTTAGGAGGTCTAGGATGGCCATTATTCCTCAAAGGGGTAAACAAATGCAATTTCTTTGTATATCATATTTGGACTTGTTTTTAAGCATTGCTTGAAATTAATATACATATTTCTTGGAATAAGAGAGACTTTACACCTCTCTTCCTCCATCATCTAAGATTTTATTACAGGAAAATGCTATGTTTTTGCAGGTAATAGGAAGATGTGAGGAGTCAACTCCATGGATGAAGGATATGTAAAGTCAATTTTTAAAAATATGAAAGAAAATATTCAAGTCAAATCAAAGTGGAATTCACAAGATGTTGATTTCATCTAATGAAACTCAAAATTCATGAAGCTCGTTTTCAGTGGTTGACCAACAACCCTATAAGAAGATCAAGATCGAGGCAAAATACATGAAGCTAATAATAAGAAGAAGAAGTCAAGTTTTACCATGACAAGCCACATCCATTATCAAAGAAGCCTTTCATAAGCCATATTTTTCATGATGTTATTCATCTACCATATTGTATGTTAAGTTCCGCAATCGTGCATGTTGAAGTTCAGACCTATTCTCTATCTATCTATCCATCTACTCTTAGATGATGACTTCAACCTATCTTACATTCATAAGCATTCCATAATTCCCAACACCATTACACTCCACCTCCATCCATTAAAAAAGTAATAATAATAACGGAGTTTGGTTGTGAAAATCTAGGAAACTGGCACAATACTAACTCGAAATCATATTGGAAAACCAACTTTTTTTGCCAATATGAATTCTCTATTTTGTTTTACTTCAGTTTGATTTTGCAGAAATAATCCTCCAAGAAATGCAAGACTTGAGGAAAAGTCTTAACATCAACAAGGGGGAAGCTTGTAATAAAACTATGTAAATAGTTTGAGCATTTGAATTGAAGAAGGAATTGGAATTACAAGTACAAAGGGACCCGATACATCATTGGACATATTATGCAGAAGAGACCTGATACATCATTAAAAATATTGTGCAGGAGGGACTTGAGATATAATTAAGAACATTATCCAGAAGGGACCTGTATCATGTCAAAAGGGACCTGAAACATCAAATACAAACTGCAGAAGGGACTTGAATCAATATTAGATGCAAAGACATGCAACAACATCCAGAAGATCAAATAAGCAGACACGTGTCTACAGTCCATCAGAAAATATCTTTGAAGAACCATCATCATGATTCAAGCATAGACGAATCAAAAAAGGACATCATCAGTTAGCATTGACATCAAGCTATTATGGAAGTACAAGTATTGATATCAAGCAATGGTTTGATATCAAGAACAATATACAAGTTTATAGAAGAGATCTGAAACATCATCATCAACAAATATCAGTAAAGAACTTGATCAAGAACAATATAAAATGGACCTGAAAAACTACTACAAACATCTATCTATAGTCCAGCATTGATAATAATTCATTTTGAGAAGTCAAGTGATGACAAAAGAGTAACGAGCTATCAAATCAAAGGGAAGTACTGTAAGTTAAAATTATTTTTAAAGCCTTTGATTTTGAATTTTTTTTCTAGAATTGATAATTTAGTTTAAATACTTGAATATGCAAATTCCTATATTCATTCATCACCCTATACATTTATTCATTCATCCACCATATATTCACTTATTAACCCACATTCATTATCATTTAAAACCCCCCCTTTCTTTTACAAATTTTGATCAAAATTGTTGACCACATCTCCTTCCTTCAAGCAAAAACTGGCATATGCATCTACAAAATAAAAAAACGAGTTAGTATCGTTGTAAAAATTTTGATTTAAAAATGACCTAAAAAATTTATTGTCATTTTAAAATCAAATACAAGAGAATAAATTATGAAAATGCACATAATGGATATGATATATGAGCTATGCAACAAATGTCGAAACAATAGGCCATGGTACATATGCGTTAAGGTTTTAATGAAATGAATGTGGCAGCATTAATTAACATCAGGTCAAATTAGAAATGGTCAAAACTTTCAAACACCAGAGCATATTTCTGGCTATGAAAAAAATTGCCAAGTTAACCTGAAGCATAAATGATAGCATAGAGCACATACTCGGTTGTAGAAAATCGTTTTGACCTGAAGCAAGACAGTTATTCCCTAACACAGAACTTTCGTGAGGTAAAAATGAATATTGTGAACCAGAGCTACAAGCTGTAGCTACACAGAACAAAGGTAAGAGGCCTGAAGCATTCTCCCAACTACTGAAGTCGTGAAAGAAGAGGTCTGGCACTTCAAATTGAGAAGAATAGAGCTGAAATTGAGAATATCGAGCTGCGTATCGAAAGAGGAGTGTTGAAGTAGCTGGATTAATGAGAATTTTGCACCAAGACAAATAAATCCCGCAAATTATGCAGTGAATTTCCAGAAGAAGTAATAATCAAATTTAAAATCAAGTCCCAGATTGCATAAAATCATCTGCCACCTATTAATCCCAAAAATTTATTAACAGATAGAGGATTATGGGATTTAGGATTTTATTTAAAGAAATGTCATAGTTCAAAGTCCAGGTGTGAATTTGAACTTTAGTGATATTAATTAAACTCGGCAACAAATCCAAAAAAAATGATAACTGTTGGAGAACACACAGAAATCGATTTCTTCCAATATTTTCTTTCTGGACAGGCAATGAACGGAAATATTAAAAGAAAAGATGAATTGTGATTTCCCAAGACCCGTGGGTTGATTTTTATTTTCCAGATTTCGATTTTTTTTAGGAGGATTATGTAGTTGAGCATAATTTTGATCGCCCTTGGTTAACTAGAGCATTCTCCAACATTTCGATTTCTCCGGCATTTTGATTTCTCTAGATAAGATCACCTTCAACATTTTGATTCTCCAATGTAAAGTAAATCTCCAGCATTCGATTTCTGAGAAGGTTGTAAACAACATTAATATTTTCTAGAAATCGATTTCAGAACTAGAGCTAAAACACAGTGAAAAAAAATGGTATTTCAGTTTTTAATGAAGATCGAGCTAACTAGCAGTGGAAGGAGGTAAGGATTCCGACATAGTTTCAAAATTTTGAAATTTTTAAGAAGCCACTATTTTTCGTTGTCTTTTCTGAGCAAAGGAAAGTGAAGTTTGAAAAACAAAAATACGGGTTTCTTCAGAATGAGCACAATTAGTTTCCTTGTAGACAGTTTCCTCAAATTCATTTCTATTTGGGATATTTTTCGGGTTCGTTCAACCCTTATTTTGCAGATTGCATGGGTAAAACAATGGCTAAATTGAAGTGAACAGCTAGTCATAAAAAGGATTGGCACAAGTTATTTTGTGGTGGATTTATGGCAAGAATAAAACCCCTACACAAGTGAGAGAAGATTTGATGTGTTCAATTGGTGTTTTCATTGTGACTATGCGCCATTGCAAGTTTGGAAGAAGAAGATGTAAAGGGTACATAAAGAATATAACTTTTTGTTGAAAGTTAGAACTTCAGAGCTACAGGTTTCAAAAGCATGAAGGTACCCTACATATAAATAAAATCATCATTGATTATGACCATAACCATATTGATAATTTCATATTCTATGTGATTCTGGGCATTGGAAGAATCTAAACAGTTTTATTAATCGCCAAGGAGTTCATGTATAAATTGTGCCTATAGTTTTCATCACATGGTCATAGTTAATGTTGATTGTTATAATTACATAGTACAAGGTCAATAATTTCAAAGCTCGTCATTAGTTTCATTTGTAAACAATGAAAATTTAAGTATGAGAAACAAAAGGTGAAAACAAAGATTTATAAAAGAGGAGAAAAATGACATGAGGGCATTAACATCCTTTTGCAGGCAGCTCAACAAGAAGCTTCAACATCGGAAGCCAGAGTCACAGGTACATGAGCAGGGCAGTCATCATATAGAGGTAGAAGTTCAAAGAAACAAAGGCAAGCATGAGGACAGGCTTGAGACTAAGCAAGGGGGAGATGTTGGCCCTCAATTTTGGTCATTTTTGTTTATCATAAACCCACTTCTTTACCACCATATTACACCTTATCCCACTCACATATGCCTCATTTTACCCTTATTTTGCATAATCAGGTACTTAGATTAAGTTTTTCAATTCTCATAAATTTTAGTAAAAATTGGGTTTTAAGAGTATTTTTGGACTGCACCAGAAATTCTCGTAATGGCTTCATTGATGTCATACTTGCAAGGCACCTGCGCTCGAGCTAAATACATTTCTAGAAAGCTTGAGAACTAATATTGGATGTAAACCTATTAATTCGATCAAACCGAGCTATTATAGGCCCAGTCAACGTTGGTCAAACATGACCTGTTTTTCAGGAATCCCTAGAAAATAGGGCAGAAATAGTAGATTTTGGGATTTTTCCAAATTTGGTGTAGCTAATTGGATGAGTTCGACCTATATGGATGTGATTAGGATAAGATAAGGTTGTTAGAGACATTTTAGCATAGTTTGTTTATTATTTTTCTATTTATACCAAGTTTGTGAACCATTGAAACATGTAGAAATTGTGTAACTTAACTTTGATATTTCTGAGACTTTGGAGAGTTAATTGAAAGACCTGTTCTTTTTAATTTTCTGTTGTTATATGTGAATTCTTGACTAAATTTTTAGTAGTTGAAAGCACTTACAGTGTGCGAGGAAAGGGTGGAAGGCCCCCACACCGAGCTAAGTGCACTTTTCAGTTATTTTAGTTGTAATTTCTTAACTAGTCTTGTTTTATGCTTGATTTTTTAATTAGATATATGCTGATGTTTTATGATTGCTGATGAATCTAATTCTAATTCATATTCTACATATGAAAGTACAATCCAATGTTTAAGTTAAACATTCTTTCTATCTAATTAAGAGCTAGGGCAAGAATTCATCTTCTCCTGCTTTTTAATGATTTTCTGAAGTTCCTGTTTTCTAACAATAGTATTAATGGTGAATGAATCTGCAATGAAGGACAACTAGGATCTCTTTAGTTAAGAGCCTCTTCAATTTTTGTTTCATGCATCTTGATGTATTGCTCATTAGTGTTTTTTATTTCTAATTCATGAAGTAATTTTGTAAGAGAATGACAAACACGCTTTCCTAAGTTAGGACCTTCTTCTGCTACTGATTACGTAATTGAATTTAGAAATTATTTAGCTTAAATTTATATTTTTAATATGCATTTCCTTTATTAATAATAATTCATCTTCTAACTTAACTATAGCTTAAACCCATATATCTTGGGGATGCTTCTAAGTCCTACAAGCTCGCATTGATAATAAATACTTGTGTTTGTTTACCCAGTAAACAACTTAACAACCACAGGGGTGCAACATCCCAAGCTGGAGCCTATATTAGGGTCCTATAATTTTTATAAGGTCACTTGATTATAACTGATGATTATTATATTTTTGATGTTCTGAAATAATATTTCATCCTACAAATTATTTCCAAAAAGGGTTCAAAGGGTAAAAAAGGGTTGATTTTACATGAAATGATCAATAGTGTGTTTTATCCTAAGTTTGAGAAATATTATGAGATATGCACCATTAGCCTAAGTTTGGGATCAAGATACTTTTACCCTAAGTTCGGGCTATAATGTATTTTATACAAAGTTTCCGCATATGTACTAAAGGTTCGAATACGAGAAAGGATTCTGGCGCTTTTGGTTAATTCACTTGCTTTTTCCAACCTTCCAATCACCAAGCCGCCAAATCAATGATATACAAGCCTTTTTGGCCCCCCCTCGCCATCCTACCTTTACTATCAAGGGGGGGTGGGGGTCCGAAAAGTGGTTTTCCTCCCCGCCGGACCCACCTAACGTGTCAACCCTGCGAAGTTTCTCACCCCCCCCCCCCCCTCCCACTCATAAACCATTAACCACCTTGACCCCCCTTTGAAAAATGCTTCTCTGCCATCCTTTCCTGTCAAGTTTCCCCCGGCCTCCCTCCATTCATCACCTGACACCTAACATAGACCGTTACCCAATCAGGTGCATTCCCAGGATAACCATTCGAAATTTCAACAGACTTGTGCCCTCAATGGAAATTAATATGTAACCATAAAAAACCCCTTTTGCCACCATTTTAATTCCTTTTTCTTGAAGATCACTTACCCCTCCTTCATCGCCAAAGCTATGCCATTACAATGAACGCTGAAATTAAAGTGGTTGATTCAGTTAATGAGATCAGGGTTATCATTGGGACATCTATTTTAGGGGCAGCTCAACAATCCATTCCAAATGGATGACATGGTTAAAATAGCTCATCATGATGCCACCTTACAAGTATGGACAACCCATCTTAAATTATAAAGACCTTAACTCCAGTGTATGAGTTGGCCACCTCAACATGGAAGTTTGATTCAATAAGGACGACAAACATGGGTTGTTAGAAATTTTATTTAAGTAATTAATAATAATAGTCATTTTTTATTACCAACTCTATTAAAACATAAATATCCCTATTATTTCTCAAAGTGATGTAATCCTAGTTAAATTAGGTCTCTAGGCCAAGTGTTGAAGTCTAGCCCATGTGGCAGACCTTTGTAACAAAGATATCACTCTATAAATGAGAGGTTTATTATCTGAAAAGGGTTGATGAATGTAGATGAGAAGACTATTATGTAATTTGGTTTCACCAAGATAATATACAGTTGTAGAAGTGTTTTTCAGACCTAATAATTCCTTTAAGCTTATGTGTCTATGTTTTTTCCATTTTCTGATATTATCATTAGCTTCACATTCTCATGATTACTTGGAATTCATATAGTATGCTCCAATTTCCTTAATGTGTTATGTGTACGTTGTAAAAAATTATATTTTTAATCTTAATTTCCTCTGCTTCCATGAGCTACATTTTTTTGTGATTGAAGTCCCATTAGTTGACTCCATGCCCAATGATAGCCTTTCGTACATCTTCCACCTGCAAAATCAATTAAAACACAAATAGTACAAAGTTAGCAATCCGAAAATATGAGTTTTATTTTGAATATTTTTTTTTGAGAGAGCCCTCTCTGACTAGAAGGGCTAATTTCGAGTCCAAAGTGGTTTCAAATATTTGCATTAGGTTGACCATTGAACCACCCAATTGGTACCAACCTAGTGATAACATATTCCTCTAGGGGAAGCCAAGCAATTGGTTTTTTGTACATGGAGTATATAAATCTGAATGGTCCCACATTAAACATGCCATGCTCTCCTCGATGGAAAATAATAGTAGGTATTCATCTAAATATTCCATATGGGAATGAGAAAATAATTTAATAGAAGAAGCACTAACTTAATAACTAGATTCTCTCACACTTCTACCCCAATTGGTTCTTAGCTTAAACAAATACCTTTGAAAAGAATAGATTATCTCACACTTCTACCCCAAGTGGTTCTTAGCTCAAGCAACTACCTTTGAAAATAATAGATACCCCATCTAAACCTAATGTCTCTCCACCATTAATGCTTGAAAGACCATTTGACTTATCTAATAAAGAGAGCATATTTTGCGTGATTGTGATAAATCTCCAAATCAATATACCTTTATAGAATATAGCCCAGGAATTAGAAAATCCACTAATGCACTCCTTTACCATTTTCGAGACAAATGAATTACCACCTTCTCATGGAGAAAACCAGAAATTAAGGCTACTTATTCATTTATACCTTGATCTAAAGAGACATATCACCTTCAATTTATATCAATTGATCACACTAAACCTAAAGGAATTAAATAATCCTTTAAATCACCATTAACATTGAACATGAATGTATGCTTCTCATAATTTGTCATAACAATGAATACAAAGTGAGGCTCACATCTCTAGATAATTTTTCTTATTTTTCACTTAAATACATTTGCTATTTTGGGGAATATTTGAAGAATATACTTTGTCTTTCGTAAAATTTGCAATGGAATGAAAATTTTCATAATCTTCTCTCAAATCCACCCCATCTCATAGCTTTGTACGATTATTTTGTTTATGATTCCCTCATTTATATCCATCATAAACAAAATATGATGAATGACTTCCAAATAGATAGTATCTTCAGTTGCATACTAGAAATTTCCAAGGGATTCTTCAACATGTTTGGAAATTTTAGGATGCTACAAATGAAGATGTATTCCAAATATGTGAACCCACAAATATTGGAATTCTCTCCTATTTGTGGTGGAGTTAAAATGTTTTCTACAAGACCCAATATGAACATGCATCCATAGACCCCCTAAATTGAACACAATCTCTCTCACTAGAGTCTTCAAAAAGAAAATAAGAGAAAATATATGTTTAATATGAGAGAAAACTTTTATCAACTACATTTTGCACATAAAAAACATGCCTTTCCTATCCACTGGATCAATGTACAGATTGAAGTTTTTCTCCCACATAAATATCAAGGACTCTATCTTAGACCTCTGCAATTCCATCCAAGATACATTCATCGAGGAAATAGATCCTCTTCCCATTACCATGAACTTCAATATAATTTTTTTGACTTCTTTAATTCAAGGTTTACTCCTCAAAACAAAATAAGTAACCAACAAATCCAACCTTCCATTTTTTATATAGATTTTTTTATATTCTTCTTTGGCTCATTGAGAAATTTATCAATGTATACTAACCCATAAGGCCATAAATCTCTCTAAATTTACACATAATTGGAAAATAAAACATATTAACTTATTCTATTTTTAAACCCATACACATACTTATACAACTTTGGACCATAATTTGAATTTAAATCGATTTTGGATCACAATTCCCCATTTTGGAGGCTTTTTAATCTCATAAATAACAATTATGAAGAATGTGGAAGCATGTAGCTACCATCAGCTTCTATAGATGATCTTAGATATCCTATTTGAATGTAGTTTTCTAATGGTATTTTCTAATTAGTTTGTTTCCCAAAATTGTTTGATTATTTACCTTGTGTGGCTTAATGAAGTTGCTCCCATCACCTTTAACAAAGAAATATTTTCTTTCTCTTTTATAAAAGAGTTCATCCCTATATTATAGATAAGGGATTCTAAACATCATATCGCAAACATCAATTAGTGGTATATCACATTACACCACATCAAGAAAACCAATGTTTATGGAAAAATTATCCTTACAACTCCTCATGATTCTCATATAACTACCTTTAGATATGACCATATAGGCCTCAAACATATTTCAATATTACCTCAGGCCATTCTAGTGAGATTTATAATATGTAGATGCTTACTTTAGGAACATGGATGCATAACCTTGAACATTTTGTTCTTTCCCTTATCAATAATTTTACCACCTTATGGTTTGATCCTCGTCATAGTCTATGGGCTAGATTTGTGATTTAAAAAATTCATTAAGTGTTCCCATTTAGTCACCATGGGATTTTTCCCAACCATAAAAATCTACAACTATCCCACCAAACAAAGTATGACTAGACATCTTTAAATAGGAAAAAAAAATTGTTATTATTTTATTATATGCAAGTTGAGATATACTTCTAGCTCCTTCAATAAACTGTTGAGTTTCACATTATCTATTTGTCCATCGCAAGAGGGTATTTTGAGTTTTCTTCGATACTGAATGGAGCATTACATGATAAAAGAGAATAATAGTTAATGCGATGACCCCTTATTTAAGAAAAGCACCACTAAACTAACCACCCTAACATATTCTTCAAATATAATAAAGCTTGGTGGAGATGGTTCATTAGTTCCTAAGTTTGGATTAATGAACATAACTAATGTAAGTAAGATGTAGAAATTTGTATTCCATTATAAAGGAATCTAAAGTAACATACTTTATAGTATGCAACAATGAGTATTTAAAATAAAATTTTGTTTAAAAAGTGAACCTATAACAACAATATTAGCATTATCATTCATCTTCTAAGGCAAACCTTTGAAATAATTTCATGTACATAACACCAATTAAATGTACCCTTAATCATGAAATGAAATGATAAATTACTAAGAAATATATGTGTGAATGAAGAAGTATTAGCTAACAATTACAATCCATCCACAAGAGGTTTAAAGGAAACAACTCCAATGAAAAAAACTTCCAGTAAAGATCCCAACAATTGAATGCGTTGGACAAGTGTTATCCTGACCCATAAAGCCAACAAGTAGTAATACTATACCAACTTGTTCTTTAAATCCAAACTTTCAATTTCAAGCTTAATGACCAAAACAATGATATTTGTAAAATCTTTCTCCACCAATCTTCATCATCTCCCAAATATGAAGATGTGAATGTATAACCTTCTTCCATGTTATTTCTCTTGTTTCATTCACCCCAAACTCATCATACTCATCCTAGACTCCCTCTTACATATATAAAAGTAATTAAAAATAACCATTCACATTTTACATGCATATACATTCTTTTCTGTAAATAAAAGTAATAAAAAACAAATTTATTACCCTTTTTGTGCATGCAATCCTATGCCATGCCTATCCACCTAACCCTATCCCTTCACACTAATTAGACTTGCATATATTTTATTATATAATTATTTTGTATATTATATATTTTCGTCACTTTTCAACCACACACACATTTATTCTATTTCTTTTAGCATATATTCACCACCCAAAGTGCACACCTGATATAATAACACTTGTGTGCAACTTGTAGGGTGTGCACATGTAGCTACCACTTGTAGTACTCACTTATGCACAAGTCCTCAGGTGATAAATGCTCCAAAATACTACATGAATATCCTAATGCAATACGCAAATGCAAGTACTCACTTATGCACAAGTACTCAAGTGATAAATGCCCCAGAATACTACATGAATATCCTAATGCAATATGCAAGTGCAAGTTTCTTAGGATTAAAACAATATATTCATAATTAAAACACATGCAAATGTCATCACACATTTACAATTCTATATGTTATTTTAATCCATGAATATAGTTGCATACAAAGTAAATACAATCAAGAATTCATGTAAATTGATGCCCTTCTTGAGATAACTGAACTCATTTATTGATCTACAGATATTATCATAGACCTTTCATAGAGGATTTCCGAGATATGGGAGCATTCATTCCATGATTGCATTTTGTCAGACGATTTTTATTTTTTGACACTGTCATGCTTTATGCATGCTACCGGATTTTATATTTATTTCAACATGTATATGTATAGGGTAGATAGCTTGATTAGTAGCATACTTGCACAGATTGCAGATACTCTGTTTTCCTTTTTGAGGAACAGTGATTTGCTATGATGATAATTGTAAAATGAAACATGTAATTTTTATACTAATGAAAAATTATGATTTTTTCCTTGAAAAAAAATAAATGAACTCATTTATAATTAAAATTTTAATATTTATGCAAATATATGAAAGATATTTTGAGTAAAAATAATTGATAGAATTTTAAGAACGGTGGTTATAATGAGCCTTGTGATGGTCTACTTATATGCATTGACTAGTCACAAGTGGACGAGTACAATGGCGTTATGCCAGTCTTCCTCATCTGATGGATTTAGTTTTGCACAAAGCTTTAGAGGTAGGATGGGCCTTGCATGGTAAGGATTTGGTAGATGTGTGTGTGTGCCACCTAACTTAAGAGTGGCACCCAACTCTCATATGAGTTGCAGTTGTAGCGTAAGTAGTCATGGTTGTGTAATAACTTGTCAATGGGGGTGTAGGAGGAACACCCCCGGTATAAGGAGGATGTGGTGGGGGTGGTGGGGTATGATGGATTTTTCTTCCGTAATGATGGTGGGGGGATGTATGTGCATGTGGATATAGCTCATGTAGATTTGTATCGTAAGCACTTAGATGAGCACGACCCACATTTTGTATATGACACTCCTATATTTTTATGAGGTTATAATGATGGCCACTTATATGTATGGAAATTTTTTACACACACAAATATATGATTAGTGCAAATAATTTGAGGATTTATGACTTCTATGTTCATGTGATACAAAATGATTTTTTATTTTTTTTTGTGTGCATATTTTCATATGATAATGAAATGTTTAACATGTATATGTGTAATCATTATGAAAAATATGTTAGGGTAATAATTTCCAATCTAGAATGTTAGTTGCAATGTTGTCTACAAATGGGTTATGAGACCTAAGAATATGTATGAGTGTGATGGATTCAAAATTCCTAAATAATAATTGAACTTGTAGGTATTTTCAAAATAGGTAAGGATTACATATGTAGTACATGTTATTCAACTATGAGAAGATGAGCCAGGAATTAAGTAAGATGTTAAAATGATGAATGTGAGGACCAATTGCATCATTTAAAAAACAAATGACCACAACATATTCCACCTATTAATTCATGATAGGCCTTATACAAACACGAATTAAGTGGAGTAATGTCTAGGAAGGGGAATAAATGGCTCAATTTGAATATGCAAGATTCTGATACGATCTAATAGCACCATAAACAAAACCAATGTGATATGTCAACAAAAAATTCATTTGCAAAGAAAAGCAAGGTATGGATTAGTAGAGAGGATCCGTGGCCTTGTTATGCAAAAAAGAAGAGAAAAAATAAAAATGAAGAGTGTATAAAAAAGGAGTGGTGTAAAGGCTATAGCTATTAGGGACACAATTTCTTGAGGTACAACTTGTTGATTGGGTCCTTAAGGATTATATCATTATAGGAAAAGATGTATGCACCTCTAGTGAGGTGGTGTTTGACAATGAATGACCCTTTCCACAAGGTTTCAAATTTTCCTTCACCCAAAGTTTGTTTGGCAACATCATATGCTAAAATGAGGTCACCCTATTCAAAGGAAAGGATGGAAACTGAGATAAAAAATAGCCTTGGATAATTTCTTGGTGGCACCATTATGTTATAGGAACACACTATAAATAAATGAGGCATTTCTCTAGTGGAGTGGTTTTGAAAGAAGGTTTGATTTCCATGCGCCAGGTGGGTATATCACATTTAATGGGTAAAATCACTTCTACTCCATGGATAATATGGAAGGGAGTAAAATTAGTGGTGGCTTTAACTGATGTGAAATAGGCCCAAAGGGTGGAGAAAAACATGTGATGCCAATAATTTGTGTGGTCGTTCACCATGCACTGCAACATAGTTTTAGTATTTTTTTGAAAGCTTCCACTTGCTTGTTGGAATGGGGATACTAATGTGATGAAAATTCACGAGTGAAACCAAGAAAAGGTGATAGTTCCTAGAAGATATTATTCTCAAAGTGTTTTCCATGGTTCAACACAAAATCGTTGGGGACCTGTTGTGGCCAGCAACAACCCCCCTTCTTATTTGGTATTAGTAATAATACTAAATAAGTGGGGACCCTTAGCTTAAAAATCCAAAAAAATAATTGATGTTTGTTTTCATTTTTAATAAAACTTACTATCATTAACTTAAGAAAATTCTTTGGAAAATCTTTAAATAAACTTAAGTTTATGATAGACTAGAATAAAATCTTTCTTTGAAGAAAATATCGCATTCATCGCAAAAAAGTAGAATATATCTTGTGCAAAGCAGAATCTTCTAAATTGCGATAGCGCGATCCAAAAAATACGCATTAAAATATTTATCGCAAATCTCATATCGCAGAAAATATATTAACGGATATTTTTCACATGATACATTTTGTGATATTGTGATTTCGCGATATTGCGATTTCGCGATGTTACGAGATTGCGATTTGTGATATGACGATGATGCGGATTTTCTGATTTGAGATATTGTGATTTTCAATATTGCAATTTTGCGATATTGCAAAGCAAATCGCAGATCGCAGGATCACACATTCTTAAAGCTCGTTGTACGAAGAAAATCTTTCCATAAATCGATATCCGTTATGCGCTTTGATGTCAAATTAATGAATGGATTGTCAATTATTAATGAAAAGGATTTTGTTTTGATTGAAAGGTTATTTCACGTTAAAATAATATATTTCATACGCCTTCAGCATTTAAAACTATCCTGTCACCTTTCTCATATCATTATTCTCACTTAATTCGTAAAACCGCAGGCGCGAAGAACAGGAGACTATACAAAGCAATATTCAGAGTATTATGGGAAAGAAAGAGAAAGCTCCAAGTTCTGGAAAGAAAGAGAAAGCTCCGAGTTCTGAAAGTAAAGAGATGGCATCCTTGTACGCAGACACTGCTTGCAACAAGGACGCTGGTATCACCACTTGGGAGAGTATGTTTAATTTGCTTGAAGAAGAGAACCCAAGGGTAATGGATGTTGCGGCTACCGCAGGCTCAAGTAATTCTTCTGAAGCGTCTCTTACAGAGCTGGCTTGTTCATTTTTACACCAGGTAGCAGCAAGACCAAGAATTCTTCCATATATAGACATGGTAAAATGGGTGCTGGATAGCACTGATATTACGGAAAAACAGTTCAAAACTCAAGGTCAAGAGCTCATCGGGTCATTCACTCCAGAAGATTTGAGGCTTATGTATCATTTGTCGGAGCCTCGGGCAACTTACAACAAACAATTTATGGCGAAATTTGCCAAGGAAAATGCAAATTTGGCGGAATGCACTAAGGAATGGTCTAGAAGAGATGAACCATTGAAAAAATATAAACACGGTATGTACAGTACTGGCTCACTCACTTATCCATATTGTTTTGCTACTGCTATGCTATGTAGGCTTTTTGGAAAGCCTGACATTAATAAGTTTTTGCCTGAATGGCTTCCCTTATTGAATGCTGCTGTTAACGCTACCATCGTGGACTGGGCTAAAATATTGTCTGATAATTTAGCCACGGCTATTTTCAATTACCGGTATAAGCGGACTCTCTCTTAGAGGATTTATCCTCTTTTTTATCTATCTGCCTATGTTATGGATTCAATCTGCTTTGTTTCTAAGTTCCCTTTAATGGGTTGGCAATGGACAATTCAGGATCCCCTACCCATCCATGTTTATCACAAAGAATTGTGGGAATCAAAATTCATTCCTCATTTTTACAAAATTTTCCATGGCATAATGTTGCCTTTGCACATAGTATTGTATAATAAGGATGCTCCAAGGTTATCCCCTGAAGCAGAAGTAGACATTCTCCCTGTCACAAGATGGTTTGGAGAAGAATTGTTTACTTATGTGAGGGTTTTTGGAAGCTTTGCTTCTCCTCATGTTTTGCCTTTATATGTTCCGGATAAACTCATAGCTCGGGAAATTGCATATCAAACCTGTGGAGATGGAGGTTTGACAAAAGAATTAAAGGATAAAAAGAAAGCCATCTGGCCACAATTTCCTGTGTCCTGCGGAGCATTTTCATTATTTGATGTTGGTCATGCATTTAAGGAAGTAAACAATGTTACATGTTTAAAATTGTTTAAGTTTCTGAGAAGGCTATTTGATCCATATGGTATTGTCAAGGATTTCACCACTGTAGTCAAAGTAAGAGTATTTTCTGGAGAAGAAGATCTTTTTGATGATATGTTTCAAGAAAAATGTTCATTTAAAGAAATTTTGCATTTAGCTCAAACACGGTTCTCCCCAGAAGAATTTCAAGAGTTTAAAGTATACAGAAAAAGAAGATTGACCACTATTCCTTTGGATAATTTGCGTTTGGAACCCGCAAGGGAACCAACTCCTAGTGTCAGTCTCAGTGGCAGCTCAGATACAGAAAGGTCTAAATCAAAGTCTGGCAAAGAAACTTTTGAACGTTCTAAAAAATCTGATAATGATAAAAGTGAAGGCTTAGTCAAGGATACAGCTCAATCAAAAGAGCTTTCACAACAACAGACCTCAACCACTCCACAGTTGAATCTTCCACCTCTTAATGTACAGCAACCATCCATCAGCACTCAGTTAGATAAATAATGGGAATCATTTAATGATTTGATTAATGTTGAAGGACAGAACATACAAACTCCTGTACAGACAGCAAAAGGTTTGATTATAGAAATAAGTGGCAATGTCACAAAAAAAGAACATATGCCCATTACTCCTTCCTCTGAGCTTGTACTTAAAATAGAGGAAATTCCTCCTCTAGATATATTCTATAGCCCACAACATAAAGCAGTAGTAAGGAAGCAAAGAAAGAAGAGAAAATTAGAAAGTATGCTCTCTACTGATGCAGAACAATTGGATGTTTTGTGGAAAGATCCTACTACGGATCCCACTGAAAATCTTACTAAATTATCTCAGATTATAGGAGCTTATGCCTCTGCAACTATTGACAAAGCATCTGAGGTACGGCTGTTATTAAATGAAAAATATGATCAAATACAAGTTCTGCAACAACAATTGCAACAAGCACATGCCAACAGTGAAGCACAAATACAATTTGAAAAGTTATAGCAAGATCTTCAACAAATGCAGATCGGATATCAGAAAATCTTGGCCGAAAAAGAAAAACAAATACGGATTATGCAAGATATGCATAAAGACGACCCCAAGCTTACATATTTTATCTCATAATCTATTTCTTTGAATAATCAACTACTGCAACAACAAGATATATTATGGCAGAAAATCTCGCAATGGAACTCTTTTTGTCAAGAAAGTGATAAAATCACTAATCATGTCGTAGAATTACGACATGATTATGATTTAACTAATGAAAGAGTTACTAATTATTTGGCATGGAAAAATTCAGAGGAAGGAAAAAGAGCAGGAGCACCAATTATCAATGACGATCATAAAGAAATGCTCTTCAATAATTGGGATGCACAGATCAGAGAGGCAGAAAAAGCGGCAGAGGAAGAAGCTACAGCAGCAAGTAACATGACTGATTGTGTAAATGAAAATTTGCACAAAGTTAATTTGATTTCAGAAACTATTCCAGGATACCTACCACAAGCCCAGCAATTGCAAACAGAGTGGAAACAGAAAACTGAGGAAAAGGCAAAATCAATTCAAGGATTGACAAAGTTAAATTGTGATTCTTACTGGACATATCTGGTAAAACCACACAGTCAATGCAGTGCTCTTAATTTCATCATTAATTCTGCTGAGAAGATCGTGCCAACACTTTCCGATTCTGTTTTTTCAGGATAATTAAAATCTGAAGTTGGCCAGCCTCCTCTTCTCAAATCAATGTTGGATGCTTGCAAATTCAAAGACCAGATTCATAAGTAGTTAGTTAATAGTTTTTAATTTTAGATTTAGTTTTAGTTTTACTTTATTTTTGCATAGAAAAAGGATGGTCATTTAAACCGAATCCTAAATTTTTGTAATAAACTATAATTAGATTTAGTTAGTAGTATTTAAACCCTTCTCATGCATTTAAAGAAGGGTCCTGAAATTTGTCAAAAACCTGTCCTCAAAACATGCACTTCTGGACCCTCAGAGGAGGTTTTGATGAATGAATGGAACGAGATTTATTGATATCTGTGTCTAATATCTGCTACTGATGTTGCATTTTTGTACTCTTAGTAGATGTTGGATTAAGAAGAGATAAATCAGTATTGCTTCTAGCTCATGAGTAGAACCAGTTATAAATGGTACTTTTATCTCTTAACTATTTATGCTTCTGTGTTAAAGTAATATTTATTTTCAATTGTTTATATATTGATGCTTGAATGCTTAAGTTATCATTTAGCACTTATGTACTGTGATAACTATTTATTTATGCTTAGTGTATGAATAGCTTATTATGCGATATGTTTTTCATAATTGTTTCATCTAACTTTTTATATGAAATGGTTTATCTTTATTGAATTCTTTTCTTATAACAGTTGAACAATCTTTATTATCGGTTGTTATTCGAAATTATTTTAGATCGCATAAACAATATTACATCCCGGGTTTAGTTTAGAATTAGATATTTATGTTTAAATTAGAATACAATTTGCATATAATTAGATTAGAAATAGAATAAAAGCATTTCACTTAGGAACCTTTTTAGAGAGGAAATATCTATTTTCAACACACACACACACATATTGGGAAACTGGTCCCATTATCCCCAGTCGGACCCACTACACCAAACGGACAAGGAGCTGCTAACCAAGGTCCGGACCGGGTGGGTATCCCTCTTGTTGTAGACCCGATTTTCGAGGCTTCAACAGGACCCTAAAATGAGTGATGACGTGATTGAGGGGGAATCAAGAAATCATATCGATTGTTATTGAAGCTAGGCATGGCTTTGGAACACTTTGTAAAGTAGTTGACAACTACGATGATATAATTATCTATTTCTATAATGGGGTTTGCATGGCGTAAATTCAATATCCCACTTATAGAATGGGTTTGCTATAATCAATGGGTGTAGGGGAGTAAGTAGTGCTTTAGTTTCGTGAGTAAGAATTTGGTATTGGGTGCATATTTTAATGGCTTTAATGTAATCATGAAAGAGAATAGGAAAAAAAAATCAATCTTGAGCACTTTTTGAGCAAAGGACATCTCGAAGGGATGCCCCCTGCATGCACTATTATGATAGTCATCGAAGACATGCTCAACTTGCTCTATAGTGAGACATTGATGTAAAATAATGTCCACACTGCATCAATAGAGAATGTATCCAATGAGGATATATCAAGAGGGTTGGTAGTGGATATGTCGATGTTCATCAAGTGAAAGATGAGGGTTGGAATTTTGAATGTGAATATAGATGAGGATATCCCCATAACAAGGGTCATCAGAGTAAATGATGAATAAGTGTTCATCCAGGAAATGAACATTAACCAAGTATCCATTTATGTCATATGGTAGGATAGAAATGACCTCAATGAGGATGAGCACCTGCTTACTCTTTGGGGTGGAAAATTCAAGATAAAACTCCTGACAAATGACAATATAGTGTGTGAACTTGATATTGATTAGCTATAGGTTGAGAAAGTGTTACATGGGATTGGAATGTGCCACAACATTGGTAGTGCATAGTAGGATTTAATGATGTATTTTTTGAACTACATAACTAAAGCAAGAGCTAACCCCCCTCCTAAATTAACATCCCTATGATCGAGATGCCTAACATTGGAAAGTACAAAGTATAATATTAGGTAAAATATGGGGGGATAATGAGTGGGGATTTAGATAAGGAATTTTATAATGTGTTGAGTGATTGTTTAGCTTGATAATTCCATCGAAATGACATGTCTTATGCCAAGAGATGTAAAAATTTGTGAGCACACGAGGCATATTGCAAGACAAAGTGATATAAAAAGTTGGCCTTCCCCTCGATACTTTGCAACTGGTGAAAATTATTGGGCGAAGGAATCTCATGAAATGAATGTAACTTCAGGGAATCCACCATGATATTAAGTTGGGATATGATGAACCTAAGTAATTGACTAGTAGAGATAAAATATACACTTGAAGGGGTTCAATGGAATCTTATACTTGCAACACCATTAGAAGATAGTGTGCAAGTCCTCCAAGTGTTGGGATCATTGTTTATAGCTTGCGGTACCTCATGGTGTAGTGAACACAATTTTTTATTGATTCACATGGTATATATGGATCTAATTGTAACTTGAGAACTCATCCATGAAGGAGGGGGCCTCATGTCTAGCACAAAAATTAATTATTGATCGATGAATAGGGTTGGAAAATTATCCTTTAGACATGTTTGGTTTAAATCCAAAAATTTAGAACACATGTGAATGGTACCCTACTATTTCACAACAGGGATGGGATTAGAGACCCAAGAGGTATATGCAACGGGATAAATAAAACTAGCTTTGTGAAGCTTATTGATTTCATTTTTTATGGCTATTACCTTAGAGGGGTGAAGTGGTCATTTCTTCTACCAAATTGGCAGAACATCAAGCCAACTATATATCTAATGTTTTATTATGGAAGGGTTGATACCATGCATATCTAAATAATACCTAGTGAAGATATCTCTAAACTCTTGAAAGAGATACTTGTATGCAAGTACTTATTTTGAGGAACTTGTGGCCCCAAGGATGATTTCTTTAACGACACCTATTTTCATGGAAATTTCCACCTTGATAGTAGGTGATATTTTAGCCATGTTGCCTCCTTTAAAAGCATCATATGATAGAATTGGATTTTTAAACTAATCGACATGACCAGCGGGAATAAAATCTTTGGTCTCAACAATGCACACCCATGGTATTTTTAGGGTGGAATGCTTTCTATGGAAGAAAAAATGAGCGACGATGCATAGTGTCCCAACAGTAATTAGTTGTCATCATTTCCTCAAGAATGTCCTTATCTGAATGAAAAATGTGAGATGAAGGAGGGGACTTAAGAGGGGCATGAATTGGTTGGGTGTGCATTGAGGTGCTAAACATGTCACAAGTATGTGACACGGAGATAAGTTCCATTGGGAGGATAGAAGTGGATACAACACAAAATCAATGAATTTTTGGATAAGAAAGGCATGATGTTGAGTCCTTATAGGCTTAGATAATCTCAATTCTGAAAGATGATGAGTAGATAGTGGGTGATATCATCTCAAAAATGAATAAATATAGCCTATTTGCATGCAATTTTGAGAATTGTGGGTCATATTAGGGGAGGGACTTTCTTGTCATTCACCGACAGGAGAGAGTTAGGTGGGGTAATAGGTAATTCTAACTACACATACAATGTAGGAATGTCAACAGGATTAGGATGAATGCCCCTCTAAGATAGAAGTGAGGAAGGTGATCCCTAGGTGTTGGTGGCAATGTAAAGGGATTGTTGTAAAAATGTTTGAAGTTGTGTAAGATAAAGGACCTATTGGATCTCAAATATATGTTGGATACAATGTTTGATGATTAGTGGGAATATATAGGTGAAGTAGTCATATTTCCCATGCAAGGCACATGGGTGACTATTCCACTTGTTCTGTAAACAACCCCCCACCTTAGCCTCGGTGGAAAGCATTCACTCATTAATCCAATCACCCTAGTAATAGTTAGAGGCATGGGATACTAAAAAATAAATTGTCTTTGGAACTGGAAACAAAAATAACCATTGCATTAGTCTCTTCAAGAAGAATTCAGTGATATAAAATTTTACCTCAATTCAGCCTTTGGATTGGAAGTTATGATCATTTAAGTTTTTGAAGAATCATAGGGTGCCATGCCATGACCCTACCACATGGAACCCATGTGTCCATGCCACGTGGATGACCTCCCAGTGCCACAAGGAAACTTAGTATTGGATACTGACCCATTCAATACATTTTGGATGTTGGCCCCACCCCTAGCTATAATTCTCAGTGCACCTCGACAAAAAATTTGAGTGCCTCTCAACAAAAACTCCCAATGTGCCCCAGCAAAAACTCTTGGTTTCTCCTGGTTGATACTCTCGGTGCGTCCCCAATTGAAACTCTCGGTCACCCCCAACTAAAACTCTTGGTGCACCCTCAGATGAAACTCCTGGTGTTCCCATGGATGAAACTCCCAATCGCCCCTAGTTGAAACTCTCGATGTGCCCTGACTGAAACTCCTAGTGTGCCTTGAGTGAATCTCCCAAACGCTCCCTAATTATAACTCCCGTTGTGACCTCGACTATAACACCCACTTTGTTCCCTGGTTGAAACTCCCAATGTGACCTCAACTTTCTTCCCAGACTATAACTCCTAGTGTGTTCCCCATTTGAAACTCTCGGTGTGACCCCGACTATAACTCTCAGTTTGTTCCCCATTTGAAACTTTCGGTGTGACCATAGTTTTAACTCTCGGTAACACCTTATTTATTTCCTTAGGGGTGGACCTTATTGTGTACGTAATCTTTCCACACGTCCCTCCAATGATGTGGTGTAATCATATATTTTACCCTATTTCTTCCATGATGAGGTATTTTTCTAGGCCATGTAGATAACATTAGTCGACTAAGGATATGGAGTTAAATTGTGCCTAGCTCGCAGTAATTCCACTCATGACCAGGCCTCACCCATAGATCATCAAGAAGTTGTTGGCCTGAACCTGGGCCATGAGAAATAAGTTCACTCTTGCATCTGATGGTTTTCATAATGCTTTTCTCCCCTGCTGTGCCATGCCCCATTCACAAAGGATTTCTCCTGTGGCTAGACTATGGTGGTTCTACAAATAGCTAGATATCTACTAGAGTTCCACCACGACCAACGGAGTTTTCTAAGGAACCCATTGGTGCTATCACTGCTGAGCTTATGTCAGAGTTATTCTCACTGGATTCACAGTGTCTGTAGCGAAGAGAACTTATTAGGTACTAGTCCATTCAAGCCAATGACTTACTCATCTAGTCCCTTAAAGGTCTTCAACTCCTAATATCTCCAATACTTTACCTAGATCTGACAAATCTCAACATAGAGATCTACTGGTCTCATTCAAGGACCAACTAAGTGTTGCAAGCTTGTAATGGCCACCATGAAATACATGGTGCATACAAGATCACAAGGAGATCAACACTCCTTCAAGGAATAGAGATCCCCTCCCTTAAGTCTAAATAGAAGCACGATCCTTATGGATAGGCACATAATAGATAAGTTTTAGAATCTACAAGCACTCCCTTTTTAGGGATAAGGAATTCTGGGAATAACTGCATCGATGGTGGTCAAATACCTTCCAATACCAACTTGGTGACTCTTTAAATTCCTACAATACTCACACTGCACCCCGCAGTGTAAACATATAAGAAAACATGTGCACCTACCTGGGCATTATTTTTATGATGGACCAAGATCACAAAGCTTGAGAAAGGTCCCCAGGAAACTTGTCTATTAGCAGGGACTTGATGATGATCACCTCCAGACAAGGTATCAATCACATCTAAGCTCCAAGGCATTAATTAACCTTTTAGGAAGGTTTCATCCCTTCTTCCCAACACTAGGACGACAGAAAAAATATGGCTCCTAGCCTTAGGAACCCTCATAACAAGAATGTATATATGTAACATAGATTTAACTTTGCATGAAGTGCAGGATATAAATTCAAGCCATACATATTTGATAGAACATGCCATACTTGACTTAGATTATATAACTACTGGACCGATTCACAGATAGAATGGATGTATAAACCCATCTCCAATGTACCCCTCATGAAAGGCTTGAAGAATCCCCTCATATCACCTCTCAAGTCAGTAAGAATAAATGAAGAATAAATCCTCAATATTATTGTAACATAAGTCATATCAATGCAAGCTATAGTCAATGTAAGCAACACATCGTAACATGAATAATTTCTCGTGTTAGCTATTATTACAATAAAATAAATATTCTTACAAGTTATTCCAGTGCATTGCACAATATGCTATTCATTCATGTGAATAATGAAAACACACACCATGTTCTATGTATTTATATGCACCATTCCAATCAAGAAATGCAACCACATGTTTATTAGTATTGCAATATATACATAAGAACACTTATCTTTGAATATTATGGGAAACTGAATATGAGACTAAGACTCTCCACCCAATTGCAGATAGTTGCAGCCAATTATCACTTGCAACTATCACCCCCTAGCTAGATTCTAGAGACTGAGACATATTTCTTAGGGATTGTAGGATTCATGAAGGTTGAAGCACAGAATCTGGAGGTCCTCCCACCTCCACCCACTAACCAAGTGGTAGTCAATTGATATTTAGGGACTCGAGAGATATTTCACCTCCACCCTCTAGTTGTTCAAAAACCTATAAGCTTCAGGGAATCAAGAGGTTGCACCTCCACCGCTGGATTATCACACAATTATTACACCCTCAAAGGGAACTTGAGAATCCACTATCAAACTGAAATGAAACAAGCAAGAAGACTCTGGAACTTCCTACCAAGACTCCAAGGGCTAAACCTATACCCCAGGTTGTCAAGGGAATATATAGAAAACCCATCTCCACCCTCCATCCTCTAGGGCATCTAGAGATTTACCCTCATCTGTAGAAGCCCCTCCCATACTCCAATTACTCAACCAAAATATAAATTTCTCTTCTAAGAGCCCAGCAATAGACCAAAAGTGCCTCTCTATCTGTTTTTCTCCATAGTGATCTCCTTCACAAGTTATTGTCCACGGTGGTTCTTCTCCTCCTCTTATTCCCCAATTCATTGTTAGATCACTCTTTGTGCATTTCCGCTCTGATTCATTTTCTTTCCCTTTCATCCACAACGATTCTTTCCTGTTGCCTGAAAAGTTGCGCAGAGTCTTTTAGAGCTATGTATTTTTGCCACATTCCCCACAAATTTTCCTTTGATGAATGTAGTCCAACAACCTCTTGCACATGTGAGCTCCATATATAACTCCTCAATGGCATTGCCCTGGTTTTCCATTAAAAATGTTCTCCCTTGTTGCCTTGTTCCTTTCCCCAAGCAACATGGGTTAGCTACTTGTTTATGTAGTCCATAAATTTAGGGCATCAATTCTATTAAAGGCATAAGTAAACTAAACATCTAAAGAAAGTAACCACCCCAGTACCTAGAATTTGTGTCCCATAACTCAACCCATAATTATTTTATGAAATTATTTACATTGAAAAATGAGATTAGGCAATTGGGGTTATCACAAGTTCACTAATGTGGACATGTAGCAATTAGTGGATGGATCGTGTTTAGCATTTAAGTTTGGTCCAGCTATTAGTTGTTGAATTAGGAGAGTCGTTTGACTATGATAACATGTATCATATTCATGGGATATTGGGACAATGATGTGTGTAATGGACATTTACAGAGCATATGACTCAAGGATTATTAGTGCATAATTTTTATTACACCCCTGGGTGGATGAAAAAGCAAGGTTTCCAACTAAGGGTGGGGTTGATAACAAAGGTGAAGTATGTGAAGTTTGGGGTGAATTCTATAATTTGGGGAAAATAGGGCATAGATTGATAGGGTTCCCTAGAGTATTGCATAGAACACATAAAGGGGTACTTGTTGTTGAAATATGTAACTATGTTCGGTCTTCGTAATGACATGTGTAATCATGATTTTATGTAATTAATGTAAACAAGAAAAATTAAATCATTTTATGCTTGATACATGAGTTTCATGCTCAAGGAATTTTATTTTATAGATGAAGCTCCCATTGTGAGCTATTAGGTTTGGTAATTAAGTCATAAAATTCAATTGAGTCAATGGCATGTATGAAATATCCTTATTGGGCATGTTACATATGTATTTGAGTCATTGTAAGAGTAAAAATACCCTCCAAGGCCAAGCTCAAGCACTCTTAGCAATTTGGCCTTAAAATGAAGCAATGGACCTACACCAAGATGATATTTCGAGCTTGGCCTCATTCTAAACACATAATGAAGACCCAATATGTTCGAGCACAAGGAAGAAGAAAATCCTCTCATCAAGCGAAGAAGAGGAGGACAAGAAGGAAGGAAGATAGAAGAAATTTTCAATTTTTTTTGGGCTATTTCAATTCAGACATGTGAAGAGATTACAACTCTTCCTTCTGTAAAAAATGAGATATACTGTCATCTCAAGTAGGCAGAAATAATTCAAGGAAAGGACCTACATTTCAAGTCAAATTGATAGAGAAGTCAATGCAAGTTAAGCAAAGGAGAAAAGGGTTATAATTTCCCTAGTTATATCCACACGTTCAAAGATTGCAGTCAATTTCAGGAGGTCAATAATTGTAGGAATAGAGGTTGAAGATTTCAGGCAAGGGTTGTAAGACTAAGGGCTAGAGAAGAAGGAAAAAATTGCAGTAGCATCAAGAAGAAATTATTGTAACTTGTAGCAAGGTTTTACTTGGTCTTGGAGGAGTTCTTGGTCAAGGATCTAGGTCTTGGAATTCATCAATTGAAGATTCTATAAGAAGAAGAATTCATTGGGTTTTCCTCTCTAGCTTGGAGTGGTTTTGGCCCTGGCTGATAGCCTACATTTTTTGTCCTTTGTGTCATTTTTATTTATGATTTGGTATTTTTTTAATGAATACGAACACATAATAACAATTAAGTACAAGAAGAGCCTAATTAGAAAAAGTAAAAAGTCCTCACAAGCAATTATCATCATAAGAGAAGTCAAATATCTCTACCCTTGATTTCTCAACATCGTATCAGAGCTAAGGTGACAAGTCAAGGAAGGGTAGCTCAGTAAGGGACACTCAAGCACTCAAAAACCGAATTTCTAGAAATACATCAAGGGCATTGAAGAATCAAGGAGACCATCTCATCTCCAAGAAGATAAGGGCTACATTATCATATTGAAGAAAAGTGTCAAAACCATAGATCGATCAAAGAAGGATCCTACACTAGAAGCATTCTTTGATCCTCGCTCAAATCATCATCACAAGGAAGAAGATCTCAAAATACCATACCTCTACTCACATTAAAGAAATACACAAATCAAAGCATCTTGAAGTATACTCATCCAAGGGAAGTAATAACAAAGGAGTTGTTGGCATCATCAAAAGATTCAAGGTGATCTCCATCTCTTTGGATTCAAGGATCACTTTTGAAGAAAACTAATTTCATTAAGAAGAAATTTTCTATCATCATCAAATTCAAGAAGGCATGAGGTTGAAGGAGCATATTCACAAGTAAGTACATTTATGTCTACATCTGAATCTGTCCAAATTTCTTTTTGCAAGGAAAGCAACAAGTTGGTTGGGGATTCAAACTTTCTATCATGGAAGAAAATGATAGATCTGAACCTCATAGAAAATGATGTCATGAAACATGTTAAGGGCTCAATAACCAAACCTGCAAAAGAATATGCTCAAGAAATTTCAAGGTATATGAAAGGGGAGGTAAGGGATCAAAGGATTCTCATAGAATCCATCAAGGATCCCCTCATTCCCTATGTATAAAAATTAGAAACATCAAAATAAATAGATGAAAAACTTTTAGAGTTTTTCTT
The DNA here is from genome assembly GCA_034641835.2 of Pinus albicaulis. Classification (NCBI taxonomy): domain Eukaryota; kingdom Viridiplantae; phylum Streptophyta; class Pinopsida; order Pinales; family Pinaceae; genus Pinus; species Pinus albicaulis. The sequence goes on from CM076577.1 coordinate 413,911,977, forward strand.
TGCAAGATTGTAGGTGAAGTAATCTTGTTAAGGAAAAATCTAAAAGATGAAGATATCAAAAGAATAAGGAATAGCCTCATACTTTATGAGGATATCTAAAATAAGAGATCAAATACAAGAATTGGGAAAGATAATGTATGACAGAGAAATGGCTACCATAGTGCTCAATGCACTACCGAAAGAATGGGGCAACTTCTCATCAATTATCTATGGGAAAAAATAAGCTACTCCATTCAATGAAATATGGCCACTATGAAAAATTGAAGAAACTAGGTTGAAGGAAAAATATGATGTAGGATCAAATGAGAAAACTCAAGCATATGCTTCTGTGACCAACAGAAAAGGGAATTTTGGTAAATTTGGTCCTAAAAAACGAAAGAATAATATGACAAAGGTTCAATGTTATGGATGTCAATAATATGGGCACTATAAGATAGATTGTCCTAAACTCAAGAAGGACAACAACAAAAGAGGAAGGGAAGAATCCCATATCATTGAGGAAGTGGAATAATTTGAAAAGAAGAAATCCAAGGAGTAATTAAAATAACTCTACTATGATTGAGATAGTCTTCCTCACCTAGTTCTTTTCAAGCTTTTGTTTCAAATTTTCTGTTCTAAAACTATCATGGTAGGAATCATTAGAAGCATGATAGGATGCATCATGTTATAAGATGGCATCATTGAAGGATATGATTGAAATAAAGATCACGTAACATAAACATAAAGAAGAATGAAATATTGTTGGAATATAAGTCTATGGATGCCACCTATAGAAGGATGTAGCTCTTGGTAACCTCATTAGAAGTATAAGGAGTACTTATGGGAAAAAGGAAGTCATATAGTATAGAGCTCATCATACATCATTCAAAAGGATAATTTGCAAGATGAGGATAATCAAGATCCTCCGATGGAATCTTAATTAGAAGGTTCACATATTGGAAGAAGCAAGTGTATCGCCGGGAATTCCATATTGTATGGTATTCTTGGGATAATAGTATGATGACAAAATAAGTGAAGCAGACCAAGGGATTAAAATTCTTTCAATCAAGGAAGCTACCAAAGGAAGTATAGATGACCAAAAGAAAGTGATGAGGTATGTATGCTTGTACTTGATAAAATAGAGTCATGCTATATGGTTGTAGATATCATGAATGGGTTATCTACCTCAAGAGAATGATCAAAAGAAAGGATCTCCTCCTATGAAAGGATGCATGAAGGCATGGTTCACACACTCATTAGATAAAAATCAACATAATATTCCTTCATATGTGTTAGCATCAGGTTTTCACCTTTACCTAAAGGAAACTGAGGTTAGGGTCTATGAGAGGAGAACAAGAAGAAATAAAAAGATAATTCTAGAAGAAGAGGACGCAAAGCATACAACAACAAAAGATGAAAAAGGGAAACAAAAAATGGAAACAGGGGATGAAGAAATAGAAACAAAGTCGAGGTTTCATTCCTTGAGAAAACCTGACACTAGATCTCCCAATAAGATTAGTCTTGGCTTCAAATTTAAATTCATCCTAGACTGAAAGAACCAATATTCATTGATGAAGAGGAATATGTGGAACCTTCCATGGGTGAGAAGAAAGTTGTAAAAAAGAGGAAAACAAAATTTGCAAAAAGAAAGAAACAAGAAACCCTAACAGTCAACAAAGACATTAAAAAAAGTGGAAAGAGGTTTACAAGATAAAAAACAAACCAATACAAGTTGATCATGCTTTCTCAAGCTACTAAAACCATGGAAGAATAAACAAATTCTCATTTTTGGTAAAGCAGTACCTTGAGCTAAGAACATGGGAATTTTTTGTTGTTGTAAAAACCCAAATTTTGACTAATATATTTCATGGAGTTATCTGATCATCTAACCAACATATTCTAGGGGAGAATGATTATATTATTCAAAATTTTGTGGATTGCAACCATGCAGATGAATTCCCTATGGTTTTGGTCAAATAGTCAACAAGCTGAGAGAAATGGAATCACTCTATTTTTTCGTGTTTTAGTCACTATGTTCAAACACGTGGTGATGAATTTCAAACAACCAAAAGAGGTTTTTGTTTTAAATGGAATGATGTACAAAAACACCGCTCATATTTTAACCAGATATCATGGTTTGGAAATTACAGAGGAATATTTGAGGCCTAGTTCTCCAGATTTTGTAATTTTGTTATTTTCTTGTTTTAGCCACTATTTTCAAGTGAAATTTCTGAACATATGGAGATGAATTTGTTAACATAAAAAAGATATTTTTGCTGGTAACATACAAATTTCAAGAATTGCCTCTCATTTTTTACCCATATAGCATGATTTGAAGTATATGAAGGAATATTTGCAACCTATTTTTTAGGATTTAAATATTTAATTATTTCTTGTTTTAGTCATCCACTTTGGGCACGGTTTTCAAGAATATGAAGATGAATTTTCCAAATAAGAAAGAGGTTTTTGTGGGGAATGAACTGATTATTAAAAAAAAAAAATCCCTTTCAGTTTGTACACAACTATCACGGTTTGGGATATCTGAATTCATCTTTAAAGGCTATTTTTCAGAAATTTGCCAGATTTTTTGAAATTTTGTTTCCTATAAAAATGCCAAGTCAACACTGAAGGCCACCTCATCAAATTCGACTCGAAGATCAAAATAAATATGGATGAAGATGTTTTTAGATCCATTTCTTTTGGATCTTGAGGATTATTGTAATTAATACTTTCCACATATTGTGGATCTGAATATGTAGTATTTCTATAAATTAAATGTAAAAGGCAGTCAAAAGGTTGGACTTTGAAACAAAATAAACTTTTTCTTTGTGTGTGATAAAATTATTCACCTTTTAAAGTGCCAAGAATACTAGGATATTATGTTCATGATACGAATATTCTTGTGATGGTATGCTCAGTCAGTATTTCTCATGTGATATTTTCCTTTCTATGTGATATCATTTATCTACTTTCTTCTGATGTTTAAATGAGATTATGTGATAGAATTCATTATTTTAATGCTCTGGTTCATGTGATTTAAACATCTGCACTATTTCTCCTAAATCTTGCAGGATTCATGTTTCATGCCCTACTATAGTGGATTATTTTCTTCTTCTACTACCATTCAAATGATGTTTGATATCTCTACAATTTTCCATCTATGATGTCTCTGGCCCTCTTGATTCATACAGTCAATATCTTGGTAGCTACATCTGAAACTTGATTTGTTGACTCAATTTTTCAACAGATTAATTGCTTCATCCCAACCACCACACTCAAAATCCAAAAACCCTACTGAAGATCTAACCATTGTTTAAAGACAAAACTAGTTGCTAAGCTTAGTGATTAGATTGTGAGGGAGATCCCTATCTGGATTGAAGGGGATAACCTTCAATCTACAATACTGGTTTGAAAATGTTCCCTTAGGAAGCCTTATGTTATAGCCAAGAAGCTTTCTGAATAATAACATATTGGAGAAAATAATGGGGATAAAAAAGTGCATATTCCCCATAACTGTTTTTACTAATGAGATCTGATTCCTGAGGGAAAGCAGGTATTTAGACACAATTGGCTGTTAATTTTCCCTGATGAATCCATCTTCAAGAATCCAGAGTTTTAAGCTTCTATGGCGACTCCATGGTAAAACGATCCAAACCTAGAAACATGGATGGTGACTCCACTGTATGATGAATATAGAGCATAATTATAGATCTAGTTGCCTGATTAATCAAGATGACAAGGTATGCATTAATGAATCGTGCACATATACCATGTTTTCCAAATCATATCCCTCGCATGGATTGGAATAATTGTCTGCCAAAGTTTAAGGATCGGGGAAGGGATGATTTTGGTTTACATTTGGTCAAATTTCATTTTCATATTCGTAATTTAGGAGTTTACTTGCCTGAAAATTGCGTCATGAAGATTTTATTTATTATCTTGAATATTTCTATGTAGTTTTCTATGAGCATTATAAAGAATCCTACCCTTCTTTATTACTGGTGAAAAATGTTGTGAGCATGTTGAAAATTTCATTCAACACCTTAAAATTTTAGATGGTGAGGAGAATCTAATGGATGAGGAAATTCAAGAAACCATTTTTGAAAATTCCTTTCAACAAGAAATAGAAGACACTAGTTGCTCGGATAATCAAGGCAATTTTCAATAGATTAGAGCTTCTCCCTTAACTAAAAATGAAACAGATTATCTTCTTGGTGTATACAATCATGTTTCATCACCTCAAATTGATGAAGATATGCAGAAATTTTGTCAACTTTTATGTGACCAAGAGTATGAGGATAGTCAAACAAATGCCTCTTCAAATCAATCATTTTCTGAGTTTTTGTCTCATGATGAAATTACTAAAAATAAGAATTGTGAAAGTGCTCATATTGGTGTTTTCTCACATTCACAAGAGAATCATGTACAAGAACTTATTTCCCTTCATTCATCTAAAATTCAAATTGACATTTTTCAAACAAATTTATTGAAGGTTAATGAGGAAAGATCAAAATTGTTTGATAAGCAAGAGAGTGTTTTTAATGCACATGATGTGGTTGTCATATTTTAACCTATTCTAGATGGTATATAGTATTTTTTTGATGAGAATGATGAGCAATCTACTATCATGTATTTTGAGAATGATGTTGATAATCAAGGTATAAAGCAAGAACAACCAAAAACTATAAATGGATTTTTTTCTCTTGTCTTTGCTCATAAAAACGATGTGATTGCATGTTTTCCATGATGCTTTAGCCAATCTATTGCATTCATCAATAAAGGTGGAATATGTTTTGTTCATAAGCTTAGGTTTTTGATTAAATTTTCGTTTTGAGTTTCCATCCTTTACATTTCTCTGTATGCTTATGGAAGGTGTGAGAAGAATTCGAGTGAGTGGTCATCTCCTTACATGGTTGTACTGGAAATTATGTATCACTTGATTGGGTATAATTTTAGAAAATTAGAGTATGATGTTTTTCAATAAGTTCGTAGTTAGAGCATATTTTTATCAATTTTGTTTTCAATTTTTAATCGGTATTTTTAATAAGGATTGGACTCGGTTAGATCGCAGGTCACAGTTTGCAAGTTGCAATTTGATTTCAATTGCAAGTTGAGTTGTTAGTCTTTGAGTTGGGAGCAACTTATTGGATCAACCACAGGGTCAATGTGTTCTTTACTGCAACCTGGGGAGACAATAACCCCATTGGATCAAGTTGCTAGCATAAGGTTTGCATCTTTCCCTAAAGGGCCAAAGGCTATTTTTATCAGTTCATTATGTAAAGTCATGATTATGTAAAGGGCCTATAAAATTTCTCATGTAAATTGCTATATACGCCTAGGGACATGTCTAATCAAGTATTTTCACCTAACCCTAAGCTTATCCTAATTTTTTCACAACGAAATTAGCCTACTGTAAGGCTACAATTGACGCTGCGAAATATTTTTGTAGCGCTCACCAAAAATTTTAAAAGATAGGTTTTCGAGCTGCCAACTCCATCATTTCAAGTGCTTGAGAATTTTTTCACAAAGGCCTACCCATTTATATCCATGATGTGACAACTAACTGCATTGTAAAGCCCAAGAAGGAATTTTAAACTCAAACCCTAAATTACCTAGTTTACCCTAAAACGGTAATTTCCAGTAAACCCAAAAAATTGTTTATAGTGCGCAGGAAAGCTCTAAAGTGTTTGCAGCATCCGGCCAGGAGAATTCAATACTATAGATGGATTTGCAGCGTTATAGTATATGTAAATATGGTTCGATCAGGTCATGTGAAGAGGTTTATGTCAAAACCCTAGCTAAGGAAACAAAGGGAGAGCCTAGTCATATCCCTGTTGAAGGGCATATAGAAAACCTTGTAAAGGAACCAAAGGTTAGGGTCTATGTGAGGAGAAAAAGAATAAATAAAAAGATAATTTTGAAAGAAGAGGAGGCAAAGCATACAACAACAAAAGACGAAAAAGGGAAACAAAAAATGGAAACAGGGGATGAAGGAATAGAAACAGAGTATAGGGTTCATTACTTGAGAAAACCTCACACTAGAGCTACCAATAAGATTAGGCTAGGCTTCAAAGTTAAATTTAACCCTAGACTGAAAGAGCCAATAGAATCGATGAAGAGGAAGATGTAGAACCTTCCAAAGGCGAGAAGAAGCAGCAAAAACAAGGCAAACATAATCTACTGAAAGAAAGAAACAAGAAACTTGAATAGTCGGTAAAGACATTAAAAAAAGTGGTAAAAGGTTTACAATAAAAAAATAAAAAACAAAAAACAAAAATAAATAAATAAATAAAGGTTGAGCATGCTTTCTCAAGCTACTGAATCCCTGGAAGAATAAACAACTTTGCATTTTTGGTGAAGCAGTACCTTAAGCTAAGAACAGGGGAATTTATTTTGTTGTAAAAGCCCTGATTTTCACTAACATATTTCATGAAGTTCTTTTATAGTGTAGCCAGCATACTCTAGGGCTGAATGATAATATTATACAAAATTGTGTGGATTGTAAGCACATAGATTAACTCCCTATGGTTTTGGTCAAATAGTCAACAAACTAGGAGAAATGGCAACACTCTTTTTTCCCGTGTTTTAGTCACTATGTTCAAACACATATTTCAAACAGGTGGTGACAAATTTAAAAACAAAAAGAGCTTTTTGTTTTAAATGGGATTATATACAAAAACCTCATTCATATTTTACCCAGACATCATGGTTTGGAAATTTCAGACGAATATTTGAGGCTTATTTTTCCATATTTTGTAATTTTGTTATTTTCCTGTTTTAGACACTATTTTAAAATGCAATTTTTGAAAATATCGAGATGAATTTGTTAAAAAAAAAGGTTTTTGTTGGTAACATACCAATTTAAAAAAACCTCTAATTTTTTACCCATCTATCATGGTTTGAAGGATATTAAGGAATATTTACAGCGTATTTTTCAGGATTTAAATATTTAATTATTTCTTGTTTTAGTCATACACTTTGGGTGTAGTTTTCGAGAATATGATGATAAGTTTTCCAAATATGAAAGAGTTTTTTTATGGGAAATGAGCTGATTTATTAAAAAAAAAAACAAAAACAAAAACAAAAACTCTCTTTCATTTTGTACATAGATATCACAGTATGGGAGATACGAATGCACCTTTAAAGCCTATTTTTCATAAAATTGCCAAATTATTCGAAATTTTGTTTCCCATAAAAATGCCAAGTCAATCGTTGAAGGCCACCTCATAAAGTTAGACTTGGAGATCAAACTAAATAAGGATGAAGAGGTTTTCAGATTCATTTGTTTTGGATCTTTAGGATTATTTTAATTAATACTTTCCACAAATTGTGGATCTAAAACCTATGTAGTATTTCTATAAATTAAATGTAAAAGCATGACAAAAGGTTGGACTTTGAAACAAAGTAATATTTTCATGTGCGTGTGATCAAATTATTCATCTTTTCAAGTTCCAGGAATACTAGTATATTATGTTCATGATACATAGATTCTCATGATGGCATGCTCAGTCAGTTTTTATCATGTGATAGTTTCCTTTCTATGTGATATCATCTATCTGCTTTCTTCTGATGTTTAAATGAGATTATGTGACAAAATTCAGTAGTTTAATGCTTTGGTTCACATGATTTAGGCATTTGCACTATTTATCCTAAATCTTATGTGATTCATGTTTCATGCCCTACTATAGTGGATTTTTTTTCTCCTTCTACTACCATTTAGATGATGTTTGATATGTCTACAATTTTCCATCTATCCCACCTCTGCCCCTCTTGATTCATACAAACAAGATATTGGTAGCTACATCTAAAACTTGATTTGTTGACTCCATTGCCCAATGGATTTATTGCTTCATCCCAACCACCTCACTCAAAATCCAAAAACCCTATTGAAGGTATAGCCATTGTCTAAAGACACAACCAATTGCAAAGCTTAGTGATTAGGTTGTCAAAGAGAGCCCTCTTTGGATTGAAGGGGCTAGCCTTCAATCTACAATATTGGTTTGGAAAGGTTACCTTAGGAAGTTTTCTGTTATAGCCAAGAATATTTCTGAGTGATAATAATAGGAAATATGAGGTGGTTGACAAAGTTTAAGGAACTATGATTGGAAATTCCTTGGAGGAAATGTGTGAATAAAGAAAGGAAGAGATAATGAAAAATTAAACTATGAATGAGGAAATCAAAATCCAAGGACTAGAATATTTGACTATGATATCTCCATGGGAAAGATATGAAGATCCTGATATATTCTGAAAAAAGAAAGAGACCCTTGGCATTGTATATCTTTTTGGAGATGTGTCAATATATATGCATGATCCTCATTCAAGCAAGGAGATGTCACGATGAAAGACCATCACAAAGGTTTTTTTTTTTTAATGATCATTTTCTATTTTTGAAAAATATTTGGATGGGCTAATGCAGGGCTACCAAGGGAATATTTGTAGATGTCATCTACAACTAACACTCTTGTGCTAGGATGAAATATCCTGAAGGAAACATGATGCAGAGATGGTAGAAAGGTATGAAGGAAGGCCAGATATAGACTAATGGATAACTCTCCATTGAAATGAAGTATGACATGACTCATGAATGAAATTGATGGATGGTATGTGCCCTACAAGAAGTCCCAAAAGAATGTAGGCTCCATATCAAAGAAGAAAACTCATGACATCGAAGGAAGGAGTCTTAAAAGCGGTTGTTTGTCCCATGATCTCCACCTAAAGAGCTGCTAGAATCAGGTCCCTCGTCAAGAGGGAACTTGGTCAAATCTATGATTAAGAGGGAGCTTGGGTACATTCATTTTATAGGAATGGGTACACTCCTTCATTGGAATGGATATGTCCTCCCTATTTAAGAGGGAGAGATAGACACATCATTATTGTATTCACTTGGGAAGATAGAGTGGAGGATTGGGTAAGCATATGGAATCTGATGCTCTTTGAGGATGTAGCAGGGAATCCAAGATAGGAGTAGTTGTAGAGGACCAATATTCTTTGAGGATTGGGAATGCAAGATAAGATTAATAGTCCTGGTGGAACATACTCTGAGAGAACCCGAGTAGGGTATGTTTCGAGAGAGACAGTGATGAGGGTATCTATAACTCATTAGTATCGCCAGCATTGTGCTCTAATATTGTGGAGAGATAGAGTGGTTATTCAAGGCCTTGCTATGTAAAAATGTTGGATGATATGATGCTATACAAATGAGTTACCAATTTGACTCTTCTTATGAGAATTATTCTGATTGAGAATGTCCAAGTACCTTGTATGGATTATGAATACATCCCTAGTTAAAAGGAAGCATTGAAATATGTAACTAGTTTAGGTCTTCGTAATGACATGTGTAATTATTATTTTATTTTAATTAATGTAAAGAAGACAAATAAAATCATTTTATGCTTGAGACATGGGTTTCATGCTCAAAGAATTTTATTTTATAAATGAAGCTCCCATTCTAAGCTATTAGGTTTGGTCATTAAGTCATAAAAATCAATTGAGTCAATTTCATGTATGAAAGACTCTTCTTGGGAATGTTACATATGTATTTGAGTCATTGTAAGAGTCAAAATACCCTCCAATACTAAGCTCAAGCACTTCTAGTAAGTCAGCCTTAAAATGGGGCAGTGAGCCTACACTAAAATGACATATCGGCCTAGGACCCAATCAATTCATCTTATTTACATGGGAAAATCATTATAGGTGTACTTGGCCTCGTTCTGTGCACACAAAAAACAAATGAGAAGTTCAAGCACAAGGAAGAAGATAATCCTCTCTTCAAAAAAATAAGAGGAGGGCAAGAAGGAAGGAAGATCGAAGAAATTTTGAATATTTTTTGGGCTATTTCAATTCATGCATGCAAAGAGATTAGGGTTATTTTTTGTAGCAAATCAGATCTATTTTCATCTCAAGTAGCCCGAAATAAATCAAGGAAATGACCTACATTGCAAGTTGAATTGGTAGAGAATTCAATACAAGTCAAGCGAATGAGAAAAGGTTTAGAATTTCCATAGTTCTATCCACACATGCAAAGATTGCAGTCAACTTCAGGAGGTCGAGAATCGCAAGAAGATAGGCCAAATATTTCAGGCAAGGATTGTAGGACCAAGGGCTAAAGAAGAAGGGAGAGATTGCATTAGCATCAAGAATAAATTATTGTGACTTAAAGCAATGTTTGAATTGGCCTTGGAGGAGTTCTTGGTCAAGGGTCTATGTATTGGAATTCGCCAATTGAAGATTATATAAGAAGAATAATTTGTTGGGTTTTCATATCAATCATGGACAGGTTTTAGCCCTAGATGATAGACTACATTTTTTGCCCTTTGTCTCATTTTTTTTTATGACTTGGTAGTTGTTTGATGAAGAATAACACATAATAATAATCAATTACAAGAAGAGCCTAATTAAGAAAAGTAAATAGTCCTCACAAGTAGTTATCATCATAAGAGAAATCATCTAATATCTCTGCCCTATATTTCTTAGCATTTGTTGGGTGGCCAAAGTTTTGTATTCAATATTCTTCTTCTGCTTTCTCCCGGATTATTTCCTAGCATTGTCCATGGGTGTTGTAGTGCCCCTATTTGTATTTCTAATATTTTTTAGGATGGGGTAGTAAAAGGGTGATATTAGTTTTTCATATTAATCGAGCATCACTAATGGCATAAAGACTGCAATGGGAGGTTCAAGATACCATATAGGGATAACGAAAACCATGTTAGGGAGGGTAAATGTGACCATAACTTGATAAATTGTGGCCTTGGGGTATGGATAGAAGAAGGTGATTTGAGTTAAATGATGTGGAATTGTATTAATTACTGGGGAAGGACCTACCTCATGGATTATCTAGGAAAGTGATGTGGATGTAGAAGATTACTCCAAGGTAGTTAAAACCATGCATGCTAGAGATAACTCAAGGGATTAGATGATTAGTGTGTTTCTTCGGTAAGTTCCTAGGCGGGTTCTCACGACATAACTTAATGAAGGATTTTACCTCATGTTGGTACCCAATGAGGGGTATTATTATCTATAGTGGGTGAGGCTCATGATTCATAGTGCACCAATTGGTCATTAGTGACAATATTCCCATTGTGAAGGAAACTCATTGTGTGAAATATTGAGGAAGTCACTACCTTCATGGAAACATATAACTCTAGCCAATTGGGATGTTGTAATTTAAGAAAGTTTCCATGATCTATGTGTCAATGAGAACCATGATACCTCCTAGTTCAATAAGTACATTTTGAAACAGACCCACTATTTGAGAGGGATGACCATCATAAGCCTTAAGGGTGTTGAAACCCACATGTAGTTCATGAGAATCTAACATTTTCCATATGTGTTTGGACATGATACATGTAGATGCTTCTTCATTAATGATGTAGCAATGGATCATAACTTTATAAAAGATGATGTTGATTTCAAGTGTGACTAAAGATGGCAGCTGAGGTTTATAGTTATCCAAATCAAATGTGATGAGGTAGAAGTAAAAGGGATCAACTACCCCCATTTCTAAGAGAAATTATTTTATCTAATACAAGGATGTTTGTAAGACCTCAAACATGGACATGGTCACATGAGATTGAGCCAAATCATATACAATGTTGTAATTATGAGTTTCCCTCATATGCAGGTTGTGAGCGTTGCATTATGGAGGTGATTTTGGTACTTGTGGAGTAGGGTCATCACTATGATGTGGGATTATCAAAGGAATTTTAACAATAGGTGGATTAGTATTCACGAAAATTGGATTAGGTTCATGTTGCATACAATATTGGCAGTTGTGAGTATGCATACGTAATTTCTATGGAATTCATGTAAATGTATTCATTGGCAAGTTCACTTGCATGAATTAGGAGTGGCTAGAAATAAGACATGGTATTTTTATTAGATGGTTTGGATTCCTATTGGGTTGTTACTATTCCTTATTAAGGGAAAGGAGCATGTAAAATTGCAAGTTACTATAAGGAAGGAAATGTTTTTGTAGGAGGAGCCACTTCTTGTGGAGGGGGAGGGAGGGGGCACTTGATTTACCATACTTTCCTTCATGCATTTAAAGTTAGCTATCAAGGGGTAATTATGGGTGTAGTATCCAATTCACAACGGAATGCATAAGGAGAATTAGTGTGAATTCCATCATTCTTCCCTTTGTTAGGTGGGTTATATTACAATAATTTTTGTGTTGGTTCCCATTAGTGGGTTTGGGGAGTGTTATAGGCCATTTCATCGCATCTGGTAAATAGGCCTTCAAACATAATCATTCACATCCTTTGAAAACTTTGTCATCCTCTCTCCATAAATCCCTAGGCATGAATCTCTTAAAACCGTGATTTTCTAGCGAAAATTGCTTCATTTCAGTGATTTTTAGGCCCCAACGCACCCTAGCCATTTAGAGACCAAAATTCACCAGCAGGTTGGCCCTCTTTGGACCTACATTGATCACCAGTAGGTTGCCCCTTTTTGGGGATGCATTGATTCTAGAAATTTGGGAAAAATAAAAATAATCTCAAAGCTTCTTCTTCCAAAAGCTTCTAGGAGTTGTTATGACTATTTACCTTGGATGAAAGTCTCAAATCCTATCCTATCCTACCTTGGAGATTTAACCCTTTATCCCTTGAGTTCATCCTCCCATTAAAAGTGGATCTGAAGTCTAGATTGTTAAATGGATAAGAATTCTTATCTTACCATCCCCTTCTATATATTTGTGGTTATCCACAAGCTAGGGTTAGCTTTTGGAGATAGATTCTACCCTCATGTCATTCTTGTGAGAGCCGTTATTCCATGCATTAGGGTGAAATAGAGGTACACTTTGTGGCAAGGAAGGACAAGTCAACTTGGAGGAGATCTTATGCAATATCAACTCCTATATTTGGTTGCAACTCTCTCCATTTCTATTAATACAAAGAGTTCATTGTTTTCCTATATGTGATGTTATGATTTCATATATTCCAATGCCATGTTGATCCATTGAATAAAGTGATTAGATGATGCTAAATAGATGTCGTAGATCATTGGATTGTGTTGTTTAATTGTGAAGATTCCAATTATGGAAAATATGGAGATCATGCTGGTGACAAACCATCTACTAGTGATAGTAAGGTTCAAGGGAAAAAGGGTAAAGTAAAATTTCCCTATAGGTTATGTGAAGGGAATCATCCTATTCACCTTTTTCCTTACATGGATGAAGCCTCAAAAGTGTTGGAAAACCTTACAACTTATCAACCTTGTCTTCTAGTTGATTATCAAAATCTTTCTCCCAATCCTCCAATAGCTGATGAATTGGTTGATTAGAATTCGAATCCAATCAATCCCACTTTCTCTCAACGTGAATCCCATGATTTTGTTCCCAGCCAATCATTAGTTTATAAAATGGTTGAATCTATTCCATCTTTTGTTGATCGTACCTTTCCCATAGAGAGTGAAGTTCATATTGCTTAGGTTCTTCTCATTTATTCAGTTTTTTATGAACCAGGGAGAAATATTCCCTTTCCTGTAGCACAAGGGGGATTTTCTTTCGTTCTTACAACATCCCCCCCAAGTAGTATAGTCACTTCCTTTGATTGGAGTCAACTAGCAGGATAACGTCTTCCTCCTTACGTGCCCTTCCAAATCATAGTACAAGATTATAATATGGTCGTATCTGGCATAGTCATAGACAAAGGTGCATCAGTCAGTATTCTGTCCTCAAATACTTGGAAAGCATTCAGTTCTCTGCAGCTTGTGACCATTACCTAGAGTCCGTTGGCTTTTAATAGAGGAACCAGTTAACCGTTAGGGATCCTTCCTAAGTTGCTTATTATAATGGGAGGAAAAATTGTCTATATCGATGTGATGGTAGTCCAAGGCCCTTTGGATTTTAATTTACTCCTTGGGCATGACTATGTTTATGTCAAGGAAGCTCTTGTCTCTTCACTCTCTCATGTGACGTTTTTTCCACATGAAGGAAGAATCGTGACCATTGACCAACTTTCGTTCGCTGGTCCTAATTTGACTACCAATAAACCAACTTCCCTAAATGGTCCTTATATGCAAGTGGTATCTCTCCCGCCACAAGTTAATTATGTAGCGACCTGTTCCATGCCTGCATCTTTTGATGATATAGAAGGTGATGTATTGCATCATTTACCGGGGGAATTGGAGCCTGATATTTCCATTGGATCCTTTGACATGTATCCCTTCCAGAGTGTTTTTCTCACATCTAATGATAACCTCTTGGAAGCCATGGCCTTTTGTAGGTCATGATCAAAGTACCCAGAGCAGGGTTCCTTTTCTTGTGTCAAGCTCCATAACAAATGAAACAAGGTTGTCAGAGCAGAGTTCCTTTTCTTGTGTCAAGCTCCTTAAAAAATGAAACAAGGTTGTTAGAGAAGATTTCCTTTTCTTGTGTCAAGATACTTACAAAATGAAACAAGATTCCTAGAGCATAGTTCCTTTTCTTGTGTCAATCTTGTTAAAAAATGAAACAATGTCCCTTGAGCATAGTTCTTTTCCCATGTAAAGCTCGTTAAAAAATGAAACATATATCCCTTCCAATTCGAGTCTTTGATTAGATCTCGTAAATTCCCAATCGAGTCTTTCACTTGATGTCATAAATGAACCTTCATTCCATCCAAATGTTGGTAATAAGTAGTCTACTTAGGTGAATGAAATGAACCTTGGGGGGGATGTACCTTGAATTGAGTCATTATGCTCGAGGCATGAAAACTTATTTCAAGCATAGTTTTTTTCTTGTTTCAATTTTGTGTAAAAATGAAACCAATTTCAACCATAGTTTGTCATGTTTCAATTTTGTGTAAAAATGAAACCATTATCATCCTATCCTTCTTGGTTAAAATTTTTATTAGCCTGTTTATGTCATATGAGCCTTGGTTTTCTGTTGGGTTGATCATACACTTTCACTTGGTTGTTTTTCCCTTTCTTCAGGAACCACTGTGATGAGTGGTCATATTAGTCAGACTCTTGAACTCTGCATGTTTTGAGATGTTCTATCATGAAAAAAACCAGTTTCTACCCTTTATACCACTCGTTCCTTTAGGAGGATTCCTCTTTCAACTCTTTTCAGACTCCCAAAACATGGAAATATTTTCGAGCACTTGTCTTTTATAACTCATTAAAGTAAATAAAAAGACATCTACTCTATATAAGTTTGACCCTTTTCCGGATTGAGATGGAAAATATATGAAAAATGAACACCTTAGTCGATCATGGCTAAGAGGTTATCTTGGGTATTGTTTTCTACCTTTTTCAGACTCAAGGGACTATGTACGAAAAGGAACATTTGGAATTTTTTTTTTACCTCTTTTTTAGACTCTCTAAACATGAAAAATATGTCGAGTTTTACCTCTTCTGGACTCATAAAAACATCAAACAATGATGGAATCGTCAAACATGATGAGACTGAACCACTCCTTCTCAAGGTTCATTAAACATACTCGGAGGAATTCATCCGAAGGATGAACTTACATACCAAGCATATGTTATCCTCCTCAAACTTGTTAAAAAATAAAGAGGTATTAACCAATATGGTTGGGGAAATTTGGAAAACAGGGTACTCCACTTGTTAATTGAAGCGAGTCACTCTTGAACATGACACTCTTCCACTTCATCTTCGTGGTTTTTGAGTTGGGAAATATGCTTGTCTTTTGGTTCATCATATTGTTTCAAAGCATCCATTTTTTGTTTTGGGTCAATGCTACCAACTCCATTCAATGTTGCTCGTATGTTCGAGAGAAGTCATTTAGTCAATATCTGCTACAATACTCTTAAGCCTCCATTCCATGTATTTCATTCCTGGTCCAATTTTGTATCAACATAATTATGTCTCAAATCATGATACATGTTTCGTGTCATTGATGGGGGATACATTAAGGCTCTCCTATGACAGGTCAGTTCTTGTTGATGTCAACTCATTATCTAGGAAGTTGAATTAGAAACAACCTTTCAATACCTTGTTACTTGCATACATAAATGGAAATTTTCCTCGCTCTCGATGACAGGTTTATATCAATGGGCTTTGACCGCAAGATTTTGTGTGATGTTCGACTTAAAATCATTCATTCACACCATATGGATTGTACTATGGTGCCTTGAGAGCCATTAACATCATCGATTGTTTCTCTCGCGTCTGTTAACGACTTACATTATTGGTCGTTAA
The DNA here is from genome assembly GCA_034641835.2 of Pinus albicaulis. Lineage (NCBI taxonomy): Eukaryota > Viridiplantae > Streptophyta > Pinopsida > Pinales > Pinaceae > Pinus > Pinus albicaulis. The sequence goes on from CM076577.1 coordinate 413,928,100, forward strand.
TCAGATGGTGTCTACTATGTTTGACTCCAGCTCATTGATTCACATGGTTAGACTTGTAAATTGGATGATCATGTGAATGAGATAGAAGACCCTGGATATAGTTTCATCCATCTGGGCTGAAATTTCAGGATTAATACTAGTATGATGGCTATAATCATACAAACAATCATCCACTCATGGGTCCACCATTTTCCATCAGTGGATGTGTCTTTTTTATCATTGTACATGTAATGTTAACTTATGTGTTGAGTATGGGTATGCCTCCCTCAGCAGAGATGACATGATGTAAATGTATGGTAATAGAAGATGATCTCACTGATTGTTCTTGTTCCTGACTTGTCACAAGGTAAAGCACTTCAGTCGTCAGTTATCATTTATGACTTTGCGCTTTAGGCAGGAATCTGTTACCGACCATTTTTTCATATTTGTTAAAAATTCCTTTAAAAAGAATCATACACATCCTTTGAACGCTTTGTCATCCTCTCTACACAAATACCTATGCATGACTCTCTCAAAACCCTAAATTTCTTCCTGAAACTACTTCAGTTCAATTATTTTTAGCTCGAACACACCCTGGCCCTTTAGATACCAGCGTTCACCAACAAGTTGGCCCTCTTTGGACCTGCATTGATCACCAGCAGGTTTCCCCTTGATGGGGGTGCATTGATTCTAGAAATTTGGGAAAAATAAAAAGAATCCCAAAGCTTCCTCTTCCAGAAGCTTTCAGGAGTTATTATAACTATTTACATTGGATGAAAGTCTCGATTCCTACTCTATCTTACCTTGGATATTTCACCCCTTATCCCTTGAGATCATCCTCACATCAAGAGTGTATCTTGAGCCTATATTGGTAAATGGATAAGAACTCTTAACTTACCATCCTCTTATATATATCTGTGACCATCCACAAGCTAGGGTTAGCTTTTGGAGATAGATTCTACACTTAGGGTTAGCTGATGTGAGAGTCATTATTCCATGCATTAGGGTGACATAGAGGCACATTTTTTTTGCAAGGAAGGACAAGCCAACTTGGAGGAGATCTTCTACAAGATCAACACCTATATTTGGTTGTAACTCTCTCCATTTCTATTAATACAAAGAGTTTATTGTTTTCCTCTATGCGATGTTATGATTTCATATATTTCAATTCCATGTTGATCCATTGAATAAAATGATTATATGATACTACATAGATGTCACAGATCATTTTCGTGTGTTGTTTAACTGTGCATATTCTAATTATAGGGATCAAAGATAGGTTTGGATCATACAAGAAAAAAGAGGAGCGAAGCATACGACAGATTCTAGGTAGACTTCATCCCATTATCTATTTACTTCAAGGAAAACATTAGCTTCTTTTCTTTTTGTTGTGCTAGAATAGGGCCATCAAGTCTAGGGAAGATACTTTTATCCGCAGTCGTAGATTCTGCATAACAGAGAGACTAATTCTAGGGGTTTCCCCCATGTCCTTGGTTTCCTTTTTTTACCTTTCCCATTATTCTCCTCATTTTTTTATTGAGATGTACAGTCGATCATGTTTAGTTGCTCAAAGAAAATGTGATGTTGCACGAGAGAAGGTTGAAAAAAATTAATCTAGGAGTGTTGTTGAGCATGTGATGGCATAACATTATTGTGAGGTGCCAAGGAAAGGATAACATGGTTTATCTTGTGGGGGGTTCCCATAGGAATTGTAGAATGTAGACATTCCTTCATTGATTCATTGATTGTTGTAGGAAGTCACTTGGATGGGTAGGTTTGATTATATGCCTTGAGGAATCATTTGGGACCCCAGTGGGATAATGTAATGACCTCGCAAATTATTTTTTTGTGGTGCCAACTTATTAGAGGGATAGGATTGTCCAACCATGTTTGGGAATCGTGGGGGTGTCTCATAATATTTCCCATAATGGTTTTTAACACATGAAGCATGGTTTCGTCCATATAGGTTGAGGTGTGACATCGACCCAATAAGTTCATCTACAGTTTTAGATGCACCCAATTTGGGTCGATTGAAGGGTTGAGTGTGGAGAGAATCAAGGATGAGTGTGTAGAGGTATCATGACTATGTGTAAGTAAACTCAAAATGTTAATATTTTAAAAAGGATTATCCATCCATTTGGGGCATAGTGGTGACTATGTCTTTTGCAATAATGGGAAAAAATGGATTTGAGAAAGAAGTCTAAGAGAAGTTCCAGAGTAACTTAAATTTTTCATAAGATATAGTGTCTCCACCATTCATGGATATGATTTGCAATATGTGTCGATGAATTCCACCTAAACTTTAAGAACTTCCAATCCCATGTCATGATGTATTGGTAAGTGGAAAAATGTGAGGAAGGTCTTGACTAGGGATGTGAAATTGACATGAGCACCAGTTGTTCACTAACGTGACATTTATCTGAGGGGGAAGTTAGGTTCTTTGTAAAATTTGTAGGCTAACTTTGTCATTGATGATGTCATTCGAGGGATAGCACAAATGAAATTTCATGATGTGGTTTTTTGATGTGTTGTATATGGAATGAAATGGAAAATTGGAAGGGAAATGAAGAAGACACAAGGAGAAATATAGTAGAGAGCATAGTAATATTTTGAACAACCAAAATTTTATAATAAATAAAATAGGAGAATATTATAGAACACAAGCTGGCTAGAATGGTGGTAGCTATATTTGAAGAGAGAGAAATAGAGATGGAGGCTACACACATTCACAAAAATCTATTGCAAGAGGATGAAATGGTATTTTAACATAAAGAAAGAACCCTAGAGGTCTCGAACCCTAATCCTAGAAGATGCAATTCCAAAAGGTTTGTGGGCCTTGAGGTGGTTAGTTAGTATATCAACTTCCAAGGGGTGCAAATTTTGCATACAATATCCATTTGGGAACACAATAACTCGTTGGAAAGGATTGTGTGAGGATTACAACTTTTGTACGAGACTAAGGTATGTTATAAAAATTGTTTCCCCCAAATGGCCAAAAAACATCATTTACGACCTCAAAATGGCCCCTAAAATTTGGGACCCAAAAAATATAAGAAAGACTACCAAAAATATAGAGAACCGTTGAGTTAGTGGAAAAAGTGGATGGCTACCGCTATCCATTTGGATCACACCTACAACAAAAATGACGATAATAGGCCATCTGCATGTTGTATAGATGACATAAAACCCTTAAAGATTAAATATCAATTAAATGCATGTACTCTAGAATATAGAATAGGTGATCATATACGGGTGAGGGATTTCCTTAGAAATCAGAGGTCAAACATATCAAGGGATAGTGGCTAAGTGAGGTGAAAGTTTAAGCCATTCATTAGAATTCCACTTTAGTTATAGTCAACCCCAAGAAAATAGCATGTGTTTCAATGTATAAGGCCAAACATAAATCTCAGACAATTTTGACAAAAAATTACCCCTCAAAACCATAATAGAAATATAAAATGATTATCTAGTTTTGCTATGGTTTTTATTGTTTTATATATTAATTTTTTAACAAAATTTTGTATTTTAGTGACAATATTGAGGTAAATTGGGTGAGGAAATATCTTAAACATTTATTAAGTGGAAATGTATGTGCATGGAAGTAAAAGTATCAAAAATAGGTAGTCTTATTTATAAAGAGAAAAGTGAAATGCTCTTATATATTTTTTTGTTTCTTAATAATTAAATTCAATGTTAAAATAAATTATATACTAATTTATCTTGATTATAATATCACCATCCTAGATCCATCTCAACTTCGGATCTACCAAGTGTCAAGAGCAACCAAATATCTTGAGGTGCAAAACTCTTTTAAAACGAAAATATATTTGATCTCTCTCGGTGCTTGGTAGATCCAAAGTTAAGATGGATCTAGGTTGCTTTAATTATTAGCCTTTAAATAGGCTACATTAGAGAATAATACCATGGGTTAAGAATAACATAAGAAAAATAGGCTATATTAAAGAATAATACTATGGGGAAAAAAATGGGTTAAAAATACCATGAGAAAAACCATTTAATTTTAATGTGTTTTATTTTGTTTTATTTTGACCTAGTCAAAATGTTAAACATTACAACATCTCTACTCTACTGGGTTGGAGAGAAAATATTGGTGCAATTATAATGATTATGATGATAATTAATGTCTGCTAAGACCTACAACATCCTAGATCCATATTAAACTTGTATATATCAACCACTGACAAGGATCAAATCTCTTTGGTGAAAACCTCTTTTATGAGTGAAAATTTTGAGGAAAAGTTTTCAACTCAAGATATTTGATCCCTATTGGTGCTTGATAGATCCAGGGTTAATATGGATATAGGCTAGTTTCATCTGTGTGTAGTAACACAAAATTTGTTGAACATCTAACTATTTTTATCATATTTTTTTGTAAGTTAAAAAGGTCTATTAACATCGAAAACCAGCAATTACACCAGTATTCAAAACAGACTAGTGTGAGAGTGTAGGAATTTACAGGGTAAGTTCCATAGATCAAGAACCAAATGTCATCGTTCACAAATAGATCACAAATCAGTACACCAATATAATCACGTGGTTAAAACCCTCAAAGAGGGAAACAGTCCACGACCTGAGCCAACGCAGCTACTTCGGGAAATTTATTAATATAAAAGAAAAGTTACATATGTTTCTCTCATAAACGGTTACCGAAAAAATGAACCTCCATGCTCTTTAAATAGAGATCATGGACCAATCAGGTGTTAAGCCACGGATCAAGTGTCATTAATACTGAGGTGAGAGATAATCGTCAGATCACTACAAATCGTGACCGTCAGATTATAAGTTACAAATTTACATGGTAAGGAAACACACTTTACCTAAATCTACACTAGACTAAGTTATTCTTAACTATTTCCTATGTGTCGGAATATCCTAGCATCCCCCCTTAAGAACAACTTGGGATAGGATTGAAGGATCTACAAAGGTGACACAAAAGGAGCCTATTTCCTATGTGTTGAAATATCCTAACATCCCCCCTTAAGAAAAGATTGGGATAGGATTGAAGGATTTACAAAGGTGACACAATAGGAGAAGAAAGGAGGCACTAGAGCCTATCCCCCCTTAATGACAACTTTCCTGAACTCCAATCATGGAACGAAGTTTGGTAAACTTCGCTTCTGTGAGAGCCTTTGTAAAGATATCGACTACTTGATCATTGGTTGGACAGTACTGCACTTCAAGAACATGATCGTGAATGAGCTTTCTGATGAAGTGTATGTGGATTTCAATGTGTTTCATACGTTGATGTTGAACTGGATCTTTACGTAGCTGAATGGAACTCTGATTATGACACCAAAGTGTAGTTGGATGCTGCTGATGAAGACCAAATTCAGACAGGATCTGATGAAGCCACATGGCTTCCTTGCTGGCTTCAACTGCACCACGATACTCTGCTTCTGCTGAAGAAAGAGAGATGGCACTTTGTTTCTTACAAGACCAAGTAATAGGTCCTGAACCAAGAGTGAATACATATCCTGCAATATAATTTCGATCATCAGGGTCACCAGCCCAATCAGAATAAGTGAAACCAATCAACAATGGAGATGCTCCTGCACTGTAATGAATCCCAAACCAAACTGTACCTCAAATATATTGAAGTATTCTTTTAGTTGCTTTCCAGTGACTTTCATGAGGTTGGTGCATAAACCGAGCGACAAGACCAACAGCAAAGGAAAGGTCAGGATGGGTATGGGTTCGATACAAAAGTTTACCAACAAGTTGACGATATAAGGTAGCATAAACTTCAGGGGTAGTACAAGTGACTGAAAGCTTGACTCCAGACTGAAAGGGAGAAGGGGCTGGCTTACAGTCTTCCATGTGAAAGTGGTGTAGAATATCACAGGCATACTTGCACTGAGATAGGGTAATGCCTTCCTTGGATTGCAAGACTTGAAGACCAAGGAAATAATGCAAGTGTCCTAAGTCTGTCATTTCAAACTTCTTTTTGAGGCTATACTTCACATGGTTTATATGGTTTGGATCACTACCAGTAAGGATAAGATCATCAACATAAAGAACAAGGATGGTGAAGGACTTACCCACTTTCTTGGTGTAGACAATGTTGTCAGAATGACACCTAGAAAGGCCATTATCTAATAGAAATCTATCCATTTTGGCATACCAAGCCCGAGGAGCTTGTTTGAGACCATAGAGAGACTTCCTAAGGCGACAAACAAGGCTGAAGTCTTTTTGGATAAAGCCAGGGGGTTGTTCCATGTAGATTTCTTCATGCAAATCTCCATGTAAGAAGGTGGATTTAACATCCATCTGATGGACTTCCCATTTAAAGGAGGCAGCAAGGGAAAGAACAAGGCAAATATAATTCATTTTGGCAACAGGGGAGAAGGTTTTAGTATAGTCAATGCCTTCAACTTGTGAAAATCCTTTAGCTACAAGACGAGATTTATGTCTATCCACTTTTCCATCTGGTCCAAACTTTGTTTTGTAAACCCATCTGCATCTGACAAGTTTTATTCCTTTTGGAAGAGGAACAAGATCCCAAGTATCATTTGCCAATGAGCGATACTCTTCATTCATAGCTTCATCCCAATCTGGATGACCGAAGGCTTCTTCAAAGGTTTCTGGATCAAGATTTTCTGGAACTTGAGCCAATAAGGAAGAGGCTATTTAAAATTGAGAAAGTGTACGTCTTCGATTGGCAGGGTCACCTGTAAGAGAACCTGTTGCATCCTGAGTAGAGTGAACCCATCTTGGAAGCGGTGGAGTAAAAGGAATAATTTCAAGCAGTGGAGGAGTATTGTCATCATCGTTGTCATCATCCGAATTAGAAGGAATGCTATTAAAAATAGAAGAGAGAGAGAGAGGTGGCACATATGCCGAATCAGTCGCAGGCCAAAGGTGGTACACTCGCTAAACTAAGCTCGCAGGCTGATATATTTTCATCAAATTTTACATCTCTTCTAGTGATTATATTTTTGGATTTTGGTTGAAGAAGTCTATATCCTTTGACATCTTCAGAATATCCAACAAAAATGCATTTTTCACTCTTAGGTTCTAAGGCTTTATGTTTCACATCTGGAATATGGGCCCAAGCATCACTTCCACAAACATGAAAGTGACTTACATCTGGTTTGACTGTGCTCCAAGCTTCTTCTGGAGTTATATTCTTTAAAACCTTAGTAGGAGTACGATTGACTATGTAATTTGCACAGTTAATGGCTTCTGCCCAAAAATTGAGACCAAGTCCTTTAGATTGAAGCATACAATTAACCATTTCTTTCAAGGTGAGATTCTTCCTTTCAGCTACACAATTTTGTTGTGGAGTATATGGAACAGTATGTTGCAATTGAATGTCATGCTCAGTGCAGAAGTTGATAAATTTGTTGTTAACATATTCTCCTCCATTGTCTAATCTTAACTTAAGAGTTTGATGTCAAGATTGTTTCTCAACAAAGGCATTAAAGGCCAAGAACATGTTAAAAACTTCACTCTTGAGTTTTAGGAAGTATACCCAAGTGCGTCTGGAAAAATCATCAATGAAAGTTAAGAAGTACTTGCAACCAAAGAAAGAAACAACAGGAAGTGGACCACATAAATCACTATGCACAAGCTGCAAAGGGGCTGAAGCGTGCCAAGAGGCACGTTTTTCAAAACTATCTCGATGATGTTTTCCAAGTACACATCTGGAGCAAACACCATCTCAGCAAGATACCATAGGAAGACCCGTCACCATATTTTCCTTATATAGAGTTGAAGAGAGCGATAGTTTAAGTGACCAAATCGCTCATGCCAAAGTTTGCTCACTTCATCATTATGAGCAACAAAAATGGAGGGAAGACATGATGATCCAAAGTTATCAAACTTATACAACCTTGTGGAATCATCAACAATGCTAATAGCTAAAATATGTTTAGGATATTTGAGGTCCTTGATTACAACATCATGAGGTGAGAATTCTACTATTTTCCCTTCACCTGAATGAGTTATCTGATAAACAGAGAGAAGGTTGCATGAAAAGGTAGGAACACATAGTACATCATTAAACTGACCATTATTGAGATGAATGGTTCCAGATCCTACAACACTAAGATTTCTATCATCACCAACATAAATATGTTTGGTGTTACAATCATTTAAAGAAGAAAACATGGCTTTATTTTTTGCCATGTGATAAGAAGCTCCAGAATCAATGAGCCACTCATGAGAATGAGAAGAGGAAGATACATTTAATGCATAACCAAATCTTGATGCTTGACAACCACAAGTAGAAAGTTCCATTCCTGAAGATGAAGGTGAAGAGCGCTCCAAATTGATGTTGTGCTTCTTCATTGCTTCTTCTAAGGCTTCCATCTTCTTAAAACATTTGGACTCTATATGGCCATCACGATTGCAAAAGTTGCAATGTCTATCTGTCTTCTTTCCTTTGTTTTTATATGCCTTATCATTTTGGTGAGTTGCTTTTTCATTTTGCGGCTAAAATTTCTTAGGACCCTTGTTTGGTTTCGAACCATACTTTTTATGATACTACTTCTTGGGATTCTTTTGATATGATTGTTGTTGGGCTGCTAAGGCTTTCTTAGAAGCGTTTCCAGAAGTGATAAGAACAAGGTGTAAGATTTTTTCTTGTTCTCTTATCAAAGAATCACAAAAGGAATCAAAAGAGGGTCTTGTAGGTGATTCCTGAAGAAATGATGGCTTCTCTAGTGGAATGGAAGGCGGAAACAAATACAAAGTAAGCAGGGCCAAGCTTAGCAAGAACACAATAGATGAGGCTACTATCTTCCTTTTTGACCTTAAAACCTTATAAAAGAAGTCTAAGGGTCTTGAATTTGGAAAAAAATTCTTCAATAGAGGAGAAATTATTAGGGTGCAAAGTAAGCAACTCATTTTCAAGCTGGTGAGCCCTGATTTGATTTTTAATTCCAAAGACAGTATTTAGCTTATCCAAGGCTTCATGAGGGGTGTCAATGTCAACGATATGAAATCGAAGATCTTGAGCAATGGAAATTCCTATCAACCCTCGTGCTTGATCTTGTTTATTTTCCCATTTAGCGACTTTGTCATCATCAGAAGGTTTAGTTTCTACCCCTGTGGCTATTCTATAAAGCCCTTTACTTCTAAGTATATCTACCATGTGAGGTAGCCATTGGAAATAATTAGTGTTGTTAAGAATAATCGGGCATGCACTTTCCATTTTTTTTTAAAACTGAAGCCGAGAAAAGCTGAAACTAACTGCTCGAATGGAAATATCTCGAAAAATTAGGCCGTTTAAAAAAAAAACGACTCAAAAAATGGCTTCTGGATGAAGAAGTTATGCCTTTTTGAAAAAACGAGTTGAAGATGTCGAATAGTTACGGGAATGGGATGAAGTGCGACTTTTAAAAAAAAAAATCCGCCCCTTTTAAAAAAAAAAATTTACAAAAGAAGCTTGACAAAGAGATTTGAACCCAAGACCTCTATCCTCATAAACTAATCCCTCACCAAGCGAGATAGTAAAATGATTATGTTATTGTTTGAAAGGAGGAAGGGGGTTTTGTTTTGTTTTTTTTACTCTTCGGTGTGCGTGCCTTTTCATGCAAAAAAAACACAAAAACCGAGAAAAAAAAAACGAAATGCAAGCCTTACGGTAGAATGTTATATTTTTTGTTAGCCCTACCGGGAACTATCAATTTTTTCATTATTTCTGATTTCCCAAGATCGCACAAAGACGTGGGGAAAGAGCATACGTAGCAAAAAAAATCCCTTTTCCTATTTCTGATTTGTCGAGATCACACGCAGCACAGAGCAAAGAGCACACAAAGAGAAGAGGGTATAGATCCGGTAAATAAATAAAACCTAAAAACTGAAAAGAAAAATAGAGGGAACCGAAATAAGCAGAACTATTAACAAATATAACTGCAAAACAGATGCTTTATACCTACAAATCTAAACGGTCATAACTTGGGCAGCTGGAAACCTTTTCGCATGAAACAAAAGGTGTTTCTCACTGTAATAAATGCTCCAGACAAAACAGAGCAGTTATCCAAGCCCAAAAATGTTCAAAAATAGTAGATATACAAAACGGCAGTCGCATGCAGTCAAACTGGCTTCGGATTTTGATCAACAACGGATGCGGCCCTCAAAATAGCTCTGATACCATGTAGGAATTTACGGGGTAAGTTCTATAAATCAAGAACCAAAAGTCATCACTCACAAATAGATCACAAATCAGTACACTAGTATAATCACATGGTTAAAAACCTCAAGGAGGGAAATAGTCCACAGCTTGAGCCAACGCGGCCACTTCAGGCAATTTATTAATATAAAAGAAAAGTTACATATGTTTCTCTCATAAACGGTTACCGGAAAAATGACCCTCCATGCTCTTTAAATAGAGATCATGGACCAATCGGGTGTTAGGCCACGAATCAAGTGTCGTTAATACCAAGGTGAGAGATAACCGTCGAATCACTACAAATCGTGACCGTCAGATTATAAGTTACAAATGTACATGGTAAAGAAACACACTTTACCAAACTCTACACTAGACTAAGTTATTCTTAACTATTTCCTATGTGTCGGAATATCCTAATAGAGAGGGGTTTCAACATCATTTGTCTTTGCAGATCACATTGTTGTGCATTGTAATTTTAGCCCTCTAGGAATGATTTTATAAAGGAGTGGACAGAGGGGAAAAACTATTACAAAAAGATGGAGACGCAGCCCCAGGAAAAAAGGCCTGCTAGCCTCACATTTGAAAATTAACATTGAGATAGTAGAATTATAGTTGAAGAACTCTGAACATGCACAAAAAACCAGGAGAATGGAGAAGAAGGAGGCCACATTAGACTAGGTCATCCACGGAAATGTCGTCAACACTGATAGGGTGTTCTGGAGTGCTGCCATAATCTGAAGCATGATGAACTTTGCCACTGGAAGAGGGGCCTGCGCATGCAAGGTTGTCATGCTAGTGGAGAGGCCAATTTGTAGAGGGTTCGGTAGCTTCTTCTTTGAATTCCGAATTGATTTGGCAACTAGTTGTTCTGCATTTGAGGAGGGCGTAATGAGGGGATTTTTTCTCTATGAACTTGTGGTGATGAACATCCCCCACTTCGATAAAAAAATTCTCAGTTAGAGCGCCAATATTTTTTTCCAATACATTTTTGTTGTCCCTCTGAGCCTATAGGGCCAAGGCCAAAAGGTTTTTTGTCTGCCAATTCATATCTATAGCTATGCTAAATAGTTTTTCTCTTTCTCGAGTTAGGCCTGGATCAGGTATCCAATTGAAGGTCACATCAACTTCCTTAGTGGAGACTCTCCTGAAAATAGTTCTGACTCTGTCTTTGAGCATTTCAATTTGATCATTAACATCCTAGTTGGTTTCCTTTTCATACACCAGAGCTACATTTCTTCCCGCAATCTCTACTCTTGTTATGGGAGGTCTATTTGGAGTGTACTAGCGTGAGCCATGACCTCTACCGCTCCTTGCTTGTGCAGGGGTATTGGAACTATGGGGAGCCATGCCAACCTCGTTCTGACGCTGGAACATGGAGTCGGGATGGATCTAAAAAGAGGGCTGAGGGATACAGAGAAGGGGGGCAGAATTGAGGCGGGGCAGATATGGGAAGGGGAAGCGGGGATATGGGAGCTCAAGGGAGAATGAGGTGATAGAGGTGAAGGCAAGTTATACATAGGCACAGGAAGGAAGGTCGTGATGGGATGTTAGGGGGATTGAAATGATGGGTTGTCAATCCAGGAGAAGAGGGGATTAATTGCGGCAGGTGCACCTGGAGTGTGAGAGGCCCGAAGGGCAGCTAACAGAGGTGAAACTCGAAGCAAACATATAGAGGTCGGTGGGATGAAGGTAATTATTATTGCCGGTAATTATGATTTTTATGGGGGGCATCATGTCAATTAGTTGTGGTTGTACTTGTTTGGTCTTTCCTGATTCATTATGGTTAAGCATGCCTCCCTGACTTCTGTGTGTGCGATATCTTCCCAAGCTTTGGAGAGGAGGCGAAGGTTGCCACGAACACCTGCGTTGGCGAGCGTATCTACCAGCTGGTTAGCTTTACACCTGACAGAATGGAAGGATACCCCTTTGGCTTGGTTAATATGGAGTTTTAGCCTGTGAAGGATTTTTCTAAGTCACCAATTATCTGAGACCTGCAAGGTGCTTTTCCCTTGTTGAAGCTTTCTACAATCTTGGGTAGCGAGTTATTTTTATCATTTTAAATATGTTAAATATGTATAAGATTAATATGGTAATTTTAATTTAAAATTTACTCGGGTGTCTTAGTTTCTTGAGATAACAGAGACTGTCTCTCCCTCCCTATTCCTACCCCTCTCTCCTTCTCTCTCTCTTCCCTCCCACTCTCCTCTCTCCCTCACTCTCCCTCCATCTGTCCCTTGTCACTCCTTCTCTCTTTCCACCTTTCTCTCTCTATGGATTTTTCTTCCCTCCCTCTCTCTTCCCCTCTAAATCCATCTCTCTCTCCATCCCTCTCTCCTTCTCTCTCTCAATTCCTCTCTCTCTTCCTTCCCCTCTCTCTCTTTCTTTGTCTCTCCCCCCCATATCTTTATCTCTACCCTCCAACTCTATCACTATATCCTTCCTTCTCTCCTTCTCTCTCTCTCTCTCCCTCTCTCCGCCCTCCATCTCTATGTATCCCCTCTCTCTTTTCCCCTTCTCTCGCTCTCACTCTCCTCTCTTAATCTCTCTTTCCTCATTCTCTCCTCTCTCCCTATCTCTCTCCATCTCTCATTTGTCGCTTCCTCTCTCTCTCCCTCTCTTCCTCTCTCTCTCTTCCTTTCTCTCCCACCTCCCTTTATCTCTCCCCTCATCTCTCACTCTCTCTCACTTTTCCCTTCAACTCTTTCATTGTCTTCCTCCATCTCTCCATCTCTATCTCCCCCTCTCTCCCCCCTCCATATTTGTGTCTCCTTCTCTCTCTCCCCCTTCTCTCTCCTCACCTTCTCTCTCTCTTCTATCCTTCTCTCCTCTCTCTCTCTCTCTCTCTCTCTCTCTCTCTCTCTCTCTCTTATCACTCCATCTCTCTCTCCACCTCTATATTTCTATGTCTTTGTTCTTCCCTCCCTCTCTCTCCCCCTCCAACTCCATATCTCTCTCGCTCCCTCTCTCTCCCCTCCAACTTTATATCTCTCTTCCCTCGTATCTCCTTCTCTCTCTTCCCGTCCTTTCTCTCTTCCTCTCTCCCCCCCCAACGCTACTATGGATTCACTCAATGAACCTCTGACATATCATGTGAATTCGTGGCATACTAAAAAATACCCTTAATTTGACTACATATTAGAAAATACCTCTAAAAATCACATTATTTAACTCCTTACCAATACAAACCCAATGCACCTTCCCAATTTAAAATACTCCTAATTTCACTAGATATTGTAGGTATCCATTTTTTCATTAACATTTTTTATAGATCTTTATATTTTTTCATTAACTTTGAGCTCCATTTTTTTATTCCTGCCAATATAAAAAACTTTTTCCCCCTATTATATACTCAATATAGTATGTCATTTTTTCCTCAATATATATCCCCCAATATGAATGCACATAGCATGTTATTGCTCCCCTAGTGAAGCCCCCAAGCCCATCACACACACACACACTCTCTCTCTCTTTGCCCTCTATCTGTAATATTCCCAATTAGCAGCAGCTAATTGGTAATATTAATTTTGGCCAGTTTTTCTTTTCTAATTTTAAATCAGTGAATAAAGTGGGTGATGAGACACATAGCCTACACTTAGGAAATAATTATTTCCTAAAGTCACTTGAGCACATATTACTTGACAGTGTGGGGCCCATGAGGGTGAAGTGGTAGAGTGAGGGAAGAGGTGGTGTGGATAGTGTGGGCCCATGACGATGTAGTGAGAGGGGACAACGTGGGCCAAGAGGAAAAACGCAGTTTGGTGGGGCCCAGATGAGAGCAACACTCTCAAAGCATAAAAATGGGAAGAGGCTCCTCATTCTCTCATTCTATTATGCATCTCTGATTTCTTTATTTTGACATTGAGCACGCTTTTGCTGTTGAGCGAAGTCTCCAAGTGTTGTTCAACACACCGGGTGTCTTCGAGCGGAGATCCCAACCTCAGCCCTGGGGGACTTTGAGTGCCTGCTCGAGTGAGGATATTTATTCATCATTTTGTAGGACAGAGCCATAGCATCTCCAGTCAGGATCACACAGTTGCTTGGATAGCGTAATCTCTCGGAGGGATTACACACTTTGTGGTAGCGGCAGTTCCGGGAGTGAGCAGATATAAGAGATTTCAGCCCAAGGTTAGTGTGGAGGGACTAACCCTTCACTATTCAGCATTTTTATACAAGAGGAGGCCATCATTTGCAAAGTTATGATTTAGGGCCAACATATTTCACTGGGAGAGCGTTATTTCCCAAGGGAGGTCAAATTTCGGGGTCAACCATTCTAGGGTTCCTTTCTGGGCTTTTTTGGGTTATTGGAGGAGAGCTCATTTCCAGAGTTTCACAATTTTCTGAGCAAGGGACCAACCGCAAAGAGCCATTCCATTCCAGTAGTAACAACAGTCCGGCAATAACAGCAACAACATTTGGAGATTATGTAGTCCTTGATAGAGCATCCATTCATTGTGCATTTCTGAGAGTATTTCCAGCTTTCCTTGTGCAAGCCAAGGTGCCATCATTCCGATCACCTTTGTACTCATTGTTATCTTTCTGTTATATAATAAAATGGCTCAACATTTCTCCATATTTGCATTATTGGTATAATGTCTCTCTATTTGTTGTAGTTTCTTGTTTATGTTTTCTTTGTATTATTGTTTATTTCTATTCGGAATATTACAGTGGTATCAGACCTCATAGACTTGGCTCAACCTGTGGAGCAGATTAGTCTATGACACCAGCATGAAAACCATATATCACTTACCAGGGAAGGAAGTACAAGGACCAAGAGCGGAGGCTTGAGACCACTTTTGGAGAAGGAGACTACATTCTAGTAGTGGACACAAAGGAGCAAGAACCAATAGCAGAGGAGAAAGATGAAGGGAGGGAGTTCGGGAAACTTCTCCTAAAATTTGTGCAGGAGCTATCAAGGAGGATCGAAGAGATGGGGCAAAAGTTTACCGCAGACCATAGACAGCGTGAAACCCCAAGGGGTTTTCACATCGGAGAAGGGTCCGGAACTTCCCACCATTTGCAGGAGCAACTCACAGTGCAACAAGTTGTGTCACTTACTCCCCCACGTTCCACGATGCCCACATTTCTGACTGCAGACACCGAAACGGGAGCACCTCAGGAACCGTAACCAGTTCATATGAGGGATTATTTTGCCGAGCATCAGTCCTATGGCGAGAGTTTAGTGAAGTTCTCACTTTCCATGATTTTGTTCATATTAAGAAGGACATCCGACCCTGTAACCAAAATAGAGGGGGTAGATACACATAGGATGGGGACATATGACATACAGTGGGCAGATTTTTCTTGCCAACATTTGATGGGTCCCCAAAATGTTTGACAAAGGCTCAGGTGGAGAAGTAGGATATTTATTTCCAGCTCAATCAAATGGCAGAGGGAGAGGCCATCAAGGTGGCAGCACTGCACCTTGAGGGATAGGCCCACGATTGGTCGTTCCATGGGATGGCCATGCTGGGTCACTCAATAGTGACAACGTATGCAGAGTTTAAATGGAGACTGGTAGAGCTGTTTGACCAGAGGGATCCAGAAGAGCACTTTGTTGAGCTGACCAAGCTCAAGCAGACCGGGAACCTGGAAACCTACATTTCCAAGTTCTTGAGGCTTTCGGTGATGGTGCCTAACTTGTCCTCAACTAGGATGATCTACATGTTTATTGATGGGTTGGCAGAACCTCTGCGTGGATTATTCAGATCCACGAGGCCTACTACACTTCAGGATGTAGTTGGGAGGACCAGGGATTTGCAGGATTCTGGACCAAGGACTAGAGCTCCTTTTCCCCAGAGACCGGCATTTCAGCCGAAGGGGAAGGACATGAGGGTTCCACCTCCGAGGGGGAACCAAGGCCAAGGGCCTTTTGACAATGATACCTAGAGAGACTTGAGATGGAGGAAGCTATGCTTTACATGCCAGGAGTCGTGGGTGTCGGGACATCGATGTGCCGCAGGGAAGGCACACTACATAGAGGTCTTCTCCTACAATGACGGGGAAGAAGATGCATACGAGGAGATATAGGCAGGAGGCAGAGTTGTGGTGTAGAGAGGGGATCATCCACCACCTCCATCCCTAGGAGCAAGAGGGGCAGCATTTTCACCTACTAAGGGAGTCCTTGCTTCTTTGCGAGGGGTTCCTAAGTATTTGACACTACGTGTCCGGGGCACTATGCAGGGACAACGTGTTTCAGTGCTATTTGATAGTGGGGCAACCCACAACTTTATTGATGCACAATTGGTAGAGCGAAGGGGCATACCGACATAGAGCTTTAACTATGAAGTGTGCTAGGTATGTACCGACATTGGCAATGACCATGGGGACTTACACTCTGACGAATCATTTCTTTCTGGTGGACATTCCGGACACCAACGTGATACTAGGAGTGCAGTGGTTGATCACATTGGGGAAGGTCACTATGGACTGGGAGGCTCTAGAGATGGAGGGGAAAGACAAGGAGAGCAGTAAGCATGAGATGATCCGAGGCATGCACACTTATACCCTGCAGACAGTTTCAGCACACTGGATGCAGGCAGACTTCCAGAAGGGAGATATAGAGTGGACAGTGGAGCTACATATTTCAGAGGCAGGAGCTACAGGATAAGCATTTCACCCAGATGTGTAGTCGATTTTGGATAGATATGCTACAGTTTTGGGGGATATACCTCCAAGACAACCACCAGATTCGGGGGTTTGAACACACCATTGAGCTTGAGCAGGGCATTCAGGCCATGATTACTACACCCTATACACACCCCAAAGACTACAGGGATGAGATTGAGAGATTTATTCATGAGCTCTTAGCTTTGGGACACATTCGACCCAACACCTTTTGCTTCTTCTGTTGTACTGGTGAAGAAGAAGGATGACACATTAAGGATGTGCATCGATTATCGGGCTCTCAACAAGAAAACCATGAAGAAATGATACCCCATTCCACGGATTGATGAGCTAATGGATGAGCTGAGGAGATCAAAGTTCTTCTCAAAGATTGATCTAAGGTTGAGCTACCATCAGATCCGAGTGAGGGACCAAGATGTCCCCAAGACAGAGTTTAGATGTCACTATGGCCATTTTGAGTTTTTGGTTCGATGCCCTTCAGGTTAACCAATGCACCGACCACCTTCCATTCCTGTATGAGCCACATCTTCCATGGTCAGTTGAGGAAATTTGTGCTGGTATTCTTAGACGATATCCTGATATACAACCAGAAATGGGAGGAGCACCTATATCACATGGAGGCTATATTGCACATTTTTTAGGAGAAACATTTTTATGCTAAGCTCTCCAAATGTGAGTTTGGGCTGACAAAGATGCTCTATTTGGGGCACATCATTGGTGTGGACGGAGTGAGAGTCCATGAGGAGAAGATCCGGGCCATTCGGGATTGGTCGGAACCGAGGAACGTGACTGAGCTACGGGGGTTTATAGGCATCTACACCTACTACTAAAATTTTGTCAAAGGGTTTTCCCAACTTGTTGCACCCCTCACAGATCTTACCAAAAAGGGGGCATTCAGTTGGACGGACACAGCGCAAAGGGCCTTTAACATGCTCAAGTAGGTGATGAGCAGCTTTCCAGTCTTGTTTTTACCGGATTTCACTCAACCCTTTGACTTAGAGTGTGATGCCTCAGGAGAGGGGGTGGGCGCAGTCTTGATGTAGGGGGGCCACCCAATAGCTTTCAAGAGTAAGAATCTATTGCCACATGAGAGGTTGTATCCCATATACGACAAGTAAATGCTGGCTATCATGCATGCACTAGCTAAGTTTTGGCAGTACTTGGTGGGGAATAGGTTCAAGGTGAGGACTGACCACAACAACCTCTGGTTCTTCTTAGATTAGAAGCAGTTGAAGGAGAGGCAGCAGAAGTGGGTCAGCAAGATCCAGGCGTATGACTTTGACATTGAGTATTTCAAAGGGAAGAACAACGTGGTGGTAGATGCTCTATCAAGCAGACTACAACGTTGTCCCTGATGAGCCTAGACACGGACTGGAGGGCTCAGTAACTGGTGAGTAATCCAAGGACCATTTTTCTTGTGAGATATTGGATGGTCAGATCATAGATGACAGGTACAAAGTGATGGATGAGGTGATATACTTCAGGGACAAGATCTTCTTGACTGGGAGCTCTCATCTCAAGGAGAAGGTATTGTGTGCCTCCCATGACTCACCATTATTAGGCCACCAGGGGTTCACCAAGACCTACAAGGCCATCAAGGAGAGGTTCTCTTGGAGAGGCCTCAAGGAGGACGTACTCTAGCATGCCAGGGAGTGTGAGGTGTGTCAGTGGAACAAAGGAGAGATGAGCCATCCAACAGGATTACTACAACCACTTCTAATTTCGGAGGGAAAATGGGAGAGCATTTCGATGGACTTCATCACAGGGTTGCCCACGGTGCAGGGAAAGGATTGCATCTTTGTGGTTGTTGATCGACTAACAAAGTATGCACACTTCTTTGTTATATTAGCATGGTATACAGCAACACAGGTAGCAGAGTTTTTCTTCATGGATATCTTCAGATTGCATGGTCTTCCGAAGACCATTGTTAGTGACTGGGACAGCCTTTTCATGGGAGGCTTTTGGCGGGAGCTCTTTCGTTTGGTGGGTACAGAGTTGACTCCGAGTACCAGTTATCACCCTTAT
Organism: Pinus albicaulis; assembly: GCA_034641835.2. Lineage (NCBI taxonomy): Eukaryota > Viridiplantae > Streptophyta > Pinopsida > Pinales > Pinaceae > Pinus > Pinus albicaulis. The sequence goes on from CM076577.1 coordinate 413,946,863, forward strand.
ACGGACTGGAAGACATAGATAGTGAACAAGTGGTTGGAAGGCTACTTGTAAAACTGTCACAGGGTAGCAGAAGGCATGGTTATGCTAGTTGCACTTGGGAGAGTACTGCTACAACACCACTTTTCACATGTCCATCGGTATGTCTATGTTATATGCTTTGTATGGGTACCATGCTTTGAATTTTGTTGCCGTGATGTTTGGTGCTAGCAAGGCCCCCAGGGCCAAGGACTGGATCCAAGAGAGTCATGATATACTCCGGGCTCTTAAGGATAACTTAGCTACAACTTAGAACCAATAGAATTTGTATGCTGATAGGGGATGGGTTGAGAGATAGTTTGAGGTAGGGAACTTGGTCCACCTGTGACTTCAACCATACCAGCAGTCCATGCTGAAGAAGAAGGGGGCCGAGAAGCTCAAGCCTCACTTCTATGGACCTTACAGGGTGATCCACAGGATTGGGGTAGTTGCATATGAGCTAGAGTTGCCTGCAGGTAGCCAGATCCAAAACATCTTCCATGTATCATGCCTGAAAAAGGCATCTAGGCAGCAGGTGACTGCAACGGAGGAGCTTCCACCTACAAATGAAGAGGGGCATTTGGTGTTGCAGCTAGAAGCCATCACAGACACTAGGGAGAGACATCTACGGAGCACGACAGTTAGAGAGTACTTGGTGAGGGGAGGAACTTGTCGGATGAGGATGCCACTTGGGAGAGTGAGAAAATATTGTAGCACCCATCCTTGCAGTTTCTTGAGGACAAGCAACGTTTTGGCGGGGAGGACTGTAATATTTCCAATTAGCAGTAGCTAATTGGTAATATTAATTTTGGCCAGTTTTGCTTTTCTAATGTTAAGTTAGTTAATAAATTGGGTGATGAGACACATAGCCTACACTTAGAAAATAATTGTTCCCTAAAGTCACTTGAGCACATATTACTTGACAGCGTGGGGTCCATGAGCGTGAAGTGGCAGCGTGAGGGAAGAGGCAGCGTGGGCCCATGACGGCGCAGTGAGAGGGGACATCATGGGCCAAGAGGAACAATGCAGTTTGGTGGGGCCTGGATGAGAGCAAGGCTCTCAAAGAATAAAAAGGGGAAGAGGCTCCTCATTCTATTCTTCTATTATGCATCTCTAATTTTTGTCTTTTGACATTGAGCACGCTTTTAATGTTGAGCGAAGTCTGCAAGTGTTGTTCAACACAGCGGGTGTCTCCGAGCGGAGATCCCAACCTCAGCCCTGGGGGACTTCGAGTGCCTGCTCGGGTGAGGATATCTATCCATCATTTTGCGGGAGGGAGCCATAGCATCTTTAGCCAGGATCACGTAATTGATTGGACAACACAGTCTCTTGGAGGGATTATGCAGTTTTTGGTAGAGGCAGTTCTAGGAGTGAGGAGATATCAAGGATTTCAGCTCGAGTTTAGTGTGGTGGCACCAATTCTTCATTATTCAGCATTTTGATATAGGAGGAGGCAATAATTTGCAGAGTTATCATTTAGGGCCAACGTATTTCACTAGGACAGCGTTATTTCCCAAGGGAGGTCAAATTCCGAGGGTCAGCCATTCCGGGATTCCTTTCTGGAATTTTTTGGGTTATTGGAGGAGAGATCATTTCCAGAGTTTCACAATTTTTTGAGCAGGGGAACAACCCTAAAGAGCCATTCCATTCTAGCAGTAGCAGCAGTCCGACAACAACAGCATCAACATTTGGAGATTACGCAGTCCTTGACAGAGCAACCATTCATTGAACATTTCTAAGAGTATTTCCAGCTTGCCTTGTGCAAGCCAAGGTGCCATCATTCTGATCACCTTTTTACTCATTGTTATCTTTCCATTATATAATAAAATGGCTCATCATTTCTCCATATTTGCATTATTTGTATGATGTCTCTCTATTTGTTGTAGTTGCTTGTTTATGTTTGCTTTGTATTACTGTTTATTTCTATTCAGAATATTACATCTTCATCACTATCTCCCTCCCTCTCTCCTTCTTTCTCCCCTACTCTCTCTCCCTATATCCATATGATCAAGAATTGTCACTTTGTGTAATCAATAATATCTATGAGGTTTAATATAATAATACTTATAATGGAGATGATTATTTTTTTTAACATAAATGAGTACTTTTCGTATTAAATCTACGCCCAGTTGCGACAAATACCCTTGAGAATTACATTGTCAGGTTGCTCAAGGAAATATGGGATGACAATATGTATCTAATTGTCCTCACCCAAATTGCATCAAAAAACCCATAACCTATCAATACTCTTATTTTCCGAGAAGAGTATATGCAGAAAAATTGAAAAAAAAACATAAACATTTAAAACCAAACATTACATTGCTAATTAATCTGAAAGGTTTTTTGGTTGATTAAAATCAATATCCTTGGGAGGTTCTGTAGTAGGACTATCTGACTCAACGCAATGTAGCTTGAGATCCAAGATGATGTTGTAGAGTGCTTCGAATTCATCTTTAACGCACATAATTCTTTGTTGCAAGTCCACTAAAATTTTTAAGGTGTTGCATTCAGAAGTCATTTTCTAATATAACTTTACATATAGATCATAAATTTCAGGGTTAATGATTGCATGTTCGTTTTTTTACAATGATCACACATCATTGAGGCTGATGAGTCAGATGTTAAAGAACTATAATCCATGAAGGAGGCAGAATGATGTCGATGTCGAGAGTGAAGTGTTATATCAATAGGGTAAATGAGAGAGAATGACCAAGGGTAACCAAGATAACACCCGCTAACTAGAAGCCTTCGACAAAGCATCCAAAAAGAACAAACAAAGATGTAAATATTGCTTATAAAGATATAACCCAGTGAAGAGGGGCAAGCCACTCTTAATTGAGCCACACTGACTGTTACAAAGCTAAGGATTGGGATAGAGAAGGTACCAACACTAATAAATTCTCTCACAATTCCAAGGAGAATTAAAAGTGAGACGCATACCTCCGACCCTGAAAGGAAAAGATGCCAAATCACCCAACTGCAGTGATGTTGAGTCCAAACGCGGTTCACACAATGGAATAATTCTCGAAGAGCAACCTGAATCTCATCACTGGGCTTCCAATTATACTAGTTCCTAGATGCCACCCTTGACACAGAGGCTACCCACTTCAAATTCCACTGAGAATTAAGGTTTTAGAGCCCACTCCACTCGAAATATATGAATTTGGTTGAGCTCTCACTTCCAAATTTATTCTCATTGTACCCTGAGAGTTGCACATGAGCTTTCAATTCTACATCATTAATTCGAGTGCCCCGAGATAGATAAATCATAAAAAATAAATCCAAGGAGATGCATTTCTTGCAGGCTATGAGATTATGATTGAGATTAGGTCTAATTCGCATTGGTACAATTAAATTAGGCACACTCGCATGGATAACACCATTACAAACCATGAGATATGGATTAAGAGTATATATAATCCACATATGAACCATTAATTGAGGCACACTTACATGAGGCCAGGGACCATACGATGCCACGTTGAGCTAGCGGAGGGCGTTGTTTGTAATCATTAAAAAGTGAATAGGGGACTTAATAATATGGTTTGAGAGATCATAATTGACAAGGGGATAAGGGAAGGGAGGTAGGGTAGGGAGGAGGCATAATAATTCATGGGGGAGAGAAATAGGACTAAAGAACATAAGGGAATCGACCATGGACACCTCAAGAAATAAAGACATACCCACTAAAACCATTGATTTTTGTTTGTTCTTTGCCCAAAAGGTTGTCCTTGTTGCCTTGAAGATCCGCTTCATAATTGATATTTCTAAGGATATGGAAGAAGTAAGAGTTGGAGAAGGACCCCACGGAAATTTATCCTCAATGTTTCATTTGGAATTTAGTAATAATAATCACATACCAACATTTTAGATTATATTATATTTTACATTTTGGGTTGCATTTTTTACATTAAGTTTTACATATTACATTATGTTTTACATTTTATTTTATTTATTGTGAAATGAGTTATGGTTTTTGGGCATGTGGTAATGATAATCCATGGTATTGGCCCATGGTAGTGGGGGTGATTATCCATGGTTAAGAATATTTTTATATTGTAAGTTTATTGTGCGAAGAGGGGCTCTCCAACCCAATATGGAAGAGATGGTTTCCCTGTCCTATTATGTTATGTAAACATTTTGACTTGGTCAAATTACACACACACACACACACACACACACACACCATATATATATATATATATATATATATATATATATATATATATATATATATATATATATATATATATATATATATATATATATATAATTTTAATAGGGTCATGACCAAGCTAGACACCAAATTGGTGTATGAGACCCCCTTATTCATGGGATAAGGGACCCACCTCCGCGCAACGAATTGACTGGTAGATTCTAGCAAGGCATACTCTACCCTCCTCTAAACCACATGGCCTTAACCATGGTCTTATAAGTATAAAAATTATAATTAGTAATTAAAACATTTTGACTTAGAGATTGAATCTCTTGAGGTGCATTGATTTCTAGATTCTAGCAAGGCATACTCTACCCCCTCTAAACCACATGGCCTTAACCATGGTCTTATAATTATAATAATTATAATTAGTAATTAAAACATTTTGACTTCGTTCAAATTACATAAAAATTAAATTAAATTAAAAAATAAAAAATAAAATAAATAACTATAATTATAATTAATAATAAACCAGCTTAGATGCATCTTAACTTAGGATCCACCAAGCCATGAGAGAGATCAAATCTCTTGAGGTGCATTGTAAGTATTCAATTCTTATATGCTTATTAATTATATTTTAAATATTGTTACAAAATCATTATTAGTTCTCGCTAACAATTGATTTTTTTGTTGATCATTATTAGTTTAGCATTGAACAATGCAAATTATAATGTTTAACTTTGATATATATATATTTGATAAGAACTAATTTTCAAATATTTGATTACACCTTGAAGGTCTTATTGAAACCTTTGCACAATATAATGCCTTTTGAATAAATTCCTTACATATTACATGCCATAATTAATGGATATGGTTACATATTTTTGCATGATTTTTAGATATTTGAGTAGTGATTTTTTATTATTAATCTTTGCAGGAAAACCATAAAAAATAACATATTTACCATCAATTAATTCCCACCATAATTTAAGCAATAAATATACTTTGAGGAGTTACTTCCCACCATTATTTATGTTTTCATTTACACCACCATTATTTATGTTTTCATGAACAATTATGTAGGGGTAAAACTGTAAATTTGTAGACTTACTAGTGCCTACTCCCCACCAAAATTTATCCAAGTTCGTCCCCCCTAGCAAGCAATTTACTTATCCACTATACATCACAATTTATTAGTTCTTGCCAAATCAAGGCTATAGGATGATCTTCCTATCAAACACTATTAATTTAACATTGACAATGTAAGTTGTAATTATTTATCCAATTTTTGGACTGAATAAGTTTTCTGCAAAACAAAATTACAATATAAAAAATTGAAATTAATTACTTTTTAACTTTTTATTCTTAATTGAGCCAAATTTTAAGTGTTTACACTCATTTATAGACACTACATCTCCCACATATTGGGCTTTATATTGCTTTTAACCTTTATTATCTAGTCTAGAGGCACTCTATAACCTAGTATGAAAGAGAAGTGTAGGGCTAATTTAAATATATGCATTTTTAAAATGTCCGCTCTCTTACATATCACAATGAAAAAACATACATATAAAGAATTAAAGTTAAATAAAAAAAAATAGGTAAACATAATTTTAAAGCATATTAATTTAATAATATGAATATGAACAATGAAATATTTTCTTTTATGAATCTTGACATGATAAGTATATTTATTTACATCTTATTTCTATCCACTTTTTATGTAAAGGCTTGTTTAAATTATGGTGGGAAGTAACTCATGGTAAATATATTATTTATCCCAGTATGAGTTAATTTCAAAGATTTTATTTTTGGATTAAAAAACCACTACACAAATATCTAAAAATCATTTATGAATATTGGAACAATATCCATAAATTTTGGCATAAAATATGTGATGTAGTTTTTTCTAGAGAGAAAAAAAATATCCTTTTCTATTAGGTCATAAAGAAATACAATAGAAAAAAAAAATATCCAAATATAGATGATATCATCCTTGAGCACAACCTAAGTGTACATAAAAGTTCATAGCCACAAACAAAATTACAAAAGGTTTCCATTAATAATAGTAAAACTACATACGACACAAAAAAAAAAATGCACATGAGAGGAAACAACAACACTTTTCCATGATACGTCAAAATTCAGAACAAAACTGATAAAGAAGTTTATATATGATGACTAGAATTAACATCCTCAAAAAACCTGAATTGTCAACCAAAAAAAAAAAAAAAAATTGAAGAATTTTGGATCCATAACTACTCCAACATTAAAATTTGGCATGTGCAAATTTGAATTCTCCCATGATATATTTGTCTTTTTTTCAAAAAATATATATCCTTTTTCCTTAATGAGGTCCTTCTTAGAAAGGAGATATGCATGTAGGTTACATTTCCTATATATGTGCTGAAAGGAGAGTAATTGGAAATTTTGCTTTAGATTATTGAATATGTCCATTCGGTAATGCAAGTTTCAAAAGATGTAAATTTTTTCTCCCTTATAACCAATCGATGACAAATTTTGAGTCTTTGTAGACCTGTAAAGAGATAATGCTTATGATAGCAACAAAATTCAAAAGAGCCCAATAGGCACTAATTTCTACCTTAGAGTTGGAACCAAAACCTACATTTAGCTAAATGTGATAGGAGAGGTCCCCTTGGAGAAGTAAAAGAGCCCCCCCTCCATAGAATCTATCTTGTCAGGCTCCATCAAAGAAACCCATATTATTAGAAAGAGGGCTTGATGGATAATGAAAAGAACAAGCCAACTTGGGTTTCTAGGGCCTCGAATAATCCATGAAAAAGGCAATAATCTAAGACATAATACAAGGGAGACTAATATATCACCCCTCAAATATGAGAATATTTCACACCTTCCAAATACACCAAGAGAGGAAAACAAAGAAATATTTAAAATCACCCATCTTGTTGTCCCATAAATGTAGACGAGCCTCAAGGGAAGAGATGGGACCATAGTCCAGAATTCTAAGAGATGTAATAAATTCATCACATAGAGCTCTGGAATAATCACACTGGAAAAAGAGATGATCGACAATTTCAGGTCCTCTTGTGCATAAACAACATATATTAGGACCATTGAATCCCCTTCGTAGCAGGTCTTCCCATGTGATAATGTGTTTTACCAATGAGATCCAAATGAAACATCTGATTTTAGCTTGAATTAACCATTTCCAGATTTTTCTAATCCACCACTTGTCCCTAGGATAAAGAAAAGAGGTTGAGATCGAGTTGTAGATTAGTTTGGTTGTGACCTAGCCAGAAGAGGTTCCACCTACATACTAAGGTGTCCTACTCATATTTTAAGAAAGTACCATTAGATTCTAAATTATTGATAGAGGAGTCACATTCTTCAAACAAGGAACCCTGTAACCCCAAGGCCAGGGAACATTTCCAACCACGATGGGGAGGAACCTGCAGAGGTGACAATGAGGCAATGAAGATCCTAAAAACACACTACACGTTGAGGCAAGAGATTAAATTAGAGGACACATGATAGTAGCAAGAGCCACCAATGAAATATTCCTTCCTTAGAATGACTTGTTAACCATTGCCCGATTTCCAAGTGAGCCAATTTTGAATCCAAGGAAGAGCCTCAACCATGCCTCTCCATATGTTTGACCCGAAAATATATCTCTGGAGCTTATAAGACCCCATCCACTCCATAAACGTCTTGTTGTGGAGGTATTTATTTGAGATAATTTGATTCCAAATGCTCGAACCTGTAATGGCCTTCCAAAATCTCTTCATGGTCAGGGAAAGTCCAAACCAATGTAAATTTTTGAAATCCTAACCCCAAAAATTTTGGGTTGTGATAGTAAATCCCATTTAGCTAAATGGAGGTTGACTCGTTGCATCCTGCCATTTCATATAAAATTAAGGATGCTCTTTCGAATCCTCCCGATGTTGGATTTAGCAATATTAGAAAGGGAAAGCTAGTAAATAGGTACACTCTTAAGGATATATTTTATCAGAGTCGTTCTTCCACCTAAGGAGAGTCACCTATAACGCCGATTGCTAAAAAAATTTTCAATCCTTTTAATCATCCAAGCCCAGTCATCCACCATGTAGTAATAGTGTTTGAGTTGGTAGCCTAAGTAGAAATAACCATGAAATTGGGACCATCTTATAAGGGAGGATGGATACAGTGGAAGCGATATTCAAATCTGAAATATTATTTAGGAGAAAAGAGAATTTGCACTAACTAACCAACATACCAGTGGTAGAGTAGAAGAAAATGAAAATGAGATGATAAATGATCCAATAAGATACAATTCCCTCATCAAAGATAAGAATTCCATCCACAAATATAATATGAGTTAGATGCATGGGCTTGGAGACCTTAACCCCCTTTATAAGTACCTCTCGTTTGGTTGAGTTCCTCATTCGTCTTAAGCCTTCAATAATGAGAAGGAATAAGAGGGGGGTAGTGGAAACCCTTGTCTCAAGCCCTTGGAACATGTTAAAAAATTTGATGGAGTTCCATTTATGAGAACATAGAATTTTTCAGATGAGATGCACCCCATAATCCAATTTGTTATCTTAATATCCAGACCAATATGAAGTATGAGCCTAAGGAAGCTCCTATTCACCCAATCATAATCTTTAACCCAATCCATTTTAAGAATCAGGGCACAAGATTTTTTGATATTAATGGAGTGTGGATCCTCTTGGGCCATGCCAATAGCATCATGTATCATTAAGCCTGGTAGAAAGCCAAATTGTTTTGGTGATAAAGCAGATGGGAGAACTTATTTCAATCTATTTGATAAAGTCGTTGGCATGACCTTGTAAATGAGATTACAAAGAGAAATTGATTGATAGACATTGAAGGTGCAGGGTTTGGAAATTTTGGAATAAGTGCTATGAAGGTGGTATTAATAGCCCCATACACCTTACTAGAAGTTTTTTCCTCCTCCACGACCTGCAAGATTTAATTCCCAAGGAAATCGAAAAAAATTCAGTAAAAAATAGACTATCTAGCCATCAGGTCTAGGACCCTTGTCCTTGGAAAAAGATTTGAGAACTTGTTTAAGCTCATCCAATGTGATAATACCACTCAACCTAGTAGAGTCAACCTCCGAGAAGAGTTGGGGAAAATATTAAATAACCTGTAGCTTAGCCTGAATATAATTATCACTAGGATCTCTAAAAATGACTGAGAAATGAGCTCAAGCAACCTTCTCCAGACCTTGTTGGGAGCAATGAGTGTTACCTTCAATGTCCTGAATATCCAAAATATACTTTTTATTCTTACTATGGGAGGAATACTAATGAAAAAATTCGGTATTTCCATCACCTACCTGAACCCATATAGCCCTGCTTTTTAATCACTAGCACTCCTCTTTCAATTTGAGAAGAAGGGTTTTCCTCTATGCCAAGGAACACAACTTACTTTTAATTACATGTGGAAAACCTTCAGCTGTAAAAGTGGCTTGAAAATATTTAATAATGGACTCAGTCTCAACCATCTCTCTCTGTTGCCCAAGTATATGATTTTGAGCCCATATTTTGACCTAGGTTTTGAGAAACTTCATCTTATATACCTATGAATCCATTACAAAAAATAAAGGATAAACCTGCCATTGCTTCCAACAAGCATGAACTAGCAAAGTGAAAAATTCCTCTTAAAGGGAAGAGTGGTTAAATTTAAATGAAGACTTATAAGGATATATATTTACATCCAACTAAAGAAAAATAGGAAAGTGATCTAATATGACCTCTGAGATTATCCAAGATCAATATATACCCATATTAGAAGCCAATGAATCTTCCATCAAGAAATGGTCCAAACATTTGGCTATCCCATGAACCCCTGACCTTCCATTCCTTCGGGTAGTATAAAGGGGAATAGCGAAAATATCAATGAGGTTAGATTCGAGAATAATTTGAGAGATGACAAAGGAAAAAGGATTTGCTCTAGTTTTTACACCCCAAACCTCACTAGTTGATTCCGTAAAATTTAAATCCCCAACAAGGATGAGAGAATGTTCTCGCAATAGGCCATTGTGAAGGAGATGGTTCTAAAAAGTCTCTCTACCCTCGTAAGTCCCATATCAGTTCACAAGAATGACAGGTCAATCCAGACCACAAGGATATCCTTCTAGAATGATACCAACCCTAGATGATAAAGGCCTAAGGGTAGCAACATGGGGTTTCCATAGGACAAAGATATTTCCAAAGCATCACACAACATCAACAATGCATATATATGTTAGGTCCCTATATTACTAGTATAGTCCCTTATTGTTGTTAGTGTAACCCCCTTATTGTTATTATTATACCCCCGTAACCCCCATATTGTTCTTATTGTGCCCTTAAATTATTATTGTTAGGTCGGATAGGATTACATTGTGGCCCCGTGGACTCCTATATATAGAAAGGAGGTTTTGTAATTTGAATCATCCAAGAATTTTTCATTCATGTAATGTATTGGAGGTTGTCCCCTCGAAGTGGCTTATTTCTAAGACGTTGATATCTATTTTCTTCTATTTTTGGAGCTAGTTTCACAACATTTGGTATCAGAGCATTGGATTCTAGGGTTTCACTGCTCCAAACAGGTCATCGTGGCATTTTCACTATAAATGTTTTTCTATGAAGGTTCAGAAGCTGAAATTTGTAGGGTGCGAAGCCAACATCCTGAGGAACATCATCGCAAAATTTCAGAGCTTAGTTTGAAATATTTTCGAAGATATGAGCTGTGGAATGTAGGGCTTTTTGCAGGCTCCTGAATTTCACTTAAACAAGTCATCGCGGCATCTTCACTATAACTGTTTTTCTACGAAGATTCAGAAGCTGAAATTTTTAGAGCGCAAAGCCGAGATCCTGAGGAACATCGTCGCAAAATTTCAGAGCTTGGTTCGAAATATTTTCGGAGATATGATCTGTGGAAGTTAGGTATTTTTCAGGCTCCCTAATTTCATCTCAAAGAGGTGATCGTGGGAAAATATTCATAAATCTCTCTCTGAGCATAGGATTGGAATTCTGTAAAAAGTGGCTGGAAGTACACGGACTGTAGTTTCCTGTCTATAAATTTCAGAGCCAAAGGAGCAAACAGTGACACGTGGTAAGTCGTACAAGTTCGCTCTATTGAACCAGTCTGTAATTAGGTCATTGTGGGACATTGGACATAACTTTGCCTTGAAGAATTCAAATCAAGTCAGACCTATGGCATTTGAAAGAAGCTTCAGAGGACTACTACATGGCCAAATTTCAGATATTGAGGATCTTCAATTATAAAGATAATTCAATTTCAATATAGAGCTCTACAAAAGAAAGTAAAATGTGTGTTTTATTATTATTATTATTATTAATTTTTAATTTTTAATTATATATATATATATATTATTTTATTTTATTTTTTTTTTATTTTATTTTTTTATTTTTTTCCGAATTGCGTAAGTCTTGTTTGAAGAATCAAGTTGAATTGATTCCAAGGGCATATTGTAGAATAGATATCAATATTGGTTTCTAAAATGGCCCCTAAAAAGAATTCAACACCCATTAAGCCTTTAGAAGGCTCTACTATGACTCATGAAGACGAAGAATGGCAACATGACATATCAAAATTACAAGAGCAAGTGCAACAAATTTTGCTCTCGCAAAGAGCAACAAAAAATGACATAGAAGTTTTGAAGAAAGGCGTGGAAACTAAGATAGATGGCATGGAAGTTGGCATGGAATCTAAGATGGATGACATGGAAGCTAAAATGGAAAACACGAAGAATGATCTAAAAGCAAACATGGAAGGTTTGACAAAGTTGATATAAGAAATATTTCCTAATGGTGAAAATATAGTAGAGGAAACTCGTGATGAGAACAAAATAAATGTTAATCCTGATTTCATAAACTCTAATGTTGGCGGGAAGAACCACCATATTCCAAAAATGGATATGAGGAAGTTTGATGGAAAGGATCTTGTAACATGGATACTACAGATGGAGCAATATTTTGATCTCCATAATGTGCAAAACACACAAAAGGTACGTATTGCAACTTTACATTTAGAACAAAATACATTTGTATGGTATCGATGGCTTTGCTCCCGTAAAAAAATTGTCACTTGGTCAATTTTTAGGGAGGAAATGATAGCACATTATGAGGATACAAAGAGCAACACATTCTCTAGCCAATTGATAAATCTCAAACAAAAGGGTTTTGTGGGGGAGCACACTGAGGACTTCCAAAAATTGAATATAAGGGTAATTGATATTCCAGAGGAACACAAGATTGATCTCTTCATAGGTACTTTAAAGGATAACATCCAACATGAATTTCGTGTTTTGGAACTTGATTCATTGGAGAAGGCATTCAGGTTGGCAAGAAAAATTGAATGTAAAATTACGGCAACAAGGGAGCCTACCACTCACTTCTATAAAGAAGGAAGTGTTGCTATGCCTAGATTTCCACAACCTACAAGGTTGACACCACAACAATTGGAAGAAAAAAGAGCAAAAGGGCTTTGCTACAGTTGTGATAGCAAATATAGTAAAGGTCATAAGTGTGCTGAGAAGAAATTATTTTACATAGATTGCGAAGAGGAAGAAAATGAACAAGAAGAGGATATACACTAGGAACCAACCCTAGAAGAGGAAGAAATGAGTCCGACCATATTGTGTAATGCATTGGTAGGAATTACGACTCCTCAAACTCTCAAGGTAGAAGGAAATATCAAGAAGAAAAAGGTAATAGTGTTGATTGATTCAGGTAGTACCAATAATTTTATTCATTGTAAGGTAGCCAAGGAATTGAATTGTTTCCTATTCCCAACACCAGAATGTCAAGTGATGGTTGCAAATGGAGGAACTATAAATTTCTCTGGAAAATGACATAATATCAAGCTAACCATGGGGGAATATGTATTGAATAGTTCAATGCTTTCCATTCCTATGGGAGGTGCTAATGTTGTACTAGGAGTACAATGGCTACAATCTTTGGGGACGGTAGCTTTTAATTTTCAAGAACTTTTCTTGAAATTTTTTTCAGAAGGAAAGGAAGTCGAATTACGGGGTATTGAAGGGAAGCCAGGAAGGATAATAAGCTCTAATGTCATGAAAAAGCTTCTAAAGAAAGAACGAGGCGTAATTGCACAATTATGCTCACTAGAAGTTCCGACATCAAAATCATCTATTTCTGCAGATCTCCAACAGGTCTTGGACAATCATTCCAAGGTGTTTGAAACTCCCAAAGGACTCCCACCTATTCCTGATCATGATCATGCTATTCATTTGATTCCAGAAGTGTTCCTCCAAACATAAGGCCTTATAGATATCCTTACTTCCAAAAGAGTGAAATTGAACGTATGATTGCAGAAATGTTAGAGGCAGGTATAATTCAACCTAGTCAAAGTTCTTTCTCTGCTCCTGTAGTATTGGTACACAAGAAGGATAGATCATGGCGAATGTGTCTGGATTATAGGGAGCTCAATAAGCTCACCATTAAAGACAAATTTCCCATTCCTGTGATTGATGAATTATTGGATGAATTACATGGAGCAATTAATTTTACCAAGTTGGATCTTCGTTCAGGATATCATCAAATTAGAATGAAGACTGAAGATATTCCAAAAACAGCATTTCGAACTCATGAGGGTCATTATGAATTTTTGGTCATGCCTTTTGGCCTTACCAATACACCTTCTACATTTCAAGGGTTGATGAATTCCATTTTCAAACCCTTCCTTAGAAAATTTGTGCTAGTATTTTTTGATGATATACTTATCTACAACAGGTCTTGGAAGGATCATGTTCAACATGTTGACAGGGTGCTCAAACTATTGCAGGAGAAACAATTATATGCAAAAACATCCAAATGTTTCTTTGGAGTACAAGAGGTGAAATATCTGGGTCATATTGTATCTCACGAGGGTGTTAAAGTAGACCCTAACAAAATTAAAGCCATTAAGGAATGGAAAGTCCCCACAACCATAAAGCAGTTGCGAGGATTTCTCGGGTTAACAGGGTATTATCGCAAGTTTGTTAAGAATTATGGGAGAATAGCAGCACCTCTAACAACATTATTGAAGAAAGATACATTTTCATAGACTCTTGAAGCAACTAAGGCCTTTGAACATCTTAAAGAGGAAATGTGCCTAGCACCGGTCTTAGCTATGCCAGACTTCACAAAAACCTTTATTGTGGAATGTGATGCCTCAAGAAATGGAATTGGTGTTGTTTTAATGCAAGAAGGAAGACCCATTGCTTTTGAAAGTCATCCAATTAAAGGAATGTATTTACAAAAACCTATTTATGAGAAGGAAATGTTAGCAATATTTCATGCACTAAATAAATGGCGAACTTACCTAATGGGAAGACACTTCAAGGTAAAAATTGATCGTGATAGTCTTAAACACTTTTTGGAAAAAAGACTATCTTCAGAAGAGCAGCAAAAATGGGTCACAAAGATGTTGGGTTATGACTTTGAAATAATCTACAAAAAGGGGAAGCTAAATGTTGTTGCAGATGCACTCTCAAGAAAGAATGAAGAGGTGGAAGCATTGCTTTGTGCCATTTTTATTATCCAACCAGATTGAATAACCGAAGCAAGAGATGAATGGAAGAAGGATGAAAAGTGTGGACACTCATTCAAAAGTTGCAGCAAGATCCTAGTACATCTGATACATTTAGTTGGAAAAATAATTCCTTATGGTAAAAAGATCGCTTATATCTTTGTAAGAATTCCCAACTAAAAAAAAATATTCTTTTGGAATTGCACACTTATCCTTTAGGAGGACACTAGGGATTTTTAAAAACTTACCACATGGTGAAGAAAGAATTTTTTTGGGATGGACTTAAATCTGATATTCAAAAGTTTGTGGCGGAATGTTTGGTTTTCCAGCAGAATAAAGTTGGGACAATTAAGACCCCGGGTCTTTTACAACCTTTACCCATTCCAAGTCAATGTTGGGAGGAGATTTCAATGGATTTTATCACAGGTTTACCTAAGTCCGAAGGAAAGAGTGTCATCATGGTGGTAGTTGATAGACTTACCAAGTATGCACACTTTTGTGCATTATCTCATCCATTTAAAGCAAGTACAGTTGCTACTACATTTATGGAGACAATTCAAAAGCTACATGGAAACCCAAGGGTTATTGTGAGCGACAGAGATCCCATTTTTACTGGAAATTTTTGGACGGAGTTATTTTCTTGTTTGGGTATTCAATTAGCTCATAGCTCATCTTATCATCCTCAATCCGATGGTCAAACTGAGATAGTAAATAAATGTTTGGAAGGATATCTTCGTTGTTTTGTATCTGATAAACAAACACAATGGGTCAAGTGGTTACCTCTCGCTGAATGGTGGTATAGCACTTCCTTCCATACTGCAGCAAAAATGACCCCATTTATGGCACTTTATGGATATCATCCACCATCCATCACATCATCTTTAAGGGAAAATTCGAAGGTTCAAGCAGTGGAAGATCACATCAGGCATCAGCAAGAAGTTCTCCAACTCTTAAAGGATAACCTGAATTTGGCACAAAATCGAATGAAACAATAGGCAGATCAACATCGTAGCGAGAGAAGTTTTGATGTAGGAGATTGGGTATTTTTACGGCTACAACCATACAAACAAATGTCCCTCAAGCAAGCAAAGAATGATAATAAATTATCGCCAAAGTACTATGGTCCTTACAAGGTGTTGCAAAAGATTGGTACTATGGCATACAAATTGGAGCTTCCTGCTTCTTCACGAGTGCCTCTAGTTTTCCGTGTTTCATGCTTAAAGAAGGTTATAGGTGAAAATATTCCAGTTCAAACAATATTTCCAGAACTTGATGAGGAAGGAAAAATCATATTGGAACCTGAAGCGGTCACAAAAATAAGAACTCTACAGCTACAAAATCGATCAATTTCAGAGTATCTCATCAAGTGGAAGAACTTACCCACTAAAGATTATACATGGGAGGATGAGAATTTTATACAAAAGCACCCAGAGCTACTCAAGCGTTGAGGACAACACTTTTTTGAAGGAGAGGGGCATGTTAGGTCCCTATATTACTAGTATAGTTCCTTATTGTTGTTAGTGTAACCCCCTTATTGTTATTATTGTAGCCCCGTAACCTCCATATTGTTATTATTGTGCCCTTAAATTATTATTGTTAGGTCGGCTAGGATTACATTGTGGCCCCCACGGACTCCTATATATAGAAAGGAGGTTTTGTAATTTGAATCATCCAAGAATTGTTCATTCATGTAATGTATTGGAGGTTGCCCCCTCAGAAGTGGCTTATTTCTAAGGCGTTGATATCTCTTTTCTTCTATTTTTGGAGTTGGTTTCACAACAGTATACCAATCAGGACAAACTTGAATAAGATCCTCCCTAGCATTGGCACCAGATAACATGGTTTCCTGGATACAGATAACCAAGGGGTGGTGGACAACCCCCAATTTGTAGAATGCACATGTTTTAGGAGGGCCTCTGACTCTTATAATATTAAAAGACATTAAGATCATGGAGACCCCATATTAGAGGGCACCTCAGCTCTAAAGGCCCTAGGAGAGTCAGTTACATTCAATATCTCCTTGAAAAGACTGCCCTGGCTAGTACCATCACGAGTAAGCTCATTTAAAAATAAAAATAAAAATCTTTCTAACAGTGACATTTTTGAAGGAAGGATTAGGATCATCTAGGAAAGGAACATTGGGTTAAGGAGAGGGGTAGGTATGGATAACAACAAGGTTTAGGGTGGATTAATAGGATGGGTCTAATGAAGGGAGTCATGCACCAAAGAGACACCCTCGATAGGACCAAAACCATGTGAAGGGTAAGTCATAGGGGGAGGTCGAGCCTTCATACTAGGACATCTTCCAGAGGAATAATCTGGGATATTTAGTGTTACACAACAATTTGTCACCGTCCCTGCAATTCCCCATCCCGCACAATTGGAGGGCTTATTCCGTGACCTGTGAGCAATAACATAACTTGAAAACACTTTCATGGCATTCCCCTGAACATGTACTTTCATTGCCCTGAAGACAACTCCTTGTGAAAAACCCTAAAAACACCCCTTTTTGCATTGGCACAGGTAGCCAGTTCATTACCCGCGCCAATGGGGGAAATCCTTCAAAGAGGGCGCGCCAATTGGCACTCTGTCCCAGAGTCGCACTCGCGCCAGCCATTTTAAGGAGTGTTTTTTAAAAATAAATGGCGGAAGTTTCGTCCTAACTGATCCAGGAACTGGTATCTAATTTGAGTTGGGAGGTTTGGCTCCGGATCTCCATGTAGAGGAAGTGGTTTTTCCACCTCTCATGGAAGCTTCCTTGAGGATAGGGCCAATCCCATGATTATAGGGATCCCAACTCCCCTTCCTCCATCTATAAAATCTTGCTCATCTCATTTGCAAGCTAGTCTCCAAGTTCCCAAGAGCCTAATGCTGCAAGAGCTTTGATCCATTCCCTTAAGGCCAAATCCAAGCAAGGAGATCCTTGTCGAGACATCCGAAGAGAGAGGTTTGTCCCATCCCTGACAGGCTTTATCGAGACGCGTTCTGCTGACGACCCTCCAAAGGAGAATTCAGCGTTAGAGCTATGGTTGTATTCTTCTTTTGATTATTAATGATAAGCGACTATTGGTTATGGTTCCACTCTTGTTCTTGATAATGATCATGAGTTATGTCTTCTCTGACTGACATATAGTTGTATGCACTGGATTTTATGCTTGCGTTTGTTTTGTTTCTAACGTGTGTAGGTGTCCGATCACGGAGATCGTGAGGATTGTGATCTGCCAGAGCCAAGGAACGGGAGCGCTACCTTCTCTACGAGCGACAGCGTTGGATTCCAGGTAAGCCTTCATCGCTAGTTGGTTTATCTGCAATTAGGAACCTGTACTATAGCATGAACGATTGTTGCTAGACCCAGTCTGGGCTAGTAGGGATCGCCTCTGTCCGCAGAGGGGATTTACCTCCACAACAAATTGGCGACTCCGCTGGGGATCGTTGGCTTGTTGTTGTTCTACTTTGTAAGCTACGGACGGAGCCTGAAGTTAGCTAGATAGCCTTTGAAACGCTTTTGCTCTGCATTAGCGAAGTAGATCAACGCTGCTTCAGTCAATCTCCGGTTTAGTTTATGAACTGAACGCTTGGAGTGTCGTCTTGTCTTTTCGATGATTCTTGACCTTGCTTGCTTGGTCAGCTCTTTGGGTTTGTTTTTCTATTTGTTTGGCTTTTGTTTGGCCTTGTCATCACTGGTCTGTGTCTGGACTACTCTTTTTTATTTTTTTCCCATAGTTAACTCGACTGGCGCGCTTTTCAGCTTGACAGTCGCGCCCATTGGCGCAGGTTTCTTGTGTATCACCCGCGCCAATTCCATTCTGGCGCTAATTTCAGCCTCATAGTCGCGCCAATCCTGTGAGGTATTAGGGTTTTCTGTGTTTTGAGCCTTCTGATACTAATCTGTGACTTTGGCCTTGTTTTTTCACTTGTTTGAGTGTTCTGGAGCCTTGTTTGACTGGCTGTGACCTTCGTCCTTTGGTTGTTTTCCCGTTTCCATCGATTTCACTTTCTGGCCCTAGGGCATCTAGGTCCTCTTGTGTGTTAAGCCTCCCTTGGGAGTTTTGGCTTTCTATCGGTTCATTCGACCTTGTGATTGCTTCTTTACATTCGTTTAGCGATTGATTATCACTTTATTGCGTTATTTGAGTGTTTGTTCTCTTCTTCATTCGGATTTCACTTTGCCTCGTTTGGGCCTAGATTACATGGTCCATTTGAGTCTTTGGGATTCTTTTGGTTTTGAGGGAATTTTTTGTCAATTTGAGGTCTGATTGCGTGTTTGTCATTGAGTGATTTGCTCATTTTCGCTCCCTTACTATCGCATCTCAAATTTCTCCTCATTAGTTTTCATTTTGTTTAGTGCTTGTTGCTATTAAACATTGAAAATATTAAAAAAATATCTTTGCTTTGATCAGTTAGTGAAAATTAAAATATTTTCGGTGTTATTAGTGATTAGTGACTTTGAGAGAAAATTTTTTGGTTACATTAGCTGCATTAGAGGCTTTGTTGATTTTTTTCTGATCATTTTGTTTGTGTGAAAAGCTCTCAACTCTCTCGTAGTTAGCTTTCATCGAATGAAATGATATATTGTGGCATATAGTGTGCATTTAGGAGATTTTGTGACATCACACTAGCTAGGGCCTGAAAACTGAAACGTAATTGAAGATAAACATTAAAATTTACTCAATTTACACTAAGGCAACATTGAAACATTAACGCAACATTTAGTGGTCTAGGCTAGAGACGTGTTCCGGCGTCTTTAAACCTAATAGCTGTCATTCGCCTCTTGGCTTTAGACAATGCTAGTACGGACTTGTGCTCCCCGTACCGTCGAGTATATAAAGGGAGAACCCACTAGGTTTCTATCCTTTATCCATAGGAAGCCGAGTCTGCCGCCCTATATCCGTGATACATCGGACACAGCATTCGGGGAGATTGCTTGCACGTACGTTAAGTCCTTGGTTGATTTCTCTTTCATTTTTGAAACCAAGGTGTATATTGCAGTTCACGGTTATTTGGTACACCCTTTGCCTAGTATTCCTGAGTAGTAATTTGATCTTTTCTGACTCTTTAAATTTGAAAGGATCACCAAGCGCTTGTCCTTTCACGCTTGTTCCAAAACTGAAAGAGATAGAGTCACCTTTTATCCGTTTCTTGACTCTTAAAACATGAAACGGTGAAGTCTCTAAGTTTCAATGTGGTAAAATCAATCACCCGCGATCACACGCCCTATTAGATTTTGCTTGTTGGCTGTTTGATTGTGTGTCTTGACTCTTTTTCAACCCGTGTGTGTTGTGCTTGATCTTTTGTCATTGTTGTCACAGTGGCGGAACCTCCTGTTTCGTCTACTGGTAGTCCATATACGGACGATTCATCAGAGGCTTCTCAGTCCTCTGCTGAACCTCAGCAGCCCATCGTTTTCGAGTTTCCCGACGGAGGCCCGGTTCTGTCTGAGCATCCCTTTGGAGGACCAGTTGAGTTCAATTGGCCCTTTTTCGACCCTTGGTTTGGATTGGGAGTAGGAGAAGATTTCCCTCCTCTTACATCGGGTTCGCCTTTTATAGCTGTTGTTATTCCTCCTAGTCCTCATCGTCTATTACGAGATCTAGCGGCAGGCTCAAGCATGAGTGAATCTAGCGAGGAAATCCCCACGTCCGGTGAAGATTACCAGTTGTTTCCTCGAAGGTTATTTCCAGGAGACAACCCGGAACCATCTGTTATGTCATCACCTGGTCCCTCATTACCCGCCGGGTATAGATCCTTGGGTCAGATCATTGCCGCCACTGCCTCTATGGGGGTATCAGCTCCTTCTACAAGGCCGGTTGTTCCTTCGTTGGGGATGTCTCCACGGACGCCCGTTACATCATCCCCTCAGGTTACTTCTGTACCCTCCATGCCCACTGTTTGTGTGGCCGCATCTGCACCCGTCGTTACTACCTAGTCCGTAAGGACCACATCCCTTCCTGAAGATATCTACATAGCATCTACTATGCCGGAGAACATCTCTCTGGAGGAGTATCGATTGTCTCTGCAACAGTCAAACCCCGAGGTCAGACAGTCCTCTCAGGATCCCAACCTCTCGTACTTTTCGCATTATGCACAGGATGGTACACCCGTGTACGTTTTTCCATATCAGTACGATGAGCATGGGAACCCTTTACATTACCTGCTCCTGAGACTCAACTTCATGCTCAGGGTTTACCTTATAACCAGGTTGGACAACCTTTTAACCCGCAAGGCCAACCTTCAGGCCAGCCTGGCCATCCTTATGACCCGCAGGGACAGCCCATACAAGGCTACCCTTCGGGCCAGCAAGGGCCCTTATACGGTCCGCAAGGACAGTATTACAACCCTTCCGGTCAACTCGTGTAGCCTCTCCCTGGAGTCCCAACTGGGCAACCTCAAGGACTCACAGGTCAGCCGGGGTACCAACTCGGGCCGGTATATGGTCCTGGGGGGCAAGTCCAACCTTCTCAACCTTTGCAACCACAGTATCCTCTTGGTCCCAACGTTTCACATCAGCCAAGACCATCTTATGGTCCTGCTGCGGGTCAAACCGGTTATCAACAACCACCTGGCTCCATTCCGCTACCAGGCCAACCGGCCCATCCGGCACAACCTGGTGTCTCTCCACCAAGCCAACCGGCTCATCCGACACAACCTGGTGCTGCTCAACAGCGAGGACAACTTGCACAACCGGCACAACCTATTTATCCGGGTCAACCTGTTTATCCAGGGTAGCCCGCTCAGCCAGGTCAGCTTATTCAGCCAGGCCAGCCTGTACATCCTGTCAACCCTGCCCAACAGCCGACTTATTCAATTCTGCAGCCAAATCAACCATCACGCCCTAATTATCAGGCTCAGCAGGGTCCCACCTATCAGCATCCCACTCGAACTCAAGGCAGTTACTATTCTCATGGTCAATATCGACCGAATTATAGCCAACCCCAAGGTTCTAACTATTACTCTCAGCAACTCGGCTACACCTATACTCAGCAGCCAAATCTTACACAGGGCCGACTTACAATCAGGGTCCATACTCTGGTTATCAAGCCCCGTACGCTGGTTACCAGCAACCGAATTAGGCTGGATATATGACCTATACCCCCTACAGTCAGAATCCTACGGGACAGAACCCCTAGAGGCAAGGTTATTCTCAACCAGCGTGGCGTACAGGTACTGGTCCTTATCCAGGGCTAAGTATGCCGTCCAATCCGCCATTTCCGTTTCTGGCTACCTTGGAATTACCGGATGTTTCGAAATTAACGAATGATCCAATTCTGCACAATCCTTATTGGCCTCCGGTTCCTAGCAAGGTGCCCGGTGATTGCCCCAAGTTTGAGGGAAAAGCTGGAGAGGACCCCCAAGCTCATGTGATGACTTACCATCTTTGGTGTTCGTCCAACTCTTGGGTGGATGATTCAATCCATCTGCGCCTCTTCCAGTGCACTTTGACTGGCGCTGCTGCTAAGTGGTATATCGAATTATCCCATGGCATCTTTCAAGATTTCAATACGTTATCCATGGCTTTTCTTACTCACTTTTAGTTACCGGTTCGCTACGAAGCCGGGACACACCTCCTGACTTCTTTGAAGCAGGACAAAGCCACCCACATTTCTGATCACATTCATGAGTGGCAACGTCGTCGTAGACTGATCAAGTTTGATATACCTGATCAGATACTAACTCATTGGTTCACCACCTCCTTCGTTAACAAAATCTCTCAAGATATTTCTATGGGAGCATGTGTGACGGAAGAACAAGCCATAGCGCGTGCCCAATATCTGGATCTAGTATACTCTCAGTTCGGCACGCTTTATGATATTTTGCTTGATGCTCCACGGTTTGGAACCTCTAAAGCTCCACCTACCCCGGCGGTGGATGGTGTTATTGGTTCCATGTCTCAAAATTCGAAGAAATCTTCGAATAGGAAGCAGAAGTCCAACTCATCCAATAATTCTGCTCCTCCTGCTCCTCCCGATTCTGGCAAAACTGCGGAGTTTAATGCCATTCAAGCCAATCCTACGGAGAAAGCCTCCAAAGGGAAAATGAAGGGCAAAGGTAAATCCAAATCCGACGCCCCAAAGCCAGAGTCCAAACCTCGTACCGAGGATGGTTCCCAACGCAAACCGAAGTACCCCTGCCTTATTTGTGAAGGAGATCATTATACAAAATATTGTCCACGACGATCTGAAGTTAGTCAACTTCTAAAAGGCTCCAAAGGGACTCCGGCAGTTCTTAAAGAACCGTTCCCGTCTCAACAGACCCAGATGGTTGAACAGCCTTCACCATCTGCACCATTTGGGTCTCAGGTCTTTATTATGAATGGTGTTGCACCTATCTCTATTGCTACACGTTCGAAGGAATACAACGAATCACATCAGGCACCTGGGAAGGCAATTGTGGATGGTCCACCTCCCCCACCTGGCTCTGGTTCGTTGGATATTGAGAAGCCTACTGCCGAACCTGTTGTGAGGCCACCTTCTAAAGGTGTTCTAAGAAGATCTTCCTACAATCAAAATGCCCGTGCCGCTCAGCACTACAGTATTGTTGAGGATTTGGCACAGGCGCCTTCTGCCATGTCTGCATTGGAATTTCTTCAGAGTTGTCTGTCACAACGGAAAGCTTTGTTGTCTGCAATCGGTGGGATCGATCCCACTAATTCTAATTTTCTCACCTTCGACTTAGAGAACTTTACCCCCCGACTTCCACATCAGATCGCCCTTGTTATTCAAGTCGGGATCAACGGTCTTAACATCCATAGGACCGTTGTAGATGAAGGTGCTTCTACCTGTGTCATGTCGTCCGCTTGCTGGAAGGCCATTGGCTCTCCGGCCCTTTCATCATCTCCTAATTCCCTAGAGGCATTTGATGGTCGGGAATCGAAACCCGTGGGTGTTCTCGAGAGTTTAGCGATTACCTTACAGGGGAAGACAGTCAACGTGGAAGTAGAAGTAGTTGACGCCAAGCTTAACTACAATATACTTCTCGGCCGCAGTTGGACTCACGCCATGTTATGCGTGCCGTCCACCCTCTTTCTACTTATTAAGTTCCCTCATGAGGGAAAAATTGTTACTATGGATCAGTTGTCTTTCTTGACCTCCACCTCTGAGAACAACATTCCGTACGTGGATCAGATCCCAAATCCCCTTGACAGTGTAGGACCCGGTCTCTTCAAGGACCCCATCCTCATGGGTATTTTTCCTGCACCACCACCGCACACCGCTCAAGTTAATATGATCTCTAGGTATGACTACCCATGGCTCATCCCTACGCCTGAGCAGGTGGCTGAGTTTGGAGAATCAATGCCCTTAACTCCGGTAGAGATTAACTACTGTGAAATCGTCGCCACATCTGATCCTCCCCCTCCTCAGCATGCTCCTTTGAGCATGGCTTTAGACTTCTATTCTCAATCCCCCTGGCTCGGCGAGGCCGACTCGCCTGATCCTCTCAAAGAGATTTTCCCTTCTGATGAAGCCATTGTCGAAACAATGTCTCTTGAGGAGCTGCCTTGGAGCGATGGACATCATTGTTCCTCATTCATGCCTAGCTTGGGGGCAATGTCAGATTGTCTAGAGCGTTTTGCATCTCAGGTTCCCACTACACCTCTCCAGACACCCATATTGACACATGAGGTGCTTTCAGAGGGAAACCTGAGCAACATTACTCAAACCATTCCAATCGACATCTCCGTTAAACCGGGGATAGTTGAGAATATACACGTGGGAGTGACTTGTTCTCCTGATGAGATACGAGTTTATACTGATCTTTTTCGAGAATTCAGAGACGTGTTCGCCTGGTCCTATGAGGAAATGCCCGGGATTGATCCCAGCATAGTAGTGCACGAGATTCCTACCTATCCTGGTTCGAAACCCGTGCGCCAACGCCTACGCCCGGTGCATCCTCGCAAAGCCGCTGCCATTAAAGCAGAAGTTGAAAAACTTCTGAACGCAGGCTTCATTTACCTGATTCCACTCACAGAATGGGTCTCCAACATTGTCCCTGTAGATTAGAAACATGGCACTATTAGAGTTTGTGTTGATTACCGAGATATTAATCGGGCATGTCCAAAGGACAATTACCCCACTCCTTTCATAGATCAAATCATTGACGAATGTGCTGGGAGTGAGATTTATTCCCTGATGGATGGTTTTCCTGGGTACAATCAGATAAACATTCTACCTGCTGATCAACACAAGACTGCATTCATCTGTCCGTGGGGTACTTTTGCCTATAAAAAGCTCTCGTTCGGCTTGAAGAACGTTGGAGCTACTTTCCAGCGCGCTATGTCTTACGCGTTCCATGACATACGCCATATCGTTCAGCCTTATCTGGACGATTTTCCAGCTCATTCAGCTCGGCGAGAGGACCACCCAGAACACCTCCGCCAGATTTTTCTTCGCTGCCGACGCTATAATATCCGGCTCAATCCTCATAAATGCGTCTTTTGCGTGGATTCTGGCCGTCTTTTGGGGTTCATAGTCTCCAAGGACGGGATTCGCCTCGACCCCCTAAAGGTCGAGGCCATTGTCAATCTCTCATCACCCTCTTCGTTATATCAATTGCAAAGTCTGTAGGGAAAAGCTAACTTCCTACGATGCTTTATACCGAACTACGTGGAAGTGGCCAAAGGATTCACGCGTATTTTAAAGCAGAACGTTCCCTTTCATTGGGACGACATTGCTCAACAATCCTTTGAGAAGCTGAAGACGTTACTTGTTAATGCTCCGTTGCTTCAGCCTCCAAACTATCACCGTGATTTCACTTTATACTTGGCTGCCGCGTTTAGCACCATAGCTATGGTTCTAGTACAGGATGACGATGATGGCAACGAACACGTTGTTTACTATCTATCGCGGAATCTTCTCGACACGGAAACACGTTACGCCCACTTCGAGAAGCTAGCTTTAGCAGCAGTACAAGCTGTGCAACGTTTCCGCCACTACATCCTGCTGCGTACCATAACCGTGGTTTCGGATTGCAACCCCATGACATATATTCTTTCTCGACAATTACTAGGGGGCAAATACTCCAAATGGATTGTTATCCTTCAGGAGTTCGACCTAGAGTTCACTACTGCTAAGTCGACCAAATCATTGGTTTTCGCGGATCTTATTTGCTCTCTCTCAACAGACTCCCCACCATCTCATTCTGAAGAACATATACCAGAAGAAACCATCTTCCTTATCAGCACCCGTGACCCATGGTATGGTGATATTATAGTGTATCTTCAGACGTCATCCTTTCGCTCTGAGTTGACCAAAGATGCTCGACGTCAGATTCAACATCTGTCTCAACCCTACCGCATTGTAGGAGATACATTATACCAGGTTGGAGTAGATTCGGTGCTCCGTCGGTGTCTGACTTTGGAAGAGGTTGAACGAGCCTTAAATGACTGTCACAGTGGCGCCTGTGGCGGTCACATGTCTGGATATGCCACCGCCCAGAAGATTCTGCGTGCAGGTTACTTCTGGCCGTCAATCTTCAAATACTGTATTGTTGCAGTCCGCAAATGTCACACGTGCCAGGTTTTTCAGAGCAAGATGTGCGCGCCACCCCTCCCTCTGCATCCTGTCATTACCGTCGGCCCTTTCGCAAAATGGGGCATAGATTTTATGACATGTAACCCTCATTCGGCCGGGGGGCATGCATATATAATCGTCGTTGTCGACTACTTCACTAAGTGGGCCGAAGCGATGCCCACACTAGCCGCCGATGGTAAGACAGCTGCCCAATTTATCTTCAACCATATCATTGCACGTTTTGGGGTCCCTCAAGCCATTGTTACCGATCATGGTACTCACTTTCGAGATTACATGATGGCCGAGATGACATCAAGGTTGGGCTTACGACACGATAGCTCAACGCCATATTACCCTCAGGAAAATGGCTAGGTTGAGGCTGTGAACAAGGTTTTGGTCACAATGCTTCAACGAGCAGTTGGAATTCATAAGTCCAATTGGCACCTCCAATTGTTCTTAGCTCTATGGGCATACTGGACGTCAGCAAAGAGTGCAACCGGATTCACACCATTCCAATTGGTGTATGGTCTGGAAGCGACTCTTCCGGTTGAGTGCGAAATTCCTTCCTTAAAGCTAGCTGTGGAACTTTTACCCGATACTTCTCCTTAAGAAGAACGTCTCTTGTATTTGGAACGGTTGGATGAAACCCGCCACTTGGCTGCTTTAGTCCTTGAAGCACAGAAAAAGCGGGTCAAAGCACACTTTGATCAATCTGTCTCTCCACGTTCCTTTGTCGAAGGGGACCTTGTCCTCTTGTACGACCAAGCGCACGACAAGCTCGGGGTAGGAAAGCTCCAACCCATGTGGCATGGGCCCTATATAGTAAAACGAGTATTGAAGAATGGGGCCTATGAGCTCATTGATTATGAAGGAGTTCCGCTGGCGCAGCCTAGAAATGGGCTGTAC
This sequence comes from Pinus albicaulis, assembly GCA_034641835.2. Lineage (NCBI taxonomy): Eukaryota > Viridiplantae > Streptophyta > Pinopsida > Pinales > Pinaceae > Pinus > Pinus albicaulis. The sequence continues at coordinate 413,973,974 of CM076577.1, forward strand.
CTTAAGAAATACTACGCTTGAAGTTATTTTTTAGTGTGGTGTGTGTACATAGGTGTGTATATTCATTTGTGTGCATGTGTGGTGTGGTGTGCGATGTAAGAGTATTTTTGCTGATCGGGTCTTCCTGAATGTGCAGATGTCCATTACTCCGTTTGTGGGTTTCGCGGATGGTGCCTCCCGCAGTACCAGGAATTTGTCTTTGGCAACCTGGGTAATCTATGATCCTGCTGGTGAGTTAGTTAACCTGCAAGGTGTGTGTCTGGGTCCTGCTACAAATAATATCGCAGAATATAGTGCTGTATTGGAATTATTAACCGAGGCTGTGGACCTCGGCATTCGTGAATTACTTGTGTATCTAGACTCACAACTTGTAGTATTACAACTTAACGGGCATTATTCAGTAAGAAATCCATCCATTTTACGTCTGTATTTGCGTATTCGTCTGTTGGAAAGAAATTTTGACTATATTACATATCAACACATACCCAAACATATGAATACATTAACAGATGCAGTAGCTAATTTGGTTTTAGATAGACATTTGCGCAATTTATAAAACATCATCACATGTGAGAAGATCCATCCAGAAATAGGTATGTATATATATATGTGTCGAAATGTTTACATAGTGTGCATCACATAAAATAAAAAATATACATGTTTGTCTTAATACATCCGGAGACGACATGTCTCTCAAAAAATATGCAAGAAGGAAGCCCTAGGAGTCTAATCCACATGGTGCTCGTGGTAACATGCTACCGCGCGCACTAAGCGTCTTAGTAGTCGGTGGAGGCGACTGGGAACCCCCACAGTGTGTCGCTGGTATGCTAGCGGAATGTCTGCTAGCTGTGCATAGTCTGGGATCCCCCAGGCAATGCCCTCTAGGTTCTGAATCAGTTCACCTCCCTCGCCACCCTCAGCCTGAGGGTCATGATCAGCATGGGTTCTCCGCGCAATGGGTGACATGCCTGCGGGTCTCTCTGGGCCGACATCTGCATACACATAACAACTGTTATTAGAACGGACATGTATTACCAAAAAAAAGAAAAAATCATAAAACATAAAAATAAAAAAGAAAGGTCATACCCAACTCTTCGTCCCAGTCATCCCCCTTCGGGAGCGGAAGGTCTGGGTCTCCGGTGAAATCGGTCCTGGCATAGGGCCAATCCTCGACCATGATCAGCTGCCGCCGTAACCATCCAAAAAACTCCGGCCTCCAGGAAATCTGTTGGCCTCCTCCCGATCTGGGCATAAGTGCTGCCCTGCGAGCCATCCTTGGCTCTCTTGGTATCGGCTCAGCAACTATGGCCCCTTGGCCCTGAAAGATTGGTAATCGTTCCAGGATGAACGATACCAAAATGGAACCATAGCCAAACTGTTTCAGCTTGGCTTGCTTGCACTTTGTGAGCTGCCTCTTGATATTGGTTGTCACCGTTGTAGCCCAATCAAATAGTGTAGGATTCATACACTCAGAGGCTAATAGGAGTTGGGCCTTGGTGGCCTCGTGTGGAGCTTGCGATCCTGCAGCTCGTGTGATGGTGTGTAGCACTACTCTCAGTGCTAGATCCTCGATAGTGTGGATATCCACCTTCCCGCTTCCTGATCCGGTCAGTGCCCTTGGGCACACCCTCGCCATCACCTGCTCCATATTTTCACCAGATGGTCTGCTGCCTGTTAAGATGGGCACTGGACCTATGTGCGACAGTCCGGTTATGAAGTATACATCAGAAACCTCCAGTTCCAGCACTTGGTCCCGAAGTTTGAATACTCCTTCATTTTCGTCCCAAATACTCACCAAGTACTGTAGGAGCTCAGGCTGGGCTCGTAAGCAAGGTGTCAGGAAGAACTTCTTGAGTCCACAGTTCTTAAGTGCATTCATACAGGCCTCATTCTCCATGGCCAGTTCATCCTCTTCCCCATGCTCCCTTTCCTTCCATTCGATGACCATTGTGTTTGGTTTCCTGCATCAACATTATCAAAAACCCTTGATTAGACCTCTGTTACATGGAAAAATCCATTGGATTGTTCTCTGTTTGGAATTTTAAAACAGAAAAACCGCGTTGCGCCATTGGCGCGACCCATTTGTATGCAAAAGGCCAATGGCGCGGGTCCATGCCCGATACCCGCGCCAATGGGCGGAGCCCTAAAATTTTAAAAATCTTCCACAGAAGCCCAATTCGCAATGGAAATCTCTATAAAATGGATCAAAATAGAGTTCAGGGAAGCGCCTCTTACTTGGGACAAACGAGGATCTGAATGGTAGCCCGGATTGGTCGCAGTCGCCGTCAGAAGTTTGCACACTAAATGGACCACTGTTGCTCTCCAATGCGGTAAATAGTAAAAGTAATTTTGTTTTTACCATTTGAGACTTATTAATAACTTTTTGAAATCTAAATAGGTTTTAAAAGTCATTTTTTTATTAATATTTTAATATATTTCGTCGAAAATGGGTTTTACACTTGCCTTTCTGTGCAACAACAGGTCTTTATGCGGCTTGAACGGTGACACGAGTTGTATTTTATACTTTTTCGGACTCGGTAAATACACGAAAAAAGTCATTTTGGAGTCATCTTTCAGCTCTTTTCTGACTCTTTAAACATGAAAAGATTGCCGAGGCCCTTGTCGTTTCGATCTCGTTAAAGTGGCCATGAAACGACATCTACCTAGTATACGTTTACCCCTTTTTCGGGCTGGGATAGATTATTTACGAAAATGGAATACCCTATCCTATCGCGACTAGGAGGTTTTCTCAAACAAATTTTTCTACCTTTTCGGATCTGAGGAACTATTTACGAAAAGGGACCTTTGGAGTTTTCTTTTCCGCTGTCTTTTCAAACTCTCTAAACATGAAAAGACGCCGAGTTCTTCCTTTGTCAGACTCATTAAACCCTGACGACATCAGATTCAGTCGCAATGATGTTATTCGAGTCGCTCCTTCCTACGGCTCGTTAAATGTACTAGGATGAATTCGTCCGAAGGACGAGATTATATTACAAGCATATGCTATCCCCTTCAAGCTTGTTATAAAAAATAATTGGGGTACTCACCAGAAATGGCGGGGAAAAATGGAACCAGAATCATTGTCGTGTCGGCAGTATGTTGCTCTTGAACATGGCACTTGTCTGCATTCGTGTCAGGTTGGGGACATCTCATCTCGTTTTCCACTTGCCTCCATGGGTTTGGGTAATCCTTTTGACCTCTCATCTGCTCTTTGCCTCGTCGCCATGACCTTTGATCCGTTGATGTCAAATACTGCCAAACTCACTGTCGTGCCGCCATGTGGTCAAGAGAAGTTGACCTCTGCAAGTATCAACCTTCCTCTGATTCTCATCTGATCGTGATTCACAAAAACATTATGTTCCTCTGTCTCGTGTCGATGATGTGAGAAACACTATGGCCCACCTTCGATCAAGGTCACTTCTTGTCGACTTCAGCTCATTATCCAGGAAGATGATCTAGAGACTCCCTTCTGGTACCTTAGAGCCTGCATGCCTCAATGGCAGGTTCTTCGCATTCGACGTGAGGTTTTCATCATTGGCCTCTGATCGAGTGATTCTGCAGGTGTTCGACGTCAGCTCATTGTTCACATGTCAGATTGTGTTCGTAGTACCGAGGACCATCGGGGCACACGAGGGTACCTCTCGCGTCCGTTGCGACCAGCCCCTCGCTACCGGGCCGGTGAATCGACGATGTTCTCGCATGTTCGACTTCAGCTCACTTATTCGCATGCTTGAACTTGTACTTTATTCGGGTCAAGATGGAGCGCAAGACCCTGGATTTTGCCTGTTATAATCCAGGCTGCGATTTTGTGGATTATTATGATTAGTTACATGACTCACTGATTGGATGGCTGCGACCATACCTGAGTCTATTTACCGATCCTCACTGGATGGCTGCGTCCATGCCTTGGATCTGGATTATTACATACTCTGTTATGGATGGCTGCGCCCATACCATGTATATATCATGTATTTGAGACATCAGTTGTACTTCTACGTGTGCTCTTCGACTCAGTTGTTTTCGCTGATGACGTTCTCATAAAGCATTTCACCCCTCTCTCTCTCTCGGGCCTCATGCTTTAGGGGGCATCTGTTACACATCAATTTGTCACCGTCCCTGCAATTCCCCATCCCGCACAATGGGAGGGCTTATTCCGTGACCTATGAGAAGTAACATAACTTGAAAACACTTTCATGGCATTCCCCTGAACATGTACTTTCATTGCCCTGAAGACAACTCCTTGTGAAAAACCCTAAAAACACCCCTTTTTGCATTGGCGCGGGTAGCTAGTTCATTACCCACGCCAATGGGGGAAATCCTTCAAAGAGGGCGCACCAATTGGCGCTCTGTCCCAGAGTCGCACTCGCGCCAGCCATTTTAAGGAGTGTTTTTTAAAAATAAATGGCAGAAGTTTCGTCCTAACTGATCCAGGAACTGGTATCTAATTTGAGTTGGGAGGTTTGGCTCTGGATCTCCATGTAGAGGAAGTGGTTTTGCCACCTCTCATGGAAACTTCCTTGAGGATAGGGCCAATCCCATCATTATAGGGATCCCAACTCCCCTTCCTCCATCTATAAAAGCTTGCTCATCTCATTTGCAAGCTAGTCTCCAAGTTCCCAAGAGTCATCAGAGCCTTATGCTGCAAGAGCTTTGATCCATTCCCTTAAGGCCAAATCCAAGCAAGGAGATCCTTGTCGAGACATCCGAAGAGAGAGGTTTGTCCCATCCCCGACAGGCTTTATCGAGACGCGTTCTGCTGACGACCCTCCAAAGGAGAATTCAGCGTCAGAGCTATGGTTGTATTCTTCTTTTGATTATTAATGATAAGTGACTATTGGTTATGGTTCCACTCTTGTTCTTGATAATGATCATGAGTCATGTCTTCTCTGACTGACATATAGTTGTATGCACTGGATTTTACGCTTGCGTTTGTTTTGTTTCTAGCGTGTGCAGGTGTCCGATCACGGAGATCGTGAGGATTGTGATCTGTCAGAGCCAAGGAACGAGAGCGCTACCTTCTCTACGAGCGACAGCGTTGGATTCCAGGTAAGCCTTCATCGCTAGTTGGTTTATCTGCAATTAGGAACCTGCACTATAGCGTGAACGATTGTTGCTAGACCCGGTCTGGGCTAGTAGGGATCGCCTCTGTCCGCAGAGGGGATTTAACTCCACAACATTTAGGAAGTTAGAAAAAAATAACGAAAACCGAGGGACATTGGATGAGCGAAAGACATGATTAATGCATGAAGGCATATTTGAAGACAAAGGGTATGTAGGATGTGAATGTACACGAGACAAGGGGGGGAGCTTTCAAGATAGGAATCAATAGAATAAATATTTGTAGGCCTATCAGGGTTGGACTTAGGAGGATTAATGACTAAACTATCCAACAAACATATGATATCAGCAGAAAGAGACTTTAGGAGCTTACCTGAAGGAGCTTCTAATGTGGCAAAGAGATCCCAAAGAAATGGGAGGAAGACACGTTCCAATTGTTCCTTCCTGAATAGGTACACGAGAGTCTTCTAGAGATACCAAAACCTAAGCCCTTCTAAAAGAGAACATGCATAGCTCCTCTGCAACGTCTGAATGGATGGTAGCCGAATCGTTTGACGCGAATACCCTAGAAGAAAAATGAGTTAATATCAGTGGCTCCATACTAAGAGACTCTGAGGAAATAACATTGATGCCTCGAGAAATATTCTCCATTGGGGTTGATGGACCCGAGGGTGTCCAATTCACATTAACCCGCTTCTAATCACTAGGAATCCCTAACAAAGGATCTCCATCAGACACAACATAAACTCTCTTTAGCAGACGTTGAACCTTGGCACCTGTCTTAGGAAAAGAAGGCTAGTGCATCCCCACTAAATCAAAATCCTCTTTAAGTGGCCCGTTTGATGTTATTTAGTGCATCTAAAAGGGATCTTCCAAAAGTCGAGTCTTTGACTAAATGTCACATTCCCAAAAAAAATCTCCAGTTTAGTCTGTACAATTATCCACATGGCATTATATTATGAAAATGCGACAATAAGACCATCAAATTATGGTCCAATCAAATGTTTGAAAAGTAGTATTTTTAATAATATTAAAAATAAATATTTATTTTACAAAGTTAAAAATTATAAGTTGCATTGGTCAATGCTAAATTAATATAGTCAATGGGCGAATCAATTGTTAGAGTCCTACCTTGGCAGGTACTAATAATGATTTTGTAACCATATTTAAATTTAATTAATAAGCACATAATAACTTAATACTTACAATAAAATTATGATATAATAAGATTCTTAACCATGGATATGCACCCCTACTTTATGTGGGTTATTATTGACTTGTAAATAGACTTTGCTACAATATCATGGTTTATCAATACCACATGCCCAAAAGCCATAACTAATTTTACAATCAAAATATTTTATAAATATTTTATTAATTTTATAACATTTTTTAATTAAATCTATTTTTTTTTTTTAACTTTTGAGATATATCTATACCATCTATCCTCATTATCGTGAAAAATATTTCATGGATATTCCATGAAGATTGAATCAAGGTTTCAATAAATTTTAAAATGAGAATATTTTTATATACATAGATGTGAATTTTATATCATACTAGTTTAGATCCATCTTAACTCTGGATCTACCGTGCATGTAAAGGGATCAAATATCTTTTCACTCCAAAAGAGGTTTGCAGGTTTCAATAAATTAAAAAATGAGAATATTTTTGTATACATAGATGTGAATTTTATATCATATTAGTTTAGATCCATCTTAACTCTGGATCTACCATGCATCTAGAGGGATCAAATATATTTTCACTCCAAAAGAAATTTGTAGATTTCAATAAATTAAAAAATGAGAATATTTTTGTATACATAGATGTGAATTTTATATCATACTAGTTTAGATCCATATCTACCACCCATCAAGATCCAAAGTTAAGATGGATCTAAGCTAGATTTTTAATTGATGCAACATATAAATGTTAAATGTTTACAAACATTTACACCACAACAACATCGCCCCATACTAAAAATTATGAAGGATCTAAACTAATTTTTACGCCATAAGACGTTCTTATTTGAAAACAACTCCCCCAATTGCCAGATGTATTATTTTACACCCTTATATCATGTGTTAGACGATTAAAATGATGTATGCCCTCAGATCAGATTGATACAATATTTGTTAACGAGTATTTGTTAACCTTAACATGTATTTTCATGTTTTCAATTACATTTAGTTACAGGACGAGGGTTTACACTCTCGAGGCTTTACAATACTTTCCACTCTCCACTGGTTTGTGTTTCTGGTCTGCAATTCCTTTAGTTCTTATGGAACGAGATCAAACAAAAGATGGATCTCGTCTGCTCAAGTGGAAACCCCCTTTTTCCTTTCTTTTTCGCGTCAATTATTTCTGTGAATTTTCTTTTATATATTTTTAGTTATGAATTATTCAATAGTTTTTTCCTATCCATGGATTCATTCTTCCTTTGGTTTTTAGAGAATTTTCTTTTATATATTTATGAATATATTTTTAGTTATGAATTATTTAATAGTTTTCTCCTATCCATTGATTCGTTCTTCCTTTGGTTCTTAGGCAAAAACACCAAGTGCAATAGAAACTAGTCTATGATTCTTTTAGTTCTTATGGAATGAGATGTAGCAGCGATAGAAATCTCGTCTGCTCAAGTGGATACCCCCTTTTTTATTTTATTTTTTTGGTGTCAATTACTTTTGTGAATTTTTTTTTTTAAATATTTATGAACATATTTTTAGTGATGAATTATTCAATAGTTTTCTACTATCCATTGATTCGTTGTTTCTTTTTTTCTTAGGGAAAGATACCAACTATTATTTTGTTCTTAGTGAAAGACACTAGCTGCAGCAGAAACTGACACCCAACTATAACAGAAGTCTCAACTGAAATTATTCAATAATTTTCAAATAATTCTTCAAACAGTAACTACTTTTGATTTTTTTTTTTTCTTCTTTCTTCTAAACTTCAATTCCAGAAAAAATTGTGTAATTTAGCTTATATTTTTTATATACCTACAAAGGCCCCAATACAATGAAAAATTACATACAACATACAAGCAGCCCCTTACAATGGCCAACGACTGGCCCAAATCACGTTCTGAGGAGGGATGAAAACATTCGAAAAAGATGAAAAATGTGCCTTTTTTTTCTTTCTAAATTATACTAATTCTATTATGAAAACATACTGTTACAAAACTGCCTCAATTCAGCTATGGGAGCCTGAAGACTGGGCTTGATGTCCATGCTTTAACAAAATAACGAACTGCCCTGAGTGGGAAACCAGTTCTTTTAAAAGGAGTTTCACCGCCCTTGAGAGGGAAACCGGTGCATTTTTCATTGCATACAACATACTGAAACATAAAAAAACTAGAGTAGCAAGCAGCTATTGCTGTTGTGGAAAACCAGAGAAAATCAGAGAATCTCCCAAAACAGTAGAACGAGTGTACCATGTTGAACCAAGAGAGGCGGGAATTACTGCGCGTGAGCTGGAGAAGGCGGTTCCTCCACTATACAACACCAATACTCGCCTTCTGGTTCTTCAACCTCGACTCTCTGTTCTCCATCTTTGCGAGTGAAGCCCACGTCCACCTGCATGGGTTGCTTACCCAGGTCGGGTAATGCAGAGCCTGGGGGTTCGACTTGTCTTTCAGGAACATGCGCAACCAGGGCAGGATTAAGATCAAGGGGAGGGGGATTTGGACCAGGCATGGGAGGAAGACCGTGGGGCGTTTCTTCTCTAAGGGTGACAGTAATATAGGTAGTGACAATGGGCTGATTTAAGGAACATTCAAAGCGGAATTCTGCCCTCTGAGAGGTTTGTCGCAGGGTATGACTCTCTGAAGCACGAGAGACAGGGGAGACAGGTCTGGACGGAGCAGCAGAAGGATGCGGGGAGGGCCGAGCGACGCGTGCAATGCCAGGATGGCTATCGCGCCCTCTATGGGCACGGGAGGCAGGGGAACGTCTCCACTCTACACTCTCAGAGGAGGTCTCTGTATCGGAGCTTGTAGATGGACGTGAGCGCACAGACCGGCCTCGACTTGCACCCCGACGACAGCATAACCGGTGACGAAGCCTTGGCATGGTGCATGTAGTATTTTGAGGTTGCTTAGGACAAAAAGAACAGGAAGGGGTCGGAGGAAACCCACAGGGATTGACACAGTAGGATTGCAAGCCGGAATTGTAGCAGCAGAAAACGCTTTGAGAAAAATGATAACCAGGGGTGGTCTCCAAGCAACTGAAAAGAGAGCAGCGATGCCCTGTCTGTGTGCGAGCGCTTGGCTCAACACATGCAACAAGGCAGGTGCTCCACAGAAGATATAGAGAGCGGCAATCGGAACAAAAACAATGCAGGCTGCCCAAGACGAAATCCATTGTTAATCGACTGAGCAGGATGGGGGTAAGAAATCGCCAGCGAGGGAGAGTAAATGCACAAAGAGCTGGCAGAGTAATGGTGCGATTAATGGAGCCGTAGGGGGCCATATGGCCACCCCATGCGAGCCTCCTCGTAATGCGTCCGGGGACTGACGTCCCATCAGGCCTCTCTACCATCTGCATCCAGAATGAAAAATGTGCCTTGATTGCAGCTGCGATGAACCTATTAATAACAACTTATAAGTCATTATGTATACAAATTGGTTTTTTCTGGTATAATATATAAACCAGAATTTTTTTCCCTCTGAAAAAACAACCTCAGGTCAAAATCTTTTCATTTTTTTATCTAACCTATTCCCATGCTATGTACAAGTGTACAATGAGCCATAGTTTTTCTCCCTCTGAAAAAACAACCTCAGGCCAAAAGCTTTTCATTTTTTTCTCTAGCCTGTTCCCATACTGTGTACAATGGGCCCTCTACCACTGAAACATCGCAGTGATGCCACGGGTTACACAAACCAAACTCTAATCAATTTCTCTTGCTTCCGAAATAATACAATGCCAACACTGCAAATAAAATACTTGTCTATATTTTAAGAATTACTGGTAATTCGGATTCCTGTATCCATTCTTATATATATATATATATATATACCATCCATGAATAATAAAATATTTTTACAGTGAAGGAAAAGGATAAAGCTAAATGCGATTAATGCCAAAGATAACAATGTGGATATATAAATAATATTCAATTTCGATATAAAGCTTATGTTTATTTATGAAAAAAAAAACAAATAATTCATTAAATTATTATTTTACTTGAAAAATGTTTATTATTATTACTATATCATAATCAATATTTAATTACATATTATTATTATTATTATTATTATTATTTAATTACATATTTGTATTAGATGTGAAACTCAATTTTTATTTATGAAAAATAAATAAATTATCCTTAGTACACGAAGAGTAGGAAATTGTTATTTTTTATTTGAAAAATGTGTGTTACTTATTTATTTATTTATAAAGTATGTTTATAACTAATATTTAATTAAATATTTGTATTATGGTTAGTTAAATATTTGTATTTTTCACTGGAAAAGAAAAAAGAAAAAAAAAAAAACATACATATTTTTAAGTGTACAAGTAGAGTAGGAAATTATTATTTTTTACTTGAAAAATGTTTATTATTATTATTATTATTATTTTAGTATGGTCACACTTAATATTTAATTAAATATTTGTATTATGGTTAGTTAAATATTTGTATTTTTTAATGGAAAAGAAAAAAGAAAAAAAAGCGTACATATTTTTAATTGTACACAAGAACTGTGTTTTTCTAGAGAACTTTGAAATAGACCCAAATATATGATGGTTAATGAAAAAGAACTGAGTTATTCAAAACACATTGAAGATAGAGGGTCTCTTTAATGCTTACAAGAGGAAAGAGGAATAAGTGTACAAGAGATTATCAAGTGATATATAAGAAGGTGTTTGTAAACTATAATCTTTGTCCCAAGGATTCTATGTTGAAGACTTTGATGATTACAAATGCTTCATTTCCATACATATACACAAAAGTGTAAGTGAATTTAAATTAATTCTCTATATAAAATTTAGATTGAATATTTTACTTCAATTTATATTGTTAATTTTAGAATGGTTAAATTATTATTAAAAAAATATATATTTTCCAAGGTGATAAATAATTGACTATTTTTTTTTTCAAAATTATTAACCTTAGATTGTGTTAAATTTTGTTTTTTAGATGATCTAAAACTCCAAATGTAGTTCTATGTTAAAATACATGCGAGAGGTTTACGTGACTACAAAATAAAGATTCCTTAAATTGGCACATTTTCCATACCACAAAACCCATTCTAAATAGTCATCGAAACTTTGAAATAGACCAAAATATATGATGGTCAATAAAAAAGAACTGAGTTATTCAAAACACATTGAAGATAGATGGTCTCTTTAATGCTTACAAGAGGAAAGAGGAATTAGTGTACAAGAGATTATCAAGTGATATATAAGAAGGTGTTTGTAAACTATAATCTTTGTCCCAAGGATTCTATGTTGAAGACTTTGATGATTACACTTCATTGATTCATTTCCATACATATACACAAAAGTGTAAGTGAATTTAAATTAATTCTCTATATAAAATTTAGATTGAATATTTTACTTAAATTTATATTGTTAGATTTAGAATTATTAACCTTAGATTGTGTTAAATTTTGTTTTTTAGATGAGCTAAAACTCTAAATGTAGTTCTATGTTAAAATACATGCAAGAGGTTTACGTGACTGCAAAAGACATTATCCTATTGGCGAACAAAAAAAGTGCAATGAAATTAGATGTTTCTTAAGACTTTTGACTGCAAAAGACATTCCCCTATTGGCAAACAAAAAAAGTGCAACGAAATTAGATGTTTCTTAATTTCTTTGGGTAGGATGATGTTCAAATACTATGGGATCTTTTAAGCATGAAGATATTTGTGTCCCAATTCATTTTTTATCTTCAAGGTGCTTAATAGACCCAAAGGAAAAATGGTCAATTAAGTAGAACTTGAGTTGTTCAAAACACAATGAAGATGGATGGCCAATTTAGTTCTTACAAGAGGAATTAATGTACAAGATCTTATCAAGTAGTATATAAAAAGGTTGGGCTAGCTAGAAAATCAAACGTATGTATAACCTAATGAAAAACAAAATTAATAAAGGGAAATGGGCCTCATTGCTACAATATCTCAACATCACATGGCCTCTCAATTCTCCCCTTAATAATACATGTCACATTTCACACCATATAGTTGTCTAGATTAGTGTTGTTGTTGAACAATTTTGGATTGTATCAGATGAGGCTACATGAAGAGGATATTCATCCCTTCTCTTAGAAGAGGTTTCTTATATGCAAAATATAAGAGGTTTAAACTGTGAATATTACAACTTGAGTGACTTTACAAGTCAATCTAAGCACAAATTCACATCTCATGAACAAATTCACATCTCACGAACTTTAAAGATACTTTGAAGATTCTTTAAATTGACACATTTCCATATCACAAAATGCAACTCATTGCCAACGGTCATTAAAAGAAGCACACAATATCAATGAACATACTTATCAAAAAGAAAATATTGATGGGATTCATCAAACTACCATCATTCCTAACTATTTTAGCTCAATTATGCGAAAAGACATTCCCCTATTAGCGAACAAAAAAAGTGCAATGAAATTAGATGTTTCTTAATACTTTTGACTGCAAAAGACATTCCCCTATCGACGAACAAAAAAAGTGCGATGAAATTAGATGTTTCTTAATTTCTTTAGGTAGGATGATGTTCAAATACTATGGGATATTTTAAGCATGAATATATTTGTGTCTCATTTTTATTTATTTATTTATTTATTTATCTTCAAGGTGCTTAATAGACCCAAAGATAAAATGGTCAATTAAGTAGAACTTGAGTTATTCAAAACACAATGAAGATGGATGGCCAATTTAGTTCTTACAAGAGGAATTAGTGTACAAGATATTATCAAGTACTATATAAAAAGGTTGGGGTAGCTAGAAAATCATACTTATGTATAACCTAATGAAAAATAAAATTAATAAAGGGAAATGGGCCTCATTGCTACAATATCTCAACAACATATAGCCTCTCAATTCTCCCCTTAATAATACATGTCACATTTCACACCATACAATTGTCTAGATTAGTGTTGTTGTTGGACAATTTTGGATTGTACTAGATGAGGCTACATGAAGAGGATATTCATCCCTTCTCTTAGAAGAGGTTTCTTATATGCAAAATATAAGAGGTTTAAACTGTGAATAATGCAACTTGAGTGACTTTACAAGTAAATCTAAGCACAAATTCACATCTCACAAACTTTAAAGATTCTTTAAATTGACACGTTTTCCATATCACAAAATGCAACCCATTGTCAACGGTCATTGAAAGAAGCACGAAATATCAATGAACATACTTATGAAAAAGCAAATATTGATGGGATTCATCAAACTACCATCATTCTTAACTATTGTAGCTCAATTATGCAAAAAGACATTCCCCTATTGGCGAACAAAAAAAGTGCAATGAAATTATATGTTTCTTAAGACTTTTGATTGCAAAAGACATTCCCCTATTGGCGAACAAAAAAAGTGCGATGAAATTAGATGTTTCTTAATTTCTTTGGGTAGGATGATGTTCAAATACTATGGGATCTTTTAAGCATGAAGATATTTGTGTCTCAATTTATTTTTTATCTTCAAGGTGCTTAATAAACCCAAAGATAAAATGGTCAATTAAGTAGAACTCATGTTGTTCAAAACACAATGAAGATGGATGGCCAATTTAGTTCTTACAAGAGGAATTAGTGTATAAGATATTATCAAGTAATATATAAAAAGGTTGGGGTAGCTAGCAAATCAAACTTATGTATGACCTAATGAAAAACAAAATTAATAAAGGGAAATTGGCCTCATTGCTACAATATCTCAACATCATATGGCCTCTCAATTCTCCCCTTAATATACATGTCACATTTTACACCATACAGTTGTCTAGAGTAGTGTTGTTCTTGAAATTTTTTGGATTGTATCAGATGAGGCTGCATGAAGAGGATATTCATTCCTTCTCTTATAAGAGGTTTCTTATATGCAAAATATAAGAGGTTTAAACTGTGAATATTACAACTTGAGTGAATTTACAAGTAAATCTAAGCACAAATTCACATCTCATGAACAAATTCACATCTCACGAACTTGAAAGATTCTTTAAATTGACACATTTTCTATATCACAAAATGCAACTCATTGTCAACGGTCATTGAAAGAAGCACACAATATCAATGAACATACTTACGGAAAAGCAAATATTGATGGGATTCATCAAACTACCATCATTCCTAACTATTGTAGCTCAATTATGCGAAAATACATTCCCCTATTGGCAAACAAAAAAAGTGCAATGAAATTAGATGTTTCTTAAGACTTTTGACTGTAAAAGACATTCCCCTATTGGCGAACAAAAAAAGTGCAACGAAATTAGATGTTTCTTAATATCTTTGGGTAGGATGATGTTCAAATACTATGGGATCTTTTAAGCATGAAGATATTTGTGTCTCAATTTTTTTTTTTATCTTCAAGGTGCTTAATAGACCCAAAGAAAAAATGGAGATGGATGACCAATTTAGTTCTTACAAGAGGAATTAGTGTACAAGATATTATTAGGTAATATATAAAAAGGTTGGGGTAGCTAACAAATCAAACTTATGTATAACCTAATGAAAAACAAAATTAAGAAAGGGAAATCGGCCTCATTGCTACAATATCTCAACATCATATGGCCTTAATTCTCCCCTTAATAATACATGTCACATTTCACACCATACAACTGTCTAGAGCAGTGTTGTTGTTGAACAATTTTGGATTGTATCACATGAGGCTACATGAAGAGGATATGCATCCCTTCTCTTAGAAGAGGTTTCTTATATGCAAAATATAAGAGGTTTAAACTGTGAATATTACAACTTGAGTGACTTTACAAGTAAATCTAAGCACAAATTCACATCTCAGGAACTTTAAAGATTCTTTAAATTGACACATTTTCCATATCACAAAATGCAACCCATTGTCAACGGTCATTGAAAGAAGCACACAATATCAATGAACATACTTATGAAAAAAAAAATATTGATGGGATTCATCAAACTACCATCATTCCTAACTATTGTAGCTCAATTATGTGAAAATACATTCCCCTATTGGTGAACAAAAAAGGTACAATGAAATTAGATGTTTCTTAAGACTTTTGACTGCAAAAGACATTCCCCTATTGGCGAACAAAAAAAGCGCGATGAAATTAGATGTTTCTTAATTTCTTTGGGTAGGATGATGTTCAAATACTATGGGATCTTTTAAGCATGAACATATTTGTGTCTCAATTTATTTTTTATCTTCAAGGTGCTTAATAAACCCAAAGATAAAATGGTCAATTAAGTAGAACTTGAGTTATTCAAAACATAATGAAGATGGATGGCCAGTTTAGTTCTTATCAGAGGAATTAGTGTACAAGATATTATCAAGTAATATATAAAAAGGTTGGGGTTGCTAGCAAATGAAACTTATGTATAACCTAATGAAAAACAAAATTAATAAAGGGAAATGGGCCTCATTGCTACAATATCTCAACATCATATGGCCTCTCAATTCTCCCCTTAATAATACATGTCACATTTCACACCATACAATTGTCTAGAGTAATGTTGTTGTTGAACAATTTTGGATTGTATCAGATGAGGCTACATGAAGAGGATATTCATCCCTTCTCTTAGAAGAGGTTTCTTATATGCAAAATATAAGAGATTTAAACTATGAATATTACAAATTGAGTGACTTTACAAGTAAATCTAAGCACAAATTCACATCTCATGAACAAATTAACATCTTACGAACTTTAAAGATTCTTTAAATTGACACATTTTCCATATCACAAAATGCAACCCATTGTCAACGGTCATTGAAAGAAGCACACAATATCAATGAACATACTTATGAAAAAGCAAATATTGATGGGATTCATCAAACTACCATCATTCCTAGCTATTGTAGCTCAATTGTGCGAAGTTTAAATTTTAATTTTTTTTGCATAAAAACACTAATAAAGAAACAAAATCGCATAATTTTTGTACTTCTTTCTTCTATGGCACCTTTTCTTACGCTACCTCCTTATGGTGTTTCCTTTGCAACAAGTGGTGCAAATGCTAGTTTAATTAAACCCACATATAATATAAAATGTTAAATATTTATAAATATTTACACCAATACAACATCAACCTATACTAAATTTTACAACTTCTTTCATATTAAAATTTAAATACGTTTGAGAGTAGAGTGTCCTAAATTTAAGGATCCAATTCCAATATTTTATCTCATTTAGATGTAACATTAATTTGAAAAATAAGAACCATTTGATTAAGGTACAACTAATATAAATAAAAAGTGGCAAGCCTAGAATGCATAACAATAACTTGCTTCAAATAACCATTACATATGGCACTTTGAAGCGTAGATTCAAGCATAACCACATATCTGTATTTCATGCAGCAAACTCAAAACACCATTTGGTAATCAGTGGCATAATTTTAGGCATAACAGACTCCTTTGAGTATACCCGCTTTGTTTACGCTTTTGCTATTCTCAAATACATTTCGTTACTGCTCTTGAGCGTTCATGTCAGTACCAAAACCTCTTTGACAAAAAACCCTTCAACAGAAGTCCTCCGTTGCCTACTCTTTTGAAACTTACCCGGCATGCTCAATTGTTCCTTTTAAAATACCCACTTGTAGCAGGTACCGGTGTAACAACGCACTCAATTGATTGACTCCTACTCTCAAAGCGGAGTGGGTAGCCGTTTCAAACAGCATGCATACACATTCAAGCTTCTAAATCTCCAGGACATGGGGTACGGCTGATGGATGCTGCATCATACTCCCTTTGTTTTAAAAATTCCAAACGGTTCAGAATGACACAGTATTTTGCTCGCTTTCATATTCATTAATTTGCCAATCTTGGGCTTAGTACATGAATTTCCCGAGTACATAATTCACTGCTTCTGCTGTTAAAAAAGTTTGATATTTTCAATTGAATTGATTCAACTCATGATACTGTTACTTCAGTATGGACTCCATTAATATGCTCCATGAAGAAGCTTTATTCGTTATATACAGTTCTGGTAGTCACGACACATCACAAACGGCTTCATGCTTCACTGCCAAATCAAATATTTCATCAGACATTATCCACTGTTCTGCAACGATGGGGCTCGGAGACAGAAATCCCTGCAAAAGAGAATAACAGAGACTGCCATGGGAATATTAACGATGTGGGTATGGGACAATTGGATATTTTGGACGTACTGCAGGATTGCATCAATACGAAATCTATGTTAATGGGCAGAAGTACCCATGCTCACATGATCAAAACCGGGATTCGAAATGATGTTTTGGTCACAAATTATCTCATCAATATGTATGCCAGGTGTGGTAGTATAATGGATGCCCGCGATTTGTTTGAAAAAATGCCTGAACGAAGCCTTGTCTCCTGGAATACTGTTGTTTCGGCCTACGCCCAGAGTGAGAACGGAATTGAAGCTATCAAAATGGCCTGGAGAATGCAACAGGAAGGCGTTCTGCCAGACAAATTTACGTTCACCAGCGTTCTCCGGGCATGTGCTACTGTAATGGCTCTTGCAGAGGGAAAACAAGTTCATGCTTTGATTGTTAAGATTGAAACAGAGTTCAATGTCTTTGTGGAGAGCGCCCTGGTTGACATGTATGGGAAATGTGGAAGCATAGAGGATGCGCGCCAAGTGTTTGATAAAATGCCCGAGCGAAATCTAGTGTCTTGGAATGCTATGATTGCAGGGCTTGCACAAAATGGCGAGGGTGAAGAAGCATTGAACGTTTTCAGGCAAGTGCAGCGGGAAGGTGTGAATCAGAACCAGTATACTCTTTCAAGTGCTCTGAGTGCATGTGCCAGCCTTGCAGCTCTACAAGAAGGCAATCAGGTACATGTGGTAAGCATCAAAACTGGATTTCAGTGCGATGTCTTTGTCGGAAGTGCCCTTGTTGACATGTACGCGAAATGCGGAAACATAAAAGATGCGCAGAATGTGTTTGATAAAATGCCCAAGCGAAATGTTGTGTCGTGGAATGCAATGATAACTGGGTTTGCTCAACATGGCCGGGGGATTGAAACCCTGGAAATTTTTGAACATATGCAACAGGCAGGGGTGAAGCCAAATGGCATCACTTTCGTTTGTGTTTTATCTGCCTGCAGCCATGCAGGCTTAGTGAATGAAGGGCATCATTACTTTGATTCCATGACTGGATATCATGGCATCACACCGAGGATCCACCATTATGCTTGCATGATCGACCTTCTTGGTCGAGCTGGGCGTTTGTATGAAGCAGAAGATTTGATCAACAGAATGCCATACGAACCTAACCCTGCCGTTTGGGGTTCTTTGTTAGGTGCTTGTAGAATTCATGGCTATATGGAGTTAGCTCAACGCGCGGCAGAACGACTCTTTGAGATGGAACCACATAATGCTGGAAATCATGTGTTGCTGTCAAATATTTATGCTGCAGCTGGCAGGTGGGATGATGTGGAAAAGGTGTGGAAACTGATGAAAGACAGCGGGGTGAAGAAAGATAAAGGGCTTAGTTGGGTTGAATTAAAAGATAAGGTGCATGTATTTGTTGTTGGAGATAGATCTCACCCACTAACAGAGGAAATCTACGCCATGTTAGAAAGATTGACCGAGCAGATAAAAGAAGCCGGCTATGTACCCGAAACTAACTATGCACTGCATGATGTAGAGGACCAGCAGAAGGAACACCTGCTTGGTCATCACAGCGAAAAACTGGCACTTGCTTTTGGGCTTATCAGTATGCCATCTGGTATTACCATTCAGATCAAGAAAAACCTTCGTGTCTGTGGAGACTGTCACACAGCCTTCAAGTTCATCTCAAATATTGTTGGGCGAGAAATTGTTGTGAGGGACACTAACCGCTTCCATCATTTCAAGCATGGACAATGCTCGTGTAGAGATTATTGGTGACTCGAAATTAGTGACGAATTTACTTTTGTATTATTAACCCTGGTTGGCTTCTTTTAAAGTAAAACTTATATGTTTTGTCCCTTCTTATCTGACTAAAGGGCTAACGTGAAATTCATAATCTTTATAGTAGCAATAATTTTCTAGGAGTTAGGGAACCCATTTTAGCATGTAGTTGGGCTTTTCGTAAGTTAGATGATACCTTTAGTTTCAATGCATAACTTACAGTTGACTTGGTTTGATGATTGATCCATTCTCTTAGCTCCATGATATTACTAATGGTGGCTTCTATTACTAATTCCCTTTTCTTTTTCTCATGTTCTTGGATCCTTTGTGTATCATGAATTGACTTGATTACTTCTTGCAGTGCTCGATTATATAGACCTAGCTCCATTTCGGATGCCCTTTCCTTGTTTAGCTTTAGGCTCTTTACGGTTTATTTTATTTAATATTCATAAACAGTCTTCTATTTGAAGATTCCACGTTGGCTTCCAGAGTATTTTGAGAATTTTGTTTACATGCCTGTAATGAGATCAGTCTGCATTACATTCTGTGTTAGGCTATTCATTGATTTCCAATTATGTCATGCTATTTCACTTGCAAGTTATCAGCTGTGCCTTTCTGGACTAAAACTCGTCAACAGTGAATTGGAAAATCTTCAAGACATTGAGTTTGCTGTATGTTAACAAAAAAATTATTTCAATTTGAGTGGATGCTTTCCATTGGAAAAGAGTTTGTAAATTTAGTTAGAAATGAAAGTGCTGATGTATATTCAGTGATTTTCACGAACATGATGGGCATGCATCTGTCACTTATCCAATAATTAAAACTCAGTTTGCAGGTGAAAAGGATCATCAGGAAGTGTACTTTTATCGTACTTCAAAGACAAAAGAGTTGGATCTTCTTCTAGGAGACGTCTATCATAAAATGTTAGGTATATAAAATTCTTCTTACCATCATAGTTGTGAATCAAAATTGAAACTATATGGATTTACATAAATAGAATCTTTCCCTAGTTTGTTTGATTTAACATAGAAGAACCAGACTTGTTTTTTTGACACCCAATAACAAAGTCTCAACACACTTTACTGTGTAATTTAACACCTAGGGACTTTCTCATTGACCTGCTTTGTCAGTCCCTTTATTGCTTATCATAAGTTCCTTAGAACCGAATGCCTTCTATTGATATCATTTAACAATATGCATGTGTTGCAGAACTTATTGTCATTGTGTTCCATCCCAGGATCATAAATGAATGATGGGCATACATACCATGAGTGGTGAATGAGCTTCTAAGGAAACATTGTTGCATGTCACTTACATTTCAATGTTAATTGTTAGTTGTTGTTCTACGCCATGCAACAATATTTTGTAGTTAGTAATCTAGAAACTTACTTTTTAAAGCCCTTGCATCTTGAAGTTCCTGCCGTCTTAAGTAGTTTCTCTTACATTTTTCATCAACAAAATTGTATTGATTATATTTTCAAAAAGGTGTTTTTGAATGTGAATTAGGTTTCACTCTAATTCACATTAAAACACTTGTCTTACAACCCCATGATTAACTAGGTTCTTACTAATTCAGAATCAGAAAAGTGTATTAGATATAATAAAAGAATGCAACTGGAATGGCCAATTCAGTGGTTCCTTTCTCATGTAAGAAAATAGAGAGTGTGAATGTATCATTGCTTTTAACATTATCCTTTCAAAGGCAGACCAATATCAGCTAGAGAAATTAACAAAAAAATCAGTTAGACTGCTACCATTTTATCCATGCTCGTCATTTTCTTTTTAATTTTCTTGTTATTGGTAAAATTCTGTCCTGCTAAATTGATATCATTGCATGTATGACAAAGACACTTTCACTTTTTTAGATTTTTTTTCTTTAATATTTTATCATTTTGTAGAAATACATTTCTTCTTTACTCTCTGAAGCAGATATGGAAAGAGCCATAATAAGAGATTTGGAGTTGCGGCTTCAGCCTTTCTCAATGAATTTGCATATGACATCAAATTTTGTTGGGGAGCTGGACTGGTAAGATTTTCCTCTCGAAGTTCTTGCTATCGAAGACACTGGCTTACATCCCCTCTTGTCAATTATTCCTAACTGTATATCCTTTCCAAATTGTGTGTTTTGATTTAAGAAACTCCAATGCTACTTGGGTTTTAGGTGCGAGAAACTTACAGACCATTGATCTTTCTTGAGGCTGGTTTTCCATTTTCTTTCTTCAGTTATATATTTGTTGTATCTCAAATGAATAAATCACTGTGATATGATTGTAAAATTTAATTACACATATAATGATTAAATTCAATGAGATACTGACATATACAAATTTTCTATTTTGCACCTGACTTTTCGTATGATAAGCATGCTCTCGTTGGCATTAGTTGCACAACAGTACAAGTATGTCAGGCCAGTGCTCACTGCAGAGGATGCTCTTGAGATAAAAAATGGAAGGTATAATACAATGTTATAAAGTGAAATTAGAATTAGAGGTGCAAATGAATATGGGCATATTATGGCATATGACAGTAGTGCACAACACTGATTTCCAGTTCGGCGAAAGCTCTTCTAGGCTGGTTTCCATTTTTCCTGGATTCCTTTCAATTTTCTAAACAATACAGCAGGCATGTTCTGCAGGAAATGATAGTTGAAACATTTGTCCCCAACGATACAAACATTTCAAGTGAAGGTGAGCTTTAGCATTCAGGACTACATTATACATGTTGTTGAAACTTTAGAAGTTGTGGTTATTGAAGAGATATGGCTAAAATATAAGAGGTTCATTTTCTTTCTCGGGGCAGATCAGTATCATCTCAGGCCCAAACTATTCTGGTAAAAGCATATATGTCAAACAGGTGGCAAGGAAACCCTCCAGACTAGATTTATAAGTTAATAAATAGGTGTAAGGAGTTAACCTTTGCACAAGACTCATGTTACACACCTAGATTCTAGGAATTTGAAGCATTGGTTTGGCTTAATCTCCTAACTAGATGAGACATAGCATTCAATTGGATAATCATGAATAATAAAGGATATTTCTGTGTGACGTTTATGACGCAAATCGTTTGCATGTTTTTGGAGAATGGCAAGTGAAGACAATCTCATTAATCTGGATTGGGTACATAGTTTTTATTCAGATGACCTTTTAATTTCTTGACTGTCATTCATGCTTATACATAAAATATAGTCTTCATATTCGAATTTTTCAATACTTACTAACCAAACTCTAGTATAGTGATAAGATGTATGCAGAGTTCTATTTTATAATAGTGGAATCTTGAACACACCAATTTGAAATTTTTTTATAATAGAAGTAGATCAATATGATATGTAGTCTCAGAAGGTTCGATCCACTCAAGCAGTTGGCCTTGTTACTGCAAAATGTAGCAGCCTAGTGCGAAGCCTCACTAGGCACTCTAGGTCGTAGGGCAACAAGGAGATCAACCACCACTGTCACCTCGGTGGCTTTTTCCCTGCTGTGTTGTCATCAGATGTTATCCCCACAACGGAGGCTTCCCCAGCAAGACATAGAGGTTACGCGACTAAGAATTGTGGGCCAGATGGCTCTCTAAGGAGCTTGCAAAACATACACCCAAGAATGGTCTTCAATTAAGAAAGGCTCAGGGTGAAAAACAGATGATGGATTGGATGAACCCACCGGCAAAGCCTTGGAGGCTGAGATAATGTCTAAGTATGTTCAGGTAAGAATTTCCATTAGCCACCATCAATTTATAAAATGCTGTTGTAAATTAGGGTTTCAAAAAGTATGCATGTTTACAGCTTGCAAAATGTTACAACAGCTATAAAAATAGCCTAGTAATGGTAAGATCAACAAAGGGTTGAGGCTATTAGAGGAGGTAAACAACGGATAGGTTAGGAGTGTGTTTCTAATGGCTGAAAATGCACAAAGCAGCACAAATAATCTAGACGTCAACTCTAAGATTGGGGGTAATACATGCATAAAGTGATGTATTAAACATTAATATATGCAATGCCTATCTATAGGACAATAACATATAGGTGCAAATATGATATAAAATGCAGATTTAACCAAACCCTAACCCTACTTTACTATAAAACAAATAAAAATGGAAAAATTACGTTGATTGACACACATAGACTAGTGCCTTCAGTCAATTTGGCAATGGAGTCAATAGGACAACATCTATGCAAGAGGACCTTGGATAGAGTAGGTGGAAGAAAAATTCGCATCACTTCCAAAGCCCTAGCAACTTTCTTCTTTAGAAGATTTAAGGTCAAAGCGTGCAAATCTAGTCCCTTTGATGGATACTTGATGAACAAATTTGCATAATTGAATAAGAAACAATGAGTTATGAAGGATATTGCACATTTTAATATGGCATATGACAAACCCTAATTTCACCAATTTCATGCAAAATGGAAGAAAATAACATTAAACTTACACTATTCAAGCTGGTATCACTTCATCAATCCATAGAAAGCCTTCTCCATGTAAAATATATCCTCCCCAATACAATTCACACTCGTTTTTAGCCATTGCGCCCAAGATACATAAATATTATTAGTGCACACTCTTTGCAAGAGACATAAATGGGTGTGTGACAATGATCCAAGGGAATTCAACTCCCCTCTATTTATAAGAGGGTAACTTGTTGCTGCTCAAACTAGTAGGGGTCCTAGGAAGGGATCCTATAGAGCAACTACTAGGTCAAGGAGTAACAACGGAGCGATAGCCCACGTCACCTCAGCTAAGGCTCCCTGCTCTTTACAGACTTTCACCGATGGGAGGAGACCCGGTATAAGGCAATCACAAGAATGAATATGTCAATGAAAGGATGAAGGTTGATTCCCAAGGCCTATTCACAAGAGAGACTCAATTATCTAACTTTCTTGCTTGAAAAGCAAGGAGACAAGTTCTATAGGAAGGGCTAAGAGGATTCTTGAGGCTAGGGTTTGGGAATATATCTTGTCAAGAGGCTTCCTATACCCAAAAATCCTTATGGAGAATTTCCCTTCATGTGATCTTTGTGAAATTAGAGTTGTAAAGTTGAGGGACCACACATGACCAAGTGAACCCAAAATTAGGTCAAGGGTATGGAGTTGATCAACCAAGGATGGGTTTGACCTAATTAGGGAAGAGAAAAGGATCAATGAACAAATTTTCTTTTGAGGATTGAATACAATGATCCAAATGTGGACACTAGCCAAGGGAAACCTAGGGCAAGGAGTGGTCTCTGAGCTAGGGCTTTCTTTATCTTGGGATCCCACTGTCAAAATTGCGTCAATTTTGGAGGGTCTCTAGAGGAAACCCTAGAGCAGTTATGGATAAAAAATTGAGGTGTTTTGATGGCTACAATGGAATTTATGCAATGCCCTAGGTGACCTATTAGGGCTAGGCCTACAAAAAGAAAGAAGAGGCAAGAAAAATAATTGTTTAGGTGACCGCCAGTGGATGGATTAGTGCCTTTCCTTTGGGAGAGATGGAGTCAAGGTGAACTTGTGATTTGGAGAGACTATACCTAATCAAGGAGACCTCTAGACAACCTCACATGGCAATTAGGGTATGAGAGTAGTTGCTAGAATATTTTATACTTCAATATGCAATAATTGATGACTTGTCAAGGTGTTTCCACAAAGATAACCTCTAGGAACATTCACCCATTCATACATGACACATGCAATGTATGCAATGCTTTAAAAGACCAAAATTTCCACCATTTTGCATAGAGTAGCAGCAAATTTCAGACCTATATAGCGAAAATACCAGCAACATTCATGTGACAAAGTAAATAACAAGAATATGCATGAAAAAGATCACTTAAATGTACAATGAGTATATCCAATCATCAAATTATGCCAGTAATGAAGCTTGAAGACCAAGAAGATAGAATCAAAAAATCAAAATTCATCCATGAAACCAAAATATTCCTCCAAAAGGGAATCCAAAGTTCTCACAAGAGCTATCTAGTATTAACTGAATCCAAGTAATGATGAGAGAAATGAATCAACCCTCATATATTTATACAATCTCAAATAAGTTCTGTTACCCACCACCTGCGGGTAGTGTATATAGGAGAAATTTGTTCTCCTAAATGGTCTGCAGTCGATAGCCAGCAACCCCTTGCAGGCACCGGATAGCTCGATATGGCATTATCTCCGCCACCTGAGCCAGCCATGTGGCCCCTCAACCACTTGTCATGATTGTATGTTTGAAGGTGGGCCTCCAGACCCCAAAGGTATGGGTTTTCATTGGTATAGTTGAGTAATTTTCCTTAATTGTCATGGACACTTTTGGGCATGGATTGGTGGTGGGATTCAGCGGACGCCAGAAACAATGGGCCAAGTATGTATTCTTGTATCCACTACTTGATATTCCAGTTACCCTTGTATCCTAGTCCCATGGGATCTCATTTACTGGACATTGGATTTAGGGTTGAAACTACATGGGAAACCCCGATTTTGGTTGCATGGTCCCGCTTCCTGATACCACCTACATCACTCCCCTTCCACTCATTTTAACCCCATTCATCTTGTTTCCTATTTGGGTCCACATGTATCCACTGGGTTGTTACCGCTCAAACTAGCAAGGGTCCTATGAGGGGGTCCTATAGAGAAACTACTAGGTCAAGGGGAACAATGGAGCAATAGCCCACTGCCACCTCAGCTAAGGCTCTCTCCTCTATGCAAAATTTCATTGATGGGAGGAGAGTCGGTATAATAAGGATCACAAAGATGAATGGATCAATGATGGGATTAACAAGTGATCCTAGCATCCTATTCAGAAGAGAGGCTCAAATATATGGCTAGCTTGCTTGGAAAGCAAGATGAAAGGCTCTCTAGGAAGGGCTTAGGAGAATTCCAAAGGCTAGGGTTTGAGTATATGAATTTTCAAGGAGATTCCTAGACCCTATAATCCTTGTGGAAACTTCGATTCCAAGTGGTCTTTGTGGAATTATCTTCAAAAGGTTGCGGGACCACACGAGACCAAGTAGACCCAAAACTAGGTCAAGGGGATGGAATTGATCAGCCAAGGGTGTGCTTGACCTAATTGAGGGGGGAGAAAGGGATTAAGGGAGAAATTGTCTTTGAATTTGATGCAATAATCCCAATGAGGTCACTAGCCAAGGGAAACAAAGGGCAAGAATCAATCTCAAAGGTAGAGTTTGAAATATCTCAAGATCCCACTATGGGATTGGCTTCAAATTTGGAGGGCTACTAAGAGACACAACAACGCAGTAGAGGCTAGGAGATTGATTTTTTTTATGGAAGGTCTCTCCTAGTCTCCTCATCTAACTGCCCACGTCCTTGGGCTTATCTCTGTGGTGGTGGTCTAGTATCACCCCCCTTCTGAGGGTAGGGAGTGTGTGATGGAATAGGTGTCCGGGTCTTGGGGATGGTCCCTTGCAAATCTCTAGTACATGTCACAACCTCCTGTAAAGTAGAAGGCCTGT
Organism: Pinus albicaulis; assembly: GCA_034641835.2. NCBI lineage: Eukaryota > Viridiplantae > Streptophyta > Pinopsida > Pinales > Pinaceae > Pinus > Pinus albicaulis. The sequence continues at coordinate 414,000,471 of CM076577.1, forward strand.
GTGACTTCACAAGTCCACGCAGTGACTCAAGCAACCCCTCTATAAATGTGTACACCGTCCTAGGATCTGACAAGTTTGGCACCATGACTAAAACCCTCAGAAACTCCGATATATAATGCTCTGGATGACCCATCTGTCTGAGTTGGGTCAACTCCTTGAAGTGAGCCTCCAGATCCCTCTAATCAAAATGTTCCACCACTCTCCTTGTGAAAACCTCATAGGAAGTCACATTGGCATTGTTGATTTTTGTAGCATCGGAAAGTGAACTAAGTCTCAAATTTGGTGAGGAGGCTTAGACACTAGTATTCCAAAGAACCCAAAAATTGTTTGTGGAAATTTCACTTGGTTCATGTTTTATTAAAATAATTGATTATTTTAATGGAGACCCAAAGTCTAAACGTAGGGAAATTAAATAATTAATGGGTATTAATAAAACATAGTGTGAATCTTCTAGAGAATGAAGATCAAGTCAATTTTTAATCTTAGCCATTGATTAGACTTCTAATCTAGGTCGTTGATTCATCAATGAGAAGATTATAAAAGAAGGCTTGAGGGTCATTTGGAAGGTAAGTCGGGCAAACATTCAACAACCCGAGGGAAGTCGATTCTAAAGGAGAAGAATTCAATTTCAGAGAGAGATTTGCAGGGTGGAGGAAGCAGAGGGCATCAGCAGTATCAAGGCTCAAGGAAAGAAAGACGCAGAAGGGCAGAGAGGCAACACTTAGGAGCAACGCAGAGGCCTTACGCAGTAGTGACGCAGTCCCACGCTGGCTCTGCGCAGAGAGGTACGCAGGAGATACGCAGAGTGACGCAGGGAGGGCCAGTGAGTCCCTCAAGTGTCGGAAATTCTCCGGAGGTCCGAAGAAGAATTATCTCAGGTGTATCTCAAGAAGTTTCCAAGTTATTTTTGCCAGTCTTTACTTGTAAAGAATTTATTGCTGAAGATTAATATATAAACCCTCATTTGCTCCATCGGTTTTCCCACATTGGGTTTTTCCGGGGTCAATTGTCCAAAAATAACTGTCATTGTGATTGGTTCTTGTGCTTGCATTTTACTGTTCTTTTCTCTATATGTACTTGAGTGATAACTGCAGTAGTTTTTATTTCGAAATTTATTGTAAGGGTTTTGTAAATAACTTATTGTGGAAATAAGTAGGAGAAATAAATCTATAACTGCAGTAGAATTTCACGATTGAAATTTCACATGGTATCAGAGCTGAGTTGAGTAATAGGATTGGGGACTCTGCTATGGAACGAAATCTAGAAGTTGCTATAGCAACAACTTGAAAGGGTTCACGCAGCTCCCCAGAGGGAAGGGAAAGCATGGAAGAACAGAGAGATCATGACATCTTTGTAATGACCTCCAGACTGGAAGAAGAATTTGCTTGCGTATCAAGCTCTGCTTCTCCCGAAGTCTGGTATATTGATAGTGGAGCTTTTGCACATATGACGGGAGTACGAGAATGTTTCTCAAGCTACCAGGAAGAGCAGATGAATTTTCATATCACCATGGGAAATAAGGCAAAGTGTACCCCTGTTGGGAGAGGTACCGTAGTGTTTCAAATTGAAGCTGACAATAAGCTTCGAGCCACCAATGTGTTGCATGTGCTTGGTTTGGGGATGAACTGACTCTTAGTGTCTCAACTATAAGACAAGGGCTATGACATCTACTTCATTGGCAAAAGAGTATATGTCAAACAGCCGAGTTGGAAGAAGGCACAAATCAGAGTTAGGAGCAATAAACTGTATAAGTTGCAGCTCGAATCTCTAATCGCATGGATAGGTAGCAGTGATGAGAAAGATTTGAATGAACTATAGCACAGGAGAATAGGGCACTTGTGAAATTTTCAATCTGAAAATGCTACTGCAGTGATTGATTTATATCGCCTACTTATTTATAATAAGTTATTTATAGATGCTTCAGTAAATTTGAAATAAATATAGCTTCAGCATTCACTTTAATCTTAAAGTAGAAGAACAAATAGAACAAGTATAACACAGTAGAAACAACCACATGAACATAATTATTTTTGGACAATTGTCCCCGGAAAAACCCAATGTGGGAAAACCGGTGCAGCAGATGAGGGTTTATATTAATCTTCAACAGTGAAAAGTTCGTTATAGATATATGACGAGCATATATTTAGCATACACCTGGGATGAATTTTTTGAACACCTCAGAAGAATTCCCGACACATGGTAGGAACTTCTCCTCCCTCTGTGTCACTTTGCGTGGCCCCTCTGCGCAGTCACTGCGCTGGACTGCGTCACTCTGTGTGGAGGGCCAGTGTTGCTGCTCAACACTTGCTCCTCTGCGTCTTATGCCTTCTTTCTCTTCATCTCTGCTGACCTCTCCCTCCTTCTGTCTCAGCAACCCAGCCTCTACAACCTCACCCTCTGAAATCGAATTCTCTTACTTCAGAATCAATTTCCTTCGGGCACTGAGAATGTGCCTTGCTTACTTTCCAAAAGACCTTCAAGCCTTTTCTTATAGTCTTCTTGTTGATGAATCAACGGCCCAGATTATATCCTTAATCAATGGCACAGATTAAAAGATGACTTGATTTTCTTTTTCTAGAAGATTCATACTCTGCTTTATTAATACCCTTTATTTATTTAAATTCCCTAAGTTTAGAGTTAGGGATCACTTTAAAATAATTAATTATTTTAATAAAGCATGATCCGAGTGGAATTTCCACAAACGATTTTTGTGTTATCTGGAATACTGATTTCCAAGCCTCTTCCCAAAATATGAGACTTGGAACACTTTCCAATGCTACAAAATCAACAACACTTACACCATGGGGCTTTGAGAATTTTCAAGAAGATCGTCCCAGGAGTTCTGATTTGAGCACCAAACGAGATGCGTACTAGGGAAGTACGCCAAGGCAGCCTACCCCAGGAGCAGAAATAGGGCTAAGAGTGTGTTGGGATTGATACACTTAGACATCTGCGGACCAATGTCTACTAGAGCTGTTAGTGGTGCTGAATATTTCGTCACCTTTACTGATGACCATTCCAGGAAAACTTGGATCTACTTTCTGAAGACCAAAGATGAAGTCTTTGATCGATTCATGGAGTTTAAAGCTCTAGTTGAGAATTTGACAGGAAAGCGGATAAATATACTGTGATCAGATAATGGTGGAGAATACATTGATAAATATTTCACATAATTCTGCTCAAGGGAAGGCATCACAACAGAATGAACTGTTCCATATAATCCGGAGCAGAATGGAGTTGCAGAAAGGAAGAATAGAACTATTGTGGAGGATGCAAGGGCAATGTTGTATGATCAAGACATGCCCAAATTTTTTGTGGGCTGAAGCTTGTAGCACAGTTGTATATGTTCAGAATAGGATTCCTTAGAACGCATTGGGTAAGATCACACCAGAAAGTGTCTTCACAACGCATACTGCCATGTACCCGAAGAGAAGAGGAAGAAATTAGATAGGATTGCTGAAAAGGGATATCTAGTGGGATACAGTGAAAATGCTAAGGCTTACGGAATCTACATTCCTGGCAGTAGGAAGGTTGTTGTGCGACGGGATGTAAAGTTCATGGAGGAAAGAGCTTTCAGAAAATCTCGAGAGATGCCTTCAGCGACGCAGTCTGAAGATGACCCTCTGGTCCAACCACTATGACCAGCAGAGGATAGCCCGAGTGCTTCTCCAAGGCAGAAGGATCCAAGGGACTCATCTCCAGAAGATTTGCGGGAGGGGGATTAGGTAGAACAACCCACTACCAGTGGTAGAACGAGCTGGGGATTACGAAAAATTATGAGGGATGCAGAGGATTTTGTCGGAGCCCCTAGAAATGAGAAGAGGCAGCGCAGGAAATCGGACAGATACCAAGCCTTGGTAGCCTAGGTTGGGGAACCCTCTAGTTTTCAGGAGGCAACTCAGCATCAGGTGTGGGTAGATGCAATGGTGGAAGAGTACAGTTCCATCATGACAAATGGTGTCTGGGAAGTGGTTCCTAGGGTTCAGGACAGATTAGTTGTGGGTTCGAGATGGATCTACAAGATCAAATATGCTGCAGATGGCAGCGTAGAAAAATTTAAAGCCAGGTTTTTGGCAAAGGGGTATGCTCAGAAGGAAGGTAGAGACTATGAAGAGACCTTCGCCCCAGTAGCCAGATATATTTCTATTAGATCTGTGATATCCCTTGCTGTGCAGATGGGATGGGAGATTCTCCAGATGGACGTCAAGACTGCATTCTTGAATGGGGTGATAGAAGAAGAAGTATATATCGAACAACCAGAAGGCTTTGAGACGCATGAGCAAAAGACTCGTGTGCAAGCTTAAGAAAGCCTTGTATGGACTTAAGCAAGCCCCTAGAGCTTGGTATGGTCAAATTGATGGCTACTTGCAGAAGATGGGATTCGTCAAGAGTGACGCATATCCTAATCTCTACTATCTAAGAGTAGGTGTTGTATGTAGATGATCTATTCCTAACAGGATCATCTAACCTCAACAAGGACTACAAGGAGAATTTAGTTGCAGAATTCAACATGAAGGATCTAGGGCTGATGCATTATTTTCTGGGGTTGGAAGTTTGGCAACAGAAGGGTGAGATCTTCCTTGGTTAAGGGACATATGCTACATAAAACTTGAAGAGGTTCAAGATGGAGGACTGTAGACCCATGGCTACAGTAGTGATCACCAACTGGAAGAAGATTGATGCTTCCGAAGATGATGAGGCTGATCCTACCTAGGAAGCTCATAGGGTCCCTGATGTATCTGGTCAACACTAGGCCAAACATTTGTTATGCTGTTAACACCCTCAGTCAGTTCATGGTGGAACCAAGGAGGGCACATTGGGCAGCAGCCAAGCATGTTCTTAGATATTTGCAGGGAACAATCGAGCTTGGATTGAGATACACCCGAGGCAATGCCATCAGATTGAGTGGGTTCACTGACGCAGATTGGGTTGGAAGCCCAGTAGATCGGAAAAGTACCAGTGGGTACTATTTCAATGTTGGATTAGGAATGACTTCCTGGTGCAGCAGGAAACATAAATTTGTGGCTCTGAGCTTAGCTGAGGTGGAATATATGGCAGCAAGCACTGCTTCGTGTGAGGCCATATGGCTTAGGAAGCTGCTTGTAAATCTATTGAAGGAAAAGATGGAAGTGACCAACATTCTATGTGATAATCGGAGTTGCATCAAGCTCTCTGAAAATCCTGTGTTTCATGATCAGTCGAAGCACATTGACATCAAGTATCATTTCATCAGAGACTGTGTCCAGCGTGGAGCTGTACAGTTGCAGTACACTTCGACAGGAGAACAGGTGGCGGACATCCTCACTAAAGCTCTAGGAAAGACAAAGTTTGTCTATTTCAGAGAGAAGATGGGGATGATCAAGAATCCATTTCAGTAACGGAAATGGACAGATGCAAAATTGAGAGGGAGCTGCAGTTAAAATGAGGCAGTGACATTGGCAGTGTCATAAGCAGCAATGCAACAGATGAGGGGTAACAACAACCAAGCATCAACAGCGCAGAGGATGCTTCAGGGTCAGAGCAGTATGTAGCAGGCAAATTGGTAGAACACTTTCCTTGCTAAGAGGGAATGTTGATATTTGTAGCATCGGAAAGTGATCTAAGTCTCAAATTTGGTGAGGAGGCTTAGACACCAATATTCCAAAGAACCCAGAAAGTGTTTGTGAAAATTTTACTTCATTCATGTTTTATTAAAATAACTAATTATTTTAATGGAGACCCTAAGTCTAAACTTAGGGAAATTAAATAATTAATGGGTATTAATAAAACAGAGTGTGAATCTTCTAGAGAATGAAGATCAAGTCAAGTTTTAATATTAACCATTGATTTGATTTCTAATCTGGGCCGTTGATTCATCAATGAGAAGATTATAAAAGAAGGTTTGAGGATCATTTGGAAAGTAAGCCGAGAAAACATTTAGCAACCCGAGGGAAGTCAATTTTGAAGGAAAAGAATTCGATTTCATAGGGAGATTTGCAGAGAGGAGGAAGCAGAGGGCACTAGTAGTGTTAGGGCTCAAGGAAAGAAAGATGCAAAAGGGCAGAGAGGCAGCACTCAATAGTAGCGTAGAGGCCTCACGCAATAGTGACGCAGTCTCACGCTGACTCTGTGCAGAGAGGTATGCAAGAGTGATGCAAGGAGGGCCAGTGAGTCCCTCAAGTGTCGGAAATTCTCCGAAGGTCCGGAGAAGAATTATCTCAGGTGTATCTCAAGAAATTTCTCAGTTATTTCTACCAATCTTTCCTTATAAAGAATTTACTGCTGAAGATTAATATATAAACCCTCATCTGTGCACTGGTTTTCCCACATTAGGTTTTTCCGGGGACAATTGTCTAAAAATAATTGTGTCATTTGTTGAGATTTTGTGTATTTGGGGTAGCATCAATTGTGCTCTAGCTCTCAAATTTTGTAGAGGGACTAGAGTACACTTGATCTAAAAGACCCAGAAAAGGATTTGGAAAATTTCATCTGGTTTAGGAGATATTAAATTAATTAATTATTTTAATGTATTTCCGAAGTTAAAACTTAGGAAACTTAAATAATTAAAGTGAATTTAATTAAACATGTGATGAAATTGTCTTAAGTTACACAGATCAAGCTTTCTTTTAATCTTATTAGCCATTGATTCAAGATCTGATCATGGCCGTTGATTTGTCAACGAGAAAAGTATAAAGGAAAGGCTTGGGGTCATATGTAAAGACACACAGAAGCAGAGCACTGAAGCTAAGCTGAGATGCTAGGGCAGGGTTTGCTAAGAATACTCAGAAGTGTTTCAGCTGCAGAGAGGGGAAATTAGGCTAAGGGGATGATCGGATCACGGGGTCTAGAATACACAAGAGGCAGAGAGCAGCTCAAGGACAATGCAAAAGAAGAGAGCAGCAACAGCAAGGACAACGTAGAAGAAGAGAGCAGCAGCAGCAACAAGGACAACCCAGAAGAAGAGAGCAACAACAGCAGCAAGGACAGCACAGTCCCTCCAAGGACAACGTGATTTTTAGCAGGAAACCCTTAGAGGGTTACGTAGAGACCCTAAGGGGCAGCGTAGTGACTACGTCACCCAGTCTGGGGTAACGCAGTCTCTTTCGAAGCAGCGCTAAGGGTTTGACGGGCTTCAGAGGTTGACGCAAAGGCTTTTAGGGGCAGCGCTGGGGTTTCTAGGCCCTAATCTTGGCTGAGTTCAGTAAATCTCGTTTGAGGGTGTGGTTCAGTCATTATTTTGGCCCTAGATCAGCCAGTGAGCTGTAGGTCTAGTATATTCTCTGTCGGGTTTTCGAGATCTGGAACCCAGATTTGTGTATTCAGAAAAATTCTTAGTAATAAAACCTTCCAGCAGCCAGAGACTGGTTTTCTCGAATTGGGTTTTTCCGGGGACTATTTGTCCATAAATAATTGTGTCACTTTTTTTATGTGTGCATGAACTTGTTCTAGATCTGGATTGGTAGACATTTGTTATGTGTTTTGCTTCGATTTTAACTTGAATTTATTCAGTTAATAAGTTGTCTAAGTAGGAGGAACATTAACAGATCACAGTAATAATTTCTGCATAAAGTGTAAAGATTCAAAAATTTCTACATTGTATCGGAGCAATTGCAAATCTAGGATGGTCACCAGTAGAAGAGACTGAAGGTTCTAGCTGTAGAAAGTGGCTGGAAAAGCAGCATAAATGCAGATCTAAAGGGACAGCGCAGGTTTCAGAGGCAGATTCACACAGAGGGAAGGGTGACGCTGACTAACGCCATCTCCTAGCAAGCCCACGCAATTACTGCGCAGAGGCAGCTCAGAAACAACTGGATTGGTCTGAAGCCAACTAGTGTGATTCAGATCTGAATTTGCCAGATCCTGAAAAGACTGCAGAAAAGCTACAGAAATTCAGACGGTGCTGGTGGGGTTAAATTTCTGAAGTTTTCAGATTTTTAGCCTTACCACAAGTGACAAAGAGTGGGAGGAGATTAGCTTCTTAGAGAGTTTCTAGCCAAAGGAAGCTTGCAGTTTGATCAGAGGATCAAAGAAGAAGCTGAATTATAGTTGATTTGGTAGATTTCCAAGGAGGGAAATCAGCTGTTAGAAGGAGCAGAAGGTGCCTGTTTCACCAAGGGCCTTAGATCCATTTCTCTAGTAAAGAGAAAAGGAAGTTACGACACATTCTGAGCAGATGGCTCCTCATGGACTGCATGATCAGGATAGGCTGGATGGCCTCTCAAACTTTTCAGTTTGGAAAGCAAGGATCCTGATAGTCCTTGAGGCATACAATCTTAGAGACCATGCAGAGCAAACTCTGGCCACACCGACAGATCCAGATCTCCTTTGGAAGCATAAGGAGGCTACTGGGCATGCCAATCGGCTAATTATGGATGGTATCAAGGACCATATTGTACCACACATAGCTGAGAAGAATACAACTAACGAGATTTGGAAGGCCTTGACTTCCCTATATGAGGGAAAATATGTTCAAAGAAAAACGCTGTTGGAGACTCAGATGAGGTCATTCATGATGACCAAGGGAGAAGACATGGAGCATTTTCTCTTCAGATTATAGTCAATCATAGATCAGCTGACTGCAACAGGTGCAACAATGGATGATGTTGTGATAGTCAGGACTGCCCTCAATGTAGTCACGGATGAGTGGGAAACCTTTGTCCAAAGTATCTTGGGCAAAGCGGACCTCCCAGATTGGGACAACTTGTGGTCAATTCTGCGTCAAGAAGAACTCCGCAGATTCACCAAGAGGCAGCACAACCCTAGATTGAGCAAAGTGAAGAAGGAGGATGAGGAAGATGCGTCCTTGGCATCGAAGAAGCAGCCAAAGAAGAAGAAGGATCTTTCAAAGATCAAGTGCTTCCAGTGTGGTGAAATGGGACATTTTGCCAGCAATTTTCTTGAGAAGAAAAGGGATAAGGAAGCATCTTCTTCCAAAGCAGCTGTGGCAGATGATGGGTTAGGAGATGATGCAACCATGAGTGCTCATGAACCCCGGAGGTGGGGTTATATGGATATGTAGAGGAGCTACATAGAAGTGAGGCGGGATCCTTGAGTAACTCATCTCTTGGAGCACATGCAAGCTACGATAGCTTTAAGACAGTAGCGGGACAAGTGGAGCAGTGGGTACATAGATCACAGATGAAGTAGGCAGAGGCAGATCTGAAGACTGGAAGGAGCAGCGCAGAGCAAGGCAGCAACAACGTAGAAGTAGTAGTAGTGCAGATGCTGATGTGACTTCGGCAGCGCAGAAAGCTTCAGAGGGACAACACAGTGCAGCAACAACGTGATAGATTTCAGCACAAGGGGCTGATGTGACTTCAGTAGTGCAGAGGGAGTCTGATTACGCAGGTAAAGTTGTAGCTGTGCATCGTTCTTTAGATGGCAGCACAGATCCGTAGCCTATGGAGCTTCAGTGATGAGGATGTAGCCGATGTGACTTGTCTGTCAAAGATTGGGCAGGAGATTCAGTTGTTTCTCTCAACAACTGGAGTTGCAGTGTAGCAGATCAGCAATGGCAGTGCTATGATCAGCACAAATGCAACATACTGAGAGGGAGTTGCAGTACAAAGGTTGCAATGGCAGTGGTAGAGTCATGGGCAGCAGTACCGAATGGCAGTAGCAGTGCAGAGTTGAGTGGCAGCAGGCCAAGCTTCAACAACACAGAACCAGTGCCCAAAATCATGTAATGCATAGTGTGATGTATTGCTAGAGCACACCCTTGATGCTAAGAGGGAGTGTTGAGATTTTGTGTATTTGGGTTAGCATCAGTTGTGCTCTAGCTCCCAAATTTTGTGGAGGGACTAGAGTACAGTTGATCTACAAGACCCAGAAAAGGATTTGGGAAATTTCATCTGGTTTAGGAGATAATAAATTAATTAATTATTTTAATGTATTTCCTAAGTTAAAACTTAGGAAACTTAAATAATTAAAGTGAATTTAATTAAACATGTGATGAAATTGTCTTAAGTCACACGGATCAAGCTTTCTTAGTTTTAGCCATTGATTCAAGATCTGATCATGACCGTTGATTTTTCAACGAGAAAAGTATAAAGGAAAGGCTTGGGGTCATTTGTAAAGACACACAGAGGCAGAGCATTGAAGCTAAGCTGAGATTCTAGGGCAGGGTTTGCTAAGAATACTCAGAAGTGTTTCAGCTGTAGAGAGGGGAATTTAGGCCAAAGGGATGATCTGATCCCGGGGTCTAGAATACACAAGAGGTAAAGAGCAGCTCAAGGACAACGCAGAAGAAGAGAGCAGCAGCAGCAGTAGCAAGGACAACGTGATTTTCAGCAGGAAACCCTTAGAGGGTTATGCAGAGACCCTAAGGGGCAACGTAGTGACTGTGTCACCCAGTCTGGGGTAACACAGTCTCTTCCGGAGCAGCGCTGAGGGTTTGAGGTCAGTTGACTACCTTGCAGGCTTCGGCAAGGGCCGCTGGGGTTTCTAGGCCCTAATCTTGGCTGAGTTCTGCATCCTGGGTCGCCATGGGTGCACTGCCTGATTTTTGGCCCCAACTGTACCCGGAGTCAGAGATTTACCGCCGTTTTCCGTATTCAGGAACCCAGATTTGTGTATTCACAAAAATTCTTAATAATAAACCCTCCAACAGTTAGAGACCGGTTTTCCCGCATTGGGTTTTTCTGGAGACTATTTGTCCAGAAATAACTGTGTCACTTTGTCTATGTGTGCATGAACTTGTTTTAGATCTGGATTGGTAGAGATCTGTTATGTGTTTTGCTTCGATTTTAACTTTAATTTATTCAGTTAATAACTTGTCTAAGTAGGAGGAGCATTATCAGATTAACAGTAATAATTTATGCATAAAGTGTAAAGATTCAAAAATTTCTACATCATTGTGATTGGTTCCTGTGCTTGCATTTTACTGTTCTTTTCTCTATATGTACTTGATTAATAACTGCAGTAGTATTTATTTCGAAATTTACTGTAAGGATTTTGTAAATAACTTATTGTGGAAATAAGTAGGAGAAATAAATCTATACCTGCAGTAGAATTTCAAAATTGAAATTTTCACAGGCGTGCCCCAGAGTGGACAAGCCATGAAACCACCAGTCGTGTGCCTCCCCTTCCAAGTGTAAGGTATCCATTTTAATGGCTTCCACCTCTGTCATCCGGTTGAGCTAGAAATAAGTATCCAACTTATCCACCCAAGCTCGAGTTGTGCACTTGGTAGTTCCATCATATGTGGGGAAATACATCCTCCCAATAGTACGCTGCAACTCAAAGCTATGCATGCCCTAGCCTCCATAATTCCTGCCCTTCTCATTCTGTTTGAGCTGGCAATAATCTCTAAAAGATAGGGCTGCCTTGAAATCTTCCCCCATGGAATTCCACTCCCTGAAATACTCTCCCATGGGCATCTGGTCATCTAGTCCACCCTGCTCACTAGGTGTTGATGGTAGGAAACAAGGCACCGTGGTCTGAGTCGGCCCACTGAAGGCTGGTGGATGATTAGCCTGTGAAGGGTGGTCAAACTGTTGTGAGGCCCCAGAAGTCTCCCCAAATAGAAAATTTCTATGGATGCTTTGGTCCTTGTTCTGCTGCATGATCTCAGGCAACATCTCCTTCTGCCCCGTCGCTAAATCACTAAGTGCCTTCAATAGGTTGTTAAAGGCCATATCCTGCTTACTTTTGGGTTCCACGATGTCCTCTGTGAAAATTTCTAACTTGAAACCCTACTGCAACATCTGATATTATTTCTCCTACTTATTGTTCAAAAATAAGTTATTTATAGAAATCTCTTCAGTAGATATTGAAATAATTTCAACTACAGTCTTCACCATACAATTACTGAGCACAAAATATAAGAAAATACTAGCACAAAAATGACAGAGGGTTTTGGACAATTGTCCCCGGAAAAACCTAATGTGCGAAAACCGGTGCAACAGATGAGCGTTTCTATTATTCTTCAACAAAAATCTTCTTGTACAATTTACAATGAGCAGTAATGAAGAGAATTCTCTGTGATAACACTGGAAAAATTTCTCACAAAATTTCTTGATGAGAAATGACCCCAGAGGGACCCTCCTGGGCCACCTGTGTCACCACTACGCTAGCTCTGTGTGGGTACTGCACAGAACTGCGTCACACCTCTGCGTTGTTCCCTTCCTGCTTATGCGTTGTCTCTTCCTTTCACTGTGTCACCTGCTCCTGCACCTCGGATTGATGTTGAAACCTCTCTCTCTCCTCCACCTGCAACTCTCACTCTGGATCAATTTTCTCTTGCCGAACTTCAACCACTGAGAAAATCGATTTACTTGGGCAAGTAAGTATCTGCACTGGTTTGTCTTCCAAATGATTCTGAAGCCTTCCTTTATAATCTTCTCATTGAGACATCAACGATCGAGATTAGATATCCAATCAACGTCTAAGATTATAACTTGACTTGATCCATGTTCTCTAGAAGATTCACTCTGTTTTATTAATACCCTTTACTTATTTAATTTTCCTAAATTTAATCTTAGGGTCACATTAAAATAATTAATTATTTTAATAAAACACATGCTAAGTGGAGTTTTCACAAACGATTTCTAGGTTCTTTGGAATACATGTGCCTAAGCCTCTCCACAAATTTTGAGACTTAGAGCACTTCGGATGCTACCAAAATTCAACACTCCCTCTTAGCGAGTGCTCATCACGATTCCCGTCGCACATTGTTTCCGACCTCGAAGCATCCTCTCTGCATCGCTAATGTTCGAGACTCTCATCCAACCATTGTGTTGTCGCTATAACTCCGTATCACGTCTTCGACACCGCCACCGCCATTGTTGCATATGTACTACAACTCCTTCGGGTGTTGTATCATTCGCGCTCGCTATTGAAAACGATTTTCAACCATCCCTATCTTTTTCCCCCGAAGTGAACAAACTTTGTTCTCTCTAGGGCCTCGTGAGAATGCCTGCCACCGATTCTCAAGTGGAATGTACTGCTTGCTAATGATCCGTGGTCTACTTTTAGCTGATCCCATGATTCAGCGCATCGATCCGGATCCGAACACACCAAAATACGGCTATGAATCGTATTTAATTTTAAAAGAAACGGCTCTGCGCTGTTAGAAACGGATCCAGCACATCCTGTCAGAGTTAGTTGCCGGACGGTGCAAACAAAAAGAATTTCCGCTCAAAAATTCTTGACGACAGTGGAATGCGGAACCATCTTCCAGGAAATGCATATTCCACATTTGTCATTTATATAAATTCATAATCTTCCCGATTTTCTGAACATTAGGATAGTGCGTTATTTATAATGGGCATAGTGCATTATTTTTTATTAGGATAGTGGGTTTTTTATTATTATTATAATTATAATGGGTTTAATGTATATTGGACATTTCTATAATTCTAGAATCTATAATTTTTATTATTTTTGGTTTGTTTTATTATAATAATATAATTTAATAATTATAATGGCTTCTAAAGTCTAAAAAGTTTCAATCCAACTTTTTTTTGTGTGCGTTCACTTGTCTTGTCTTAGATTGTAGTGGGATAATTTATAATGGTTTTTTTTAGTATTAAAATTTAATAATTAATAATTATTAATTTAATAATATGTTATAATGAGTTTTGTAACTTTGTTTTGTTATTAAAATTTAATAATTATTAATTATTGATTTGTGATAATGAGTTTTGTTTTTTATTAAAGTTTAATAATTATTAATTTAATAATTGATAATTTGGTTTTTTACTTTTATTTTTAATATTTATATTTATTATTTATACATCGTTTTATGGGTTTTTGATATTTTTATTTGTTTTTAAAATTATACTTCGGTTTTTAAATTTTTTATACATGTTTTTATGATAAAACATTTATAATTTTATAATTATTAGGCCTCACATTTTATGGTATGTCTTTTGAAGTTGAGCTAATATCATTATAATATGTTCATTATAATATCATTGTAATATGTATGAGGGAGGATGCATCATTTCAATGTTTCAGTTTTCATATTTATAATATATCTAATGGTATCAGTGCTAAAAGTGTTTGATGCTTTCAAGGAGTATTTGACTTTTGAACTCTAAAGTGTTTTTTAAAATTAAAAAAAATAATATTATATTTTAATTTTTTTGTACTTGACGTATCCTTGCCGTATCTAGATCCGGGATTTTCAAAAAACTAGCGAATCTGTATCCGTATCCGAATCCTGGTAACTTAGATGTACTGCAACTGTGCTGCCCCCCGCTGAACACAGTCTCTGATAAAATGACGCTTGATGTCGATGTGCTTTGACCGATCATGAAAAACAGGATTCTTAGAGAGCTTAATGCAACTCTGATTATCACATAGAATGTTAGTCACCTCCATCTTCCTTCTAAATAAATTCACGAGCAGTTTCGTAAGCCATATGGCCTCACACGAAGTTGTGCAAGCTGCCATATATTCTGCTTTAGCTGAGCTCAGTGCTACGGACTTCTGCTTCCTACTGCACCAGGAGGTCATTCCTGATCCAATATTGAAACAGTGCCCTGTGGTACTTCTCCGATCTACAGAACTTCCTGGCCAATCTGCATCTGTGAATCCACTCAATTTGACATCATCGCCTTGGGTGTATTTTAATCCATATCCGACTGTTCCTCGCACATATTGGAGAACGTGCTTAGCAGTTGCCCAGTGTGAAAGAATCTAAACAAAAATCCTACTGCAGTATCTTGATTTACTTTTCGTACTTGATTTAAATTACAAGTTAATTTTTTGAATTATTCAGTAAAATCAGCAAACACAACTGCATCCTACACTTAAGATAACTCTTATGCAGCAGGCAGTCTGCTTAAGATTCCCTGAATAGACTATGGGAAATTGAGGGGTTATGTTGTCTGAGGTGATTATGAATGTACAACATATGTATAACTATCCATGACTGATGTCTTGTTGTGCTTCTATCTTTTCATTCAAATTTTATACTTTTATTTGAAGAAATATGAATATTAAATAGAGACGAAGAACACCACCTATGTAAAGATGAAAATGACTTGAACATTACGGCCTGCATCATCATCATATCTACAGCAGGATCTTGAAAGGAATGAGCAGTATTGGCAAAATTTGAGTTTCAAAAAGATACGCACAAGAAAGCCTGAAGTTGGCATCAATCTAACATCTCTAACATCTCACTTGGGTTTTGCAGCAATCTGTAGACAATTCAAAAGCAACTTTTCTGCGACAATCTCAACAATAGTTTTGTATTCAGTCAAAATAAGACGTTTCATAAAGGTTATGTGATGTTATAATTAGTTATGAGTAAAAACAAATATGCAATACATAATAACTGAAAACATAAAAAAGGAGAAACAGGGATAGACCTTCCTTCCTTAGAAGTGAAAATGGATGCATCTACAGCCCAGATTTTGATAACAGGGCATCTGCAAGTTAAATAGATGACATAGAACCCTTAAAGATTAAATATTTGTTAATTGGATGTACTCTAGAAATATAGAACAGGTAATCGTATTTGGATGAGGGGTTTCCTTAGAAAACAGAGGTGAAACATGTCAATGGGCATTGGTTAAGTGAGATTAAAATTTAAGACATTCACTAGAATTCTACTCTAGTTAGAGTCTACCCTATGCAAATAGCATGAGTTTCTGTAATATCCTGATTTGTTATTTAAAAAAAAATTCAAGATTTTTCTTCAGGAAATCATGCTGTAAAATGTATTAATCAAATTACACAAATTAAACCATAAAATTAACGACAAACTAAGAAATTTAAACTGCAACTAAGAATTGACAAGATATACGTGCAATGAATCTTTGTAATATCCCCAATTAGCAATTCTGTTAATTAGGATATTAGTTTTTGATAAATTTCGATGTTGCTAATGTCAAGCAGAAATAGTAATTAAGGGAAAAGCTACAACCTACTCCTATAGTTCACAAGGAAAAATTGCAGCCTTAGTGGGGTCCATGTGTCCAGCATTCGATTTGGAGGCAGTTCCCTAGGTGGTAGTGTGGGAGAGGCTCTATGGGGCAGCACAGTGAGTGGTTGGATGGGGGGACTGCACAGTCCATGGTGGGCCCAAGGGAACGTCGAGGGCTCAAGTGATAAAAGGAAGTGAAGGCAGCTCATTTCCTCATTCACTCAAATTCTATTTTGATTGTCTTCTTGACATAACACGCTTGTGTCGGGTGTCAAGTCTGCAGTGCTGTTTAGCACACGAGATCTTCAGGCAGAGATCTCAAACTCTACCTCGGGGGACTTCGAGTGCCCACTCATGAGAGGAGTCATACTACAAGCCTAACCACATATCTGTATTGATGGCACGCAGTTTATGCAAATTGGCATCTGGCAAACTCATAACACCATTTGGTAATCAGTGGGATAATTTTAGGCATAACAGACTCCTCTGAGTATACGCGCTTTGTTTACCCTTTTTCTCTTCTCAAATGTTTTTTGTTACTGCTCGTGAGCATTCATGTCAGTACCAAAACCTCTTTGACAAAAACCCTTCAACAGAAGTCCTCCACTGCCTACTCTTTTGAAACTTCCCTGGCATACTCAATTGTTCCTTTTCAAATGCCCACATGTAGCAACTACCGGTGTAAAAATTTGTTACACACTCAATTAATTGACTCCTACTCTCAAAGCAGGAGTGGGTATCCTTTTCAAACAGCATGCATCCACATTCAAGCTTCTAAAATCTCCAGGACATGGGGCAGGGCTGATGGATGTTGCATCATACTCCCTTTGTTTTAAAATTCTGAACGGTTCATAATCATCACAGTATTTTCCTCGCTTTCTTATTCATTGGTTTGCCAATCTTGAGCATAGTACATGAATTTCTGGAGTACATAATTCACTGCTTATGATGTTCAAAAAGTTTGATTTTTTAATTGAATTGATTAAGCTCATGATACTGTTACTTCAGCATGGAATTCATTAATATACTCACTGAAGAAGCTTTATTCATTATGTACAGTTCTGGTAGTCATGACACATCACAAATGGCTGCATGCTTCACTGCCAAATCAAATATTTCATCATACATTATCCATTGTTCTGCAACGATGGGAATCAGAGAAAGAAATCCCTGCAAAAGAGAATAACAGACACTGCCATGGGAATATTAACGATGTGGGCATGAGACAATGGGATAATTTGGATGTACTGTAGGATTGCATCAATACGAAATCTCTGTTAATGGGCAGAAATACGCATGCTCACATGATCAAAGCCTGGATTCGAAATGATGTTTTGGTCACAAATTATCTCATCAATATGTATGCCAGGTGTGGTAGTATAAAGGATGTCCGCGATTTGTTTGAAAAAACGCCTGAACGAAGCTTTGTCTCCTAGAATACTGTTGTTTCAGCTTACGCCCAGAGTGAGAACGGAATTGTAGCAATCAAAATGGCTTGGAGAATACAACAGAAAGGCATTCTGCCAGACAAATTTACGTTCACCAGCGTTCTGCGGGCATGTGCTACTGTAATGGCTCTTGCAGAGGGAAAACAAGTTCATGCTTTGATTGTTAAGATTGAAACAGAGTTACATGTCTTTGTGGAGAGCGCCCTGGTTGACATGTATGGGAAATTTGGAGGCATAGAGGATGCGCGCCAAGTGTTTGATAAAATGCCTGAGCGAAATCTTGTGTCTTGGAATGCTATGATTGCAGGGCTTGCACAAAATGGCAAGGGTGAAGAAGCATTGAACGTTTTCAGGCAAGTGCAGCGGGAAGGTGTGAATCAGAACCAACATACTCTTTCAAGTGCTCTGAGTGCATGTGCCAGCCTTGCAGCTCTGCAAGAAGGCAATCAGGTACATGTGGTAAGCATCAAAACTAGATTTCAGTACGATGTCTTTGTCGGAAGTGCCCTTGTTGACATGTATGCGAATTGCAGAAGTATAAAAGATGCGCAGAATGTGTTTGATAAAATGCCCTAGTGAAATGTTGTGTCGTGGAATGCAATGATCACTGGGTTTTCTTAGCATGGCCGGGGGATTGAGACCCTGGAATTTTTTGAACATATGCAACAGGCAGGGGTGAAGCCAAATGGTATCACTTTCGTTTGTGTGTTATCTGCCTGCAACCATGCAGGCCTAGTGAATGAAGGGCATCATTACTTTGATTCCATGACTGGAGATCATGGCATCACACCGAGGATCCACCATTATGCTTGCATGGTCGACCTTCTTGGTTGAGCTGGGCATTTGTATGAAGCAGAAGATTTGATCAACAAAATTACATACGAACCTAACACTGCAATTTGGGGGTCTTTGTTAGGTGCTTGTAGAATTCATGGCTATATGGAGTTATCTCAACGCCCAACAGAACGACTCTTTGAGATGGAACCACATAATGCTGGAAATCATGTGTTGCTGTCAAATATTTATGCTGCAGCTAGCAGGTGGGATGATGTGGAAACTGATGAAAGACAGTGGGGTGAAGAAAGATAAAGGGCGTAGTTGGGTTGAATTAAAAGATAAGGTGCATGTATTTGTTTTTGGAGATAGATCTCACCCACTAACAGAGGAAATCTATGCTATGTTAGAAAGATTGACTGAGCAGATAACAGAAGCCGGCTATGTACCTGAAACTAACTATGCACTGCATGATGTGGAGGACCAGTAGAAGGAACACCTTCTTGGTCATCACAACGAAATACTGGCACTTGCTTTTGGGCTTATCAGTATGCCATTTGGTATTACCATTCAGATCAAGAAAAACCTTCGTGTCTGTGGAGACTGTCACACAACCTTCAAGTTCATCTCAAATATTGTTGGGCGAGAAATTGTTGTGAGGGACACTAACCGCTTCCATCATTTCAATCATGGACAATGCTCGTGTGGAGATTATTGGTGGCTCGAAGTTAGTGACAAATTTACTTTTGTATTATTAACCCTGGTTGGCTTCTTTTAAAGTAAAAGTTTAAGATTTATTGTTCTGATTTTTCTCATCCCTGACAACTCTAATGCAACAGGCAGTCTGCTTAAAATTCCTTGAATAGACTATGGGAAATTGAGGGGTTTATGTTGTTTGAGGTGATTATGAATGTACTACATATATATAACTATCCATGACTGATGTCTTGTTGTGCTTCTATCTTTTCATTCAAATTTTATACTTTTATTTGAAGAAATATGAATATTTAATAGAGACGAAGAACACCACCTATGTAAAGATGAAAATGACTCGAACATTATGGCCTGCATCATCATCATCTCTACAGCAGGATCTTGAAAGGAATGAGCAGTATTGGCAAAATTTGAGTTTCAAAAAGATATGCACAAGAAAGCCTGAAGTTGGCATCAATCTAACATCTCACTTGGGTTTTGCAGCATTCTGTAGACAATTCAAAAGCAGCTTTGTTGCGACAATCTCAACAATTGTTTTGTATTCAGTCAAAATAGGATGTTTCATAAAGGTTATGTGATGTTATAATCAGTTATGAGTAAAAACAAATATGCAATACATAATAACTGAAAACATAAAAAAGGAGAAACAGGGATAGACCTTCCTTCCCTAGAAGTGAAAATGGATGCACCTACAACTCAGATTTTAATAACAGGGCATCTGCTAGTTGTATAGATGATATAGAACCCTTAAAGATTAAATATTTGTTAATTGGATGTACTCTGGAAATATAGAGCAGGTAATTGTATCTGGATGAGTGGTTTCCTTAGAAAACAGAGGTGAAACATGTCAATGGGAATTGATTAAGTGAGATTAAAATTTAAGCCATTCACTAGAATTCCACTCTAGTTAGAGTCTACCCTATATGCAAATAGCATGAGTTTCTGTAGTATCTTGATTTGTTATTTCATAAAAAATTCAGGATTTTTCTTCAGGAAATTATGCTGTAAAATTTACTAATCAAATTACACAAATTAAAAATTAACGACAAACTAAGAAATATAAACTGCAACTAAGAATTAACAAGATATACATGCAATGAACTCTGTAATATCCCCAATTAGCAATTCTGCTAATTAGGATATTAATTTTTGATAAATTTTGATGTTGCTAATGTCAAGCAGAAATAATAATTAAGGGAAAAGCTACAACCTACTCCTATAGTTCACAAGGAAAATTTGCGGCCTTAGTGGGGTCCATGTGGCCAGCATTCGATTTGGAGGCAACTCCCTAGGTTGCAGCATGGGAGAGGCTCTATGGGGCAGTGCAGTGAGTGGCTGGATGAGGGGACTGTGCAGTCCATGGTGGGCCCAAGGGAACGTTGGGGGCTCAAGTGATAAAAGGAAGTAAAGGCAGCTCATTTCCTCATTCATTCGAATTCTATTTTGATTGCCTTCTTGACATAACACGCTTGTGCCGGGTGCCAAGTCTGCAATGCTGTTTAGCGGATGAGATCTTCAGGTGGAGATCTCAACCTCTACCTCAGGGGACTTCGACTGCCCACTCATGAGAGGAGTCGTACCACAAGCCTAACCACATATCTGTGTTGATGGCACACAGTTTATGCAAATTGGCATCTAGCAAGCTCAAAACACCATTTGGTAATCAGTGGGATAATTTTAGGCATAAGAGACTCCTCTTACGTGCTTTGTTTACCCTTTTTCTCTTCTCAAATGTTTTTCGTTACTGCTCTTGAGCGTTCATGTCAGTACCAAACCCTCTTTGACAAAAACCCTTTAACGGAAGTCCTCCACTGCCTACTCTTTTGAAACTTCCCCGGCATACTCAATTGTTCCTTTTCAAATACCCACATGTAGCAGCTACCGGTGTAAAAATATTTACGCACTCAATTAATTGACTCCTACTCTCAAAGCGGGAGTGGGTAGCCTTTTCAAGTAGCATGCTTCCACATTCAAGCTTCTAAAATCTCCAGGACATGGAGTAGGGCTGATGGATGCTGCATCATACTCCCTTTGTTTTAAAACTTCTGAACGGTTCAGAAACATCACACAGTATTTTCCTCGCTTTCATATTCATTGATTTGCCAATCTTCGGCATAGTACACGAATTTCCGGAGTACATAATTCACTGCTTATGCTGTTCAAAAAGTTTGATATTTTCAATTGAATTGATTAAGCTCATGATACTGTTACTTCAACATGGACTTCATTAATATACTCCAAGAAGAAGCTTTATTCGTTATATACAGTTCTGGTAGTCATGACACATCACAAATGACTTCATGCTTCACTGCCAAATCAAATATTTCATCAGACATTATCCACTGTTCTGCAACGATGGGAATCAGAGGTAGAAATCCATGCAAAAGAGAATAACAGACACTGCCATGGGAATATTAACGATGTGGGAATGGGACAATGGGATATTTTGGATGTACTGCAGGATTGCATCAATACGAAATCTATGTTAATGGGCAGAAATACCCATGCTCACATGATCAAAACCTGGATTCGAAATGATGTTTTGGTCACAAATTATCTCACCAATATGTATGCCAGGTGTGGTAGTGTAAAGGATGCCCGCGATTTGTTTGAAAAAATGCCTGAACAAAGCCTTGTCTCCTGGAATACTGTTGTTTCAGCTTACGCCCAGAGTGAGAACGAAATTGTAGCTATCAAAAGGGCTTGGAGAATGCAACAGGAAGGCGTTCTTCCAGACAAATTTACGTTCACCATCGTTCTCCGGGCATGTGCTACTGTAATGGCTCTTGCAGAGGGAAAACAAGTTCGTGCTTTGATCGTTAAGATTGAAACAGAGTTCAATCTCTTTGTGGAGAGCGCCATGGTTGACATGTATGGGAAATGTGGAAGCATAGAGGACGCGCGCCAAGTGTTTGATAAAATGTCCGAGCGAAATCTAGTGTCTTGGAATGCTATGATTGCAGGGCTTGCACAAAATGGTGAGGGTGAAGAAGCATTGAACGTTTTCAGGGAAGTGCAGTGGGAAGGTGTGAATCAGAACCAAGATACTCTTTCAGTTGCTCTGAGTGCATGTGCTAGCCTTGAAGTTCTGCAAGAAGGCAATCAGGTGCATGTGGTAAGCATCAAAACTGGATTTCAGTACAATGTCTTTGTCGGAAGTGCCCTTGTTGACATGTATGCGAAATGTGGAAGCATAAAATATGAGCAGAATGCGTTTGATAAAATGCCCAAGCGAAATGTTGTGTCATGGAATGCAATGATCACTGGGTTTGCTCAACATGGCCGCGGGATTGAGACCCTGGAAATTTTTGAACATATGCAATAGGCAGGGTTGAAGACAAATGCCATCACTTTCGTTTGTGTTTTATCTGCCTGAAGCCATGCAGGTCTAGTAAATGAAGGGCATCATTACTTTGATTCCATGACTGGAGATCATGGCATCTCACCGAGGATCCACCATTATGCCCTCATGGTCGACCTTCTTGGTTGAGCTGGGCATTTGTATGAAGCAGAAGATTTGATCAACAAAATTCCATATGAACCTAACACTGTCGTTTGGGGGTCTTTGTTAGGTGCTTGTAGAATTCACGGCTATATGGAGTTAGCTCAACGCGCGGCAGAACGACTCTTTGAGATGGAACCACATAATGCTGGAAATCATGTGTTGCTGTCAAATATTTATGCTGCAGCTGGCAGGTGGGATGATGTGGAAAAGGTGTGGAAACTTGTGAAAGATAGTGTGGCGAAGAAAGATAAAGGGCGTAGTTGGGTTGAATTAAAAGACTCAAGGTGCATGTATTTGTTCTTGGAGATAGATCTCACCCACTAACAGGAAATCTATGCTATGTTAGAAAGATTGACCGAACAGATAAAAGAAGCCGACTATGTAACCGAAACTAACTATGCACTGCATGATGTAGAGGACCAGCAGAAGGAACACCTTCTTGGTCATCACAACGAAATACTAGCACTTGCTTTTGGGCATATCAGTATGCCATTTGGTATTACCATTCAGATCAAGAAAAACCTTCGTGTCTGTGGAGACTGTCACAGAGCCTTCAAGTTCATCTCAAATATTTTTGGGCGAGAAATTGTTGTGAGGGACACTAACTGCTTCCATCATTTCAAGCATGGACAATGCTCGTGTGGAGATTATTGGTGACTCAAAGTTAGTGAGGAATTTACTTTTGTATTATTAACCCTGGTTGGATTCTTTTAAAGTAAAAGTTTAAGATTTATTGTTCTGATTTTTCTCATCGCTGACAACTCTTATGCAGCAGGCAATCTGCTTAAGATTCCTTGAATAGACTATGGAAAATTGAGGGGTTTATGTTGTCTGAGGTGATTATGAATGTACTCCATATGTTAACTATCCATGACTCATGTCTTGTTGTGCTTCTGTCTTTTCATTCAAATTTTATACTTTTTTTTGAAGAAATGTGAATATTTAATAGAGACGAAGAACACCACCTATGTAAAGATGAAAATGACTCGAACATTATGGCCTGCATCATCATCATCTCTACAGCAGGAGCTTGAAAGGAATAAGCAGTATTGGCCAAATTTGAGTTTCAAAAAGATATGTACAAGAAAGCCTGAAGTTGGCATCAATATAACATCTCTAACATCTCACTTGGGTTTTGCAGCAATCTGTAGACAATTCAAAAGCAACTTTGCTGCGACAATCTCAACAATTGTTTTGTATTCTGTCAAAAAAGGAGAAACAGGGATAGACCTTCCTTCCCTAGAAGTGAAAATGGATGCACCTACAGCCCATATTTTAATAACAGGGCATCTGCAAGTTGTATAGATGACATAGAACCCTTAAAGACTAAATATTTGTTAATTGGATGTACTCTAGAAATATAGAACATGTAATCGTATCTGGATGAGGGGTTTCCTTAGAAAACAGAGGTGAAACATGTCAATGGGCATTGGTTAAGTGGGATTAAAATTTAAGCCATTCGCTAGAATTCCACTCTAGTTAGAGTCTACCCTATGCAAATAGCATGAGTTTCTGTAATATCCTGATTTGTTATTTCATAAAAAACTCAGGATTTTTCTTCAGGAAATTATGCTGTAAAATTTATTAATCAAACTACACAAATCAAACCATAAAATTAACGACAAACTAAGAAATATAAACTGCAGCTAAGAATTGACAAGATATATGTGCAGTGAATCTCTGTAATATCCCCAATTAGCAATTATGCTAATTAGGATATTAATTTTTGATAAATTTCGATGTTGCTAATGTCAAGCAGAAATAATAATTAAGGGAAAAGCTACAACCTACTACTATAGTTCACAAGGAAAAATTGCGGCCTTAGTGGGGTTCATGTGGCCAGCATTCGCTTTGGAGGCAACTCCCTAGGTGGCAGGGTGGGAGAGGCTCTATGGGGCAGCGCAGTGAGTGGCTAGATGAGGGTACTGCGCAGTCCATGGTGGGCCCAAGGGAACGTTGGGGGTTCAAGTGATAAAAGGAAGTGAAGGCAGCTCATTTCCTCATTCATTCGAATTGTATTTTGATTGTCTTCTTGACATAACACGCTTGTGCCGGGTGCCAATTCTGCAGTGTTGTTTAGCACACGAGATCTTCAGGCGGAGATCTCATCCTCTACCTCGGGGGACTTAGAATGCCTGCTCATGAGAGGAGTCATACCACAAGCCTAACCACATATCTGTATTGATGGCACACAGTTTATGCAAATTGGCATCTAGCAAACTCAAAACACCATTTGGTAATCAGTGGGATAATTTTAGGCATAACAGACTCCTCTGAGTATATGCGCTTTGTTTACCCTTTTGCTCTTCTCAAATGTTTTTCGTTACTGCTCTTGAGCGTTCATGTCAGTACCAAAACCTCTTTGACAAAAACCCTTCAACGGAAGTCCTCCGCTGCCTACTCTTTTAAAACTTCCCCGGCATACTCAAATGTTCCTTTTCAAATACCCACATGTAGCAGCTACCGGTGTAAAAATTTGTTACGCACTCAATTAATTGACTCCTACTCTCAAAGCGGTAGTGGGTAGCCTTTTCAAATAGCATGCATCCACATCCAAGCTTCTAAAATCTCCAAGACATGGGGTAGGGCTGATGGATGCTGCATCATACTCCCTTTGTTTTAAAACTTTTGAACGGTTCAGAATCATTACACAGTATTTTCCTCGCTTTCATATTCATTGATTTGCCAATCTTTGACATAGTACATGAATTTCTGGAGTACATAATTCACTGCTTATGCTGTTCAAAAAGTTTGATATTTTCAATTGAATTGATTAAGCTCATGATACTGTTACTTCAGCATGGACTTCATTAATATACTACATGAAGAAGCTTTATTCGTTATATACAGTTCTGGTAGCCATGTCATATCACAAATGACTTCATGCTTCACTGCCAAATCAAATATTACGTCAGACGTTATCCACTGTTCTGCAACGATGGGAATCAGAGACAAAAATCCCTGCAAAAGAGAATAACAGACACTGCCATGGGAATATTAACGATGTGGGCATGGGACAATGGGATATTTTGGATGTACTGCAGGATTTCGTTAATAGGCAGAAGTACTCATGCTCACATGATCAAAACCTGGATTCGAAATGATGTTTTGGTCACAAATTATCTCATCAATATGTATGCCAGGTGTGGTAGTATAAAGGATGCCCACAATTTGTTTGAAAAAATGCCTGAACGAAGCCTTGTCTCCTGGAATACTGCTGTTTCAGCTTATGCCCAAAGTGAGAATGGAAATGTAGCTATCAAAATGGCTTGGAGAATGCAACAGGAATGCGTTCTTCCAGACAAATTTACGTTCACCAATGTTCTCCAGGCATGTGCTGCTGTAATGGATATTGCAGAGGGAAAACAAGTTCATTATTTGATTGTTAAGATTGAAACAGAGTTCAATGTCTTTGTAGAGAGTGCCCTGGTTCACATGTATGGGAAATATGGAATCATAGAGGATGCGTGCCAAGTGTTTGATAAAATGCCCGAGCAAAATCTAGTGTCTTGGAATGCTATGATTGCAGGGCTTGCACAAAATGGCAAGGGTGAAGAAGCATTGAATGTTTTCAGGCAAGTGCAGCGGGAAGTTGTGAATCAGAACCAACATATTCTTTAAAGTTCTCTGACTGCATGTGCCAACCTTGCAGCTCTGCAAGAAGGCAATCAGGTACATGTGGTAAGCATCAAAATTGGATTTCAGTACGATGTCTTTGTTGGAAGTGCCCTTGTTGACATGTATGCGAAATGCGGAAGCATAAAAGATGCACAGAATGTGTTTGATAAAATGCACAAGCGAAATGTTGTGTCGTGGAATGCAATGATCACTGGGTTTGCTCAACATGGCCGGGGGATTGAGACCCTGGAAATTTTTGAACATATGCAACAGGCAGGGGTGAAGCCAAATGGCATCACTTTCGTTTGTGTTTTATCTGCCTGTAGCCATGCAGGCCTAGTGAATGAAGGGCGTCATTACTTTGATTCCATGACTGGAGATCATGGCATCACACCGAGGATCCACCATTATGCTTGCATGGTCGACCTTCTTGGTCGAGCTGGGCGTTTGTATGAAGCAGAGGGTTTGATCAACAAAATTCCATACAAACCTAACGCTGCTGTTTGGGGGTCTTTATTAGGTGCTTGTAGAATTCATGGCTATATCAAGTTAGCTCAACGCGCGACATAACGACTCTTTGAGATGGAACCACATAATGCTGGAAATCATGTGTTGCTGTCAAATATTTATAATGCAGCTGGCAGGTGGGATGATGTGGAAAAGGTGTGGAAACTGATGAAAGACAGTGGGGCAAAGAAAGATAAAGGGCGTAGTTGGGTTGAATTAAAAGATAAAGTGCATGTATTTGTTGTTGGAGATAGATCTCACCCACTAACAGAGGAAATCTGTGCTATGTTAGAAAGATTGACCGAGCAGATAAAAGAAGCCGGCTATGTAACTGAAACTAACTATGCACTACATGATGTAGAGGACCAGCAGAAGGAACACCTTCTTGGTCATCACAATGAAATACTTGCACTTGATTTTGGGCTTATCAATATGCCATTTGGTATTACCATTTAGATCAAGAAAAACCTTTGTGTCGGTGGAGACTGTCACACAGCCTTCAAGTTCATCTCAAATATTGTTGGGCGAGAAATTTTTGTGAGGGACACTATACGCTTCCATCATTTCAAGCCTGGACAATGCTCGTGTGGAGATTATTGGTGACTCGAAGTTAGTGACAAATTTACTTTTGTATTATTAACCGTGGTTGGCTTCTTTTAAAGTAAAAGTTTAAGATTTATCGTTCTGATTTTTCTCATCCCTGACAACTCTTGTGCAGCATGCAGTCTACTTATGATTCCTTGAATAGACTATGGGAAATTGAGGGGTTTATGTTGTCTGACGTGATTATGACTGTACTACATATGTATAACTATCCATGATTGATGTCTTGTTGTGCTTCTATCTTTTCATTCAAATTTTATACTTTTATTTGAAGAAATATGAATATTTAATAGAGACGAAGAACACCACCTATGTAAAGATGAAAATGACTCGAACATTATGGCCTGCATCATCATCATCTCTACAGCAGTATCTTGAAAGGAATGAGAAGTATTGGCCAAATTTGAGTTTCAAAAAGATACACACAAGAAAGCCTGAAGTTGGCATCAATATAACATCTCTAACATCTCACTTGGGTTTTGCAGCAATCTGTTTGCAGCAATCTGTAGACAATTCAAAAGCAACTTTGCTGCGACAATCTCAACAATTGTTTTGTATTCAGTCAAAATATGATGTTTCATAAAGGTTATGTGATGTTATAATCAGTTATGAGTAAAAACAAATATGCAATACATAATAACTGAAAACATAAAAAAGGAGAAACGGGAATAGACCTTCCTTCCCTAGAAGTGAAAATGGATGCACCTACAGCCCAGATTTTAATAACAGGGCATCTGCAAGTTGTATAGATGACATAGAACCCTTAAAAGATTAAATATTTGTTAACTGGATGCACTCTAGAAATATAGAACAGGTAATCGTATTTGGATGAGGGGTTTCCTTAGAAAA
The DNA here is from genome assembly GCA_034641835.2 of Pinus albicaulis. Lineage (NCBI taxonomy): Eukaryota > Viridiplantae > Streptophyta > Pinopsida > Pinales > Pinaceae > Pinus > Pinus albicaulis. Next base: position 414,028,345 of record CM076577.1, read on the forward strand.
CAGAGGTGAAACATGTCAATGGGCATTGGTTAAGTGAGATTAAAATTTAAGCCATTCGCTAGAATTCCACTCTAGTTAGAGTCTACCCTACCCTATGCAAATAGCATGAGTTTCTGTAATACCCTGATTTGTTATTTCATAAAAAATTCAGGATTTTTCTTCAGGAAATTATGCTGTAAAATTTATAAATGAAATTACACAAATTAAACCATAAAATTAACGACAAATTAAGAAATTTAAACTGCAACTAAGGATTGACAAGATATACGTGCAGTGAATCTTTGTAATATCCCCAATTAGCAATTATGCTAATTGGGATATTAATTTTTGATAAATTTCGATGTTCCTAATGTCAAGCACAAATAAGGTGGGTCGGGACCCACAATTAATAATTAAGGGAAAAGATACAGCCTACTCTTATAGTTCACAAGGAAAAATTGCGACCTTAGTGGGGTCTATGTGACCAGCATTCGATTTGGAGGAAGCTCCTTTGGTGGCACCGTGGGAGAGGCTCTATGGGGCAGCGCAGTGAGTGGCTGGATGAGGGGACTGCGTAGTCCATGGTGGGCCCAAGGGAAAGTTGGGGGCTCAAGTGATAAAAGAAGTAAAGGCAGTTCATTTCCTCATTAATTCGAATTCTATTTTGACTGTCTTCTTGACATAACACAATTGTGTCGGGTGCCAAGTTTGCAATGCTGTTTAGCACACAAGATTGTCAGACGGAGATCTCAACCTCTACCTCGGGGGACTTCGAGTGCCCGTTCATGAGAGGAGTCACACCATTTGGAGGGGCATTTCACAATAAAGATTATAGGAGAAGCGTTTTCACTTTAGGGACTGCATAGAGGACGCAAACATTGCGCAATGGAGGACGCAGTTCAATTGGGTGGTTGCTCTGGGAGGTGAGAAGTGAGAGGAGATTTTGGAGGACACTTGGTGGGTAGGCTTAGAGCTTCCTAATAGTGATTTTCGAGGCATTTTGGTGGCCTCCAGTAGCAGCATTTACAAGAAGACCGAATTGGCCAGTCGCTGGATGAGCCAAGCCCAAGGGGGCCAATTTACGAGATCAAAACTAGGACAAACCCTTTTTGGATTTTTCTGGGTTTATTGAGGGGAAGCCAAGGTTAATTTGGCAGAATTTTTTGGGCAGGTTTGAGGGGTCAAACAAAGGTCCTAACTCAGCCAACAACTAGAGGAGCCAGGGAAAATTGGGCCGAAATTTCGGGTTCAACATCTGGCCAATTACTTCGTGGGATTTTTTGGGTTTTGTGAGTAGAGTCTGGAGTTAAAAGACCAGAATTTTCTGAGCAGGGGAAACAACCCAACCGGCAATCCGAAGTCAGCTAGCAACAACATTTCTGAGCAGAGCAACGCAACATCAGAGCCACGCAGAGCCATTTCCATAGAGACATCCCCACTTGATTTGAGATGTATTCTAACCTGCCTTGAGCAAGTCCAGGTGCACTCATTTCAACACCTTTATTGTACTTATTTCCGACATTAATAAAATGGCTCAGATCATGTTTTTGGCTCCCGTTTTCACGTGTTAATAACGTGATTTTACTTGCTGTAATTTTTAGTCTATTGTTGCTTGCATTACTGTCATTTTCCCTTTTGGGGATATTACAGTTGTATCAGAGCTTCGTTCTTGGCTCGGCCGTGGGGATCCTTTCCCATGAACGAGGAGGGTAGGCAGAACATTATCCACCAAAGGCAGTAGAGGTGGCAAATATGGGGGAGTCAAGGAGCAAAAGGGAGGCAACATTTGGTATCATTTTAAAGGCCCTAAATGATTTAGCCAAAGGACAGAAGGCAATATTGGAAGCATTCAAGCAACATAATAGGAATAAGAGCATCCATCATGAGTCCCTAGTTGGGGAGACTTCAGGGGTCTCACAACAGTGTGATCACCCTTTACCAGCCACTCACCCTCTAGCCTTCAGTAGGCCAACCAGGATAATGCTGCCTACATTTTTACCGCCAGTACCGAGTGAGCAAGGTAGGCGGCATGATCATATACCCATGGGAGATTATTTCCAAGAATGGCAGTCCATGGGGGAAAACTTCAAAGCAACTTTTGTCCTTCAGAGATTATTGCCAACTCAAGCAGGATGAAAAAGGCAAGAAGAATGGGGGGTCTAGCACGCAGAGCTCAGAGTTCCAGTGTACCATTGGGAGGATACCTTTTCCCAAGTATGATGGATCCACCAAGTGCATGGCTCAGGATCCAGTGGGAAACTTGGAGACCTTTTTCCAGCTTAACCGAGTAACAGAGGGGGAAGCCCTCAGAATGGCTACCTAGCACTTGGAAGATGAGGGCACACATGATCATGGGGAGCATGTGGATACACCCAGTATGAAGCAGGGGTCACCCGTGTTGTAGACTTCTTTGACCATGTCGGTTGATATCCTATTAGAAAGAGTAGAGTCTACCCCAGTAGTGCCATCCATTGAGGTGATGACTGGGGTAGTGTCCGAGTCTTCGGGTGGTAGCAACACGCAGTAGATGGGTGAGGTGCCAGGAGATGTATCCACCTTTGATGAGGCACTAGGAGATATAGAGGTATTGGACGATGGTCACACACAACAGTGTCATTAGCTTCAGGTCGATCTTCTAGCTTTGAAAGGGAAGACCACATTAGTACGAGAGGCTATTTTGTTGCAGAACGAGGAGCTGGAGGGCATGAGAGTGGTTTGTGCCGAGTCAGCAGCCAAGTGGGCTCACATTAGGGAATGGTTGGATTCCCTAATGGTACAGCTAGAGGACACATTGGAGTGTCAGAGCAGCCCCCTTTAGGCATACATAGACGGGGCTAGCATCATTGTTGGGTCACCTCTTCCCATTGGAGAGAGAGAGAGACAGAGCCACCTAGTCAGATCTCATATGTTGACTTGGATAGTGGGATGAGACGATCAGAGTTGCATTGGCAAGAGATTTTGAGTTGGTACCCAGTGGAGTGGGTTATGGAGATGGTGGTGGACCCGAGTGTAGTTTAGCAGGAGTTTCCAGGCATTGGGAATACAGGAACCCTAGACTGACATTGGGATCTGGGTGGGACTACCTATCGTTTCCTAGGCAGGTCGATTAACTATGTTTTGGAGGGTACATTTAACCTAACAGTTGAGCGTGCACATTTGCTATGGGAGTTTCAGTCAGCTCCAATGGAAAACCAGTTTATGGGTAGACTCCTTGGGGTGTCTTGGTACAACATTTGTATGCGGGGTCACAGGGTGATCAACATACTTTGGCAAGAGCTTATTGGAGGAGGTGGCATTGGCAGGTCACCAGACAGTGCCTTGTATGGAGCCAAGGATTATTCACCTTCGTGTGGGGCACAGAGGTCGCAGCGGAGTAGTGGTGGCATCACTACTTAGACATAGGGAGATTCACTTCTCGGACCCCTCAGGGAGGGTTTGGAGTGATGATCCATTCTTGGTGGGTGTAGTGATGCAACGGTGGAGCTGATGATACCGATTGGGGGTGGTCCGACATGTAGAGACACAACTCTAGGCCATCACATCCAAGGATGTGTGGGAGCATCTAGCATTGAGTAGTGGACTACCGGTGGACATGGAGGTGCATGGTGGTGTACCATAGTGTGTTGGACTGCATTGTGGAGTAGGAGTGTCTTACATCACATTGAGTACACACGAGGAGTGACTCGTGCCTTGACACAGACAAGGCACAGGGCGATACATGGTGGTACAACAGTAGCAGGGGGTATCCAACGGTGTACAGGGGTATGCCACAGTGTGCAGTGGCATGTCGAGGAGTACATGGATGATCGGTGGTATGGTGTTGCACAACAGGGTCTTAGAGTATTGCCTCTAGGGAGACTCATGGATGGAGACACTAGGCATACCTTTGGGGGTAGTTCACCTAGGATCAACAGGGATACATATGAACAATACTTGATGGTATCCGTGGAGACTCACACGCCTGAACCTCTTCTACATCACTAACAGGCACAATCGATTGTGTTGTTTTTTGGCACTCTGGGCATGAGCAACGGGGTACGCGAGGCTCACCCAAGATATTTGGATGACACTCAGCACACTAGGGGACAAACTTCTCAGAAGTGGCATTGGGTCTGTGCGCTAGTTGACAGCCATAGGTTGGGGGGTGAGATGATCATCTGTAGGGGTGGCATATCAGTCATCGCTAAGCCTACGCCTGGGGAGCGGGTCACAAGGGAGACGTGCGTCACTCTTTTCTCAGGGCATGTCGAGACTATGTATGAGCAGAGGATACTAGGTATAGCTGAGGTAGCATCCCAGTGTGTGTCTGGGTTCCAGACAATGTATCGACACATTATTGAGAGGGTGGATGGCAGACCCAGTGGAGATGGTTGGCAGGAACAGGAGGGATCCACATACCTTGAGTCTATTGCGAGTATCAGAGATTCATCTATTGGTTGCATTCAGGGGGTGGCTATTTGTCACATGTGGCTTCCAGCGGTCATCGATAATACACAGTGGTAGACACAGGGCATGTTAGCATGCATCAGATTTGTACATGATATATGGACCCTCTATATTGGTCACATGCAGGGACTAGAGATGAGGCACGAAGGGATTTCTGTAGTTGTCAGAGTTATGGTGCAGCAGGTCCGACTAGGGGATGCAGAGATTCAGTTGATTAATAGACATAGAGGTCAGAGTCAGGAAAGAGCGTGATCTAGTTCATTATTTGGTTGCACATGGGGATACCATTAAGGGAATTTTGAGGTCTAAAATGGGCCTCCTAAAGAAAATGTACAATCAAAATTCACTTTATGAGAACCAATCACATTTTAGGGGATGACATCATCCCTAATGGTTGAGATGACATTGCTTAAGTTAAAGGTACTTACTTGTCACATTCTCAATGGTGGATAAAAACTCATAGTTAACCATGGTAGTGCTCTAAGTATGTTTAAAGTCAAAGTAAAATACTCATAATAAATGTTATTTCACACTTTTTGAATAAAAATATATTATTGTCATTTCATATTTCTTGAAAGGAACAATGCATATCCTTGTACATTTATTGTATTATATTATATTATATTATTTTTATATAGTATATTAATTACATGTTATTATACAATTTGAATAATATAAAATTTAATTAGGAGCATATAATATAATTAAGAATTTATAAATTTATATTTATGCTGTAAGGCGTCACTATTTGAAAACAACAAACAACTCCCCTAGCTGCCACTGTGTCTATGTTTGAGCCATTGGATCAAATGTTAGATGCTTGAAATGTTTTAGGCCATTAGATCAAGTAAATATTTTTATATATGTTTTTTATAATGTTAGTGTTTTTCTTTTTATTAAGTTAGTTGAATTTAGATTTTGGTGACCTTTAAGCTAAAGTGTTTTTATTATAAATTTGTTAGATTTTAACCTCAATTTTTTTAATAAAATTTAAATTAATAACTTAATAAAACTAGATTTAACATAAATTAGTTTAATGAATAATTTTTTTTTGTGAAATATATAATCATCAAATTTATGGGTACATAAGCATAATTTTTTTATTTATAATAAGATTTATATCATAAAATTAAACTCCACAAAAACCAATTAACTTATATTACGTGGATAAAAAACAATATAAAAAAACGAAAATAACTATTTATATATTTAAATATTACATTTTTGTGCTACTATGCTTTCCAACAAAGTATGATAGAAAGGTTGTAATATCATGTTTAACATTTTGACTATGTCAAATTACACAAAATTAAAAACAAAAGTAAACTAAATAAAAAGATTGACATAATGGAATGAACATTATCATGTTTAACATTTTGACTATGTCAAATTACACAAAATTAAAAACAAAAGTAAACTAAATAAAAAGATTGACATAATGGAATGAACATTTTAACTACGTCAAAATACAATAAAAATAATAAAATAAAATAATGATAAACTATAAGTATAGCCCATGGTATTGACCCATGATATTCATGTGGAATGTAGTTTCTTTAGAGGGGGAATAATTTTTTTTGTAAAATACATAAACATTAAATTTTTGGGTACATAAGTATAAATTTTTTACTTATAATAAAATTTATATCATAAAATTAAACTTCACAAAAACCAATTAATTTATATTACATGGATAAAAAATAATATAAAAAAGGAAAATAACTATTTAAATATTTAAATATTACATTTTTGTATTACTATGCTCTCAAACAAAGTATGATAGAAAAGTTGTAATGTCATGTTTAACATTTTGACTATGTCAAATTACACAATTATAAATAAAAGTAAATTAAATAAAAAGATTAACGTAATGTAATGAACATTTTAACTAGGTCAAAATACAATAAAAAATAAAAATAATAAAATAAAATAATGATAAACTATAAATACAACCCATGGTATTCATGTAGAATGTAGTTTCTTTATAGGGGAGGAATAAGATAGCCTAAATCAATCTTAACTCTAGATCTAAACTAATTATTTAATAAAATTATTTTTAAATGTTGATAACCATTATTCTTTTAAAATTTTATTTAATAGAATGTATCTAAATTTTCATACATTCAAATATACATAGTTTTTCTTATTTTGTATTATTTTTGTTACAACTATTTTATTATTCCAAAAATTCATGATTTTTTTTAGTTATATATTATTTATGTTACCACTGTTTTATAATTCATGAGTATTATTTCTTAATATATAAAAAATTAAATTAATAATGAAAATTTTAAAAATATGTGATCTTTTTTAAATTTCCAACTTATTTAAGAGGATATGATTTATCTTGAACAATAATGATGAATGTTTATAATTCTCATTTATTAAATAACACTAAATTTACTTTTAAAGGGGTCAATAACAATTATTTGTATCAAAGTCAAGGAAAGTTAAGGATACAGAATAAAGGAGACATGGTGAAGAGAAGCTTCCAACCTTACAACAAGCCTTAAAAAGGCACAACGTTGAATGTATGGAATCCATTTTTCCTGATACACATGAGAAGTGCAATGAAAAATCTTGGAATTTGGAAAATGTCACTTATCTCATGTTCCATTTATTGAGATCTGAAGTATATGGAAGAAGAAAAGCAGGACAATAGATACTTATCAAGAATGTATGATTCTTTACAAGGAAACGACGTTGACAAGGCTATGGAGGACCAAATAGCAGAATTAAAAACAGAAGAGGACTCTTCAGAAAATGGGTTACTCGAGGATTTTGGAATATAGATGAGTTACATTATCTCACTGATTCAAGCATGCGAATAGATAGACAATAGTGATATATAGACAATTTATTCATAAACAAGAGAAAGCTAGAATTATAACCCAAGATGGAGTTATAGGAAGTGAAACATTCCAATTGTAAGGAGGAGTCAAAGTTACATGAGTAGTAGTTCACTCAACATAATTCTCAGCCGCTTATTCTGGAGGAGAAAGCTCTTACTACCTCATCAATTGAAGAAGGCCCACATGATAAAATCGTAAGAGATTCCTAAATGTTATTTTCATTTGACATTCAGTCACTCTGCTCTTTTTTGTCTAGTAGTCTCCTTCCCTCTGCCCTTAAATTCAATGATTCGGAAAATACTAAACAAAAGACACTTACCTATTGCAATCAGTTGAAAAAAAAGGTATCTCTAAAGGGTCACTTGGGGAGGAATCTATTATTTAAAAGATAAGGAAAATAATTTCATTTCAAAACAAAAATGTACTATCACTAGGAAAGGGAGTTATTACATTTAAAATTTGTTCTCATTTTTGTCACTACAAAATTTGATTGTTGCTTTTTATTTGATGGGAAAATAAATGTTCTTTAAAAGGCACTAAAGTCTTGAATTATGATCCTTAGAGAAGTCGCTAGATTCCCTGATTATGGGCTGATTTTTCCTTTTTAATTTTGGGTCTTCATGATGTTTGTTATTCTGACTGAGGTGAAAAGTTCCAAAGAAGTGGAATATTGGTCGTTCAAAGAGGAATTATGGAAATATGATTGTAGATAATTTATTAATATAAATTATCTGAACTGAGAGTAATTAATCATCTCCAAGGGTTAAAAAGGGAAAAATGTCTCTTATCCATAAAATTGACAATTAAGATAACTCTATGCTCTATGTTCAAATGACAAGTGAAGGTGGATTTACCATACTTAAGCTTCTTAGTAGTCTCTTATGAAATACAACATGTCATAGTGATAAGTTTTTATTCCATTAAATAATTCTAGCTATAGAGAAGAGTCAAATTTCTAGGAGTAGTATCAGAGGAATTAAACATTGTGAATGTGATAGAAGCAAATAATTTTGTGGAAGGGGGAAGTTTGCCCAACTTGGTCATAAAAACCAAGTGCATCCTTCATGCAGGAAAAAAAATAAACATGCAGATTTCGTCATATAGAGGTCTTGAGTACTATGGCCAAAATGTCTCATCCATTATGAAAAAAACACATCTTACATACAATTAATAACAAAAAATTTGTTCCACATCAATTACCCCATATGGATATTTTGATTTGAGATCCAATGAACATATTTCTCCACCCCTTATTCCGGAGGATCAGTTGGAGCCGAGAAAGTTCCTACTATCTCTTTTTTCTTATATGTTATTCTTTCCTATATCACAACCTTACGGTGTTTCCTTTGCAACATGTAGTGCAATTGCTAGTTATATTTTATTTTAAGTTATTTAAGTACAAAGGACAAATGCATTAGTTGTTCAATGATAATGATTTTTTCTTGAAAAGATCATTCTTATTTATAGTCACATCAATACAATTTTTTTATTAATTTTATTTTGGTACAACTATTGAATTGAATTTAACTATGGTTACATGGATTGTGGTGCAAAAAGTGAATTGCAATTTCATAAATATTATTTTATTGGTTTAACTATTATTTTATTATTTCTTTAGGAGGCCCATTTTAGACCTCAAAATTCCCCTAATTACAGAGGTCTTTATCAGAAGGCGAGGCCGACTTTCTCTGTTGCTGCATAGGGTCGAAGTCAGGACAAAGAGTAATCTAGTTCATTATTGGGTTGACACATGGGGGTACACAAAGGTCTTCATCGGAAGGCGAGGTCGAATTTCTCTGTTGCTGCATAGGGTCAGAGTTACATTCAGAGGGGTAGATATTGGCATCATGGCAATGCCTAGGTCGGATGAGCTTGTCTATCACAAAATGTCTCATCCATTATGAAAAAAACACATCTTACATACAATTAATAACAAAAAATTTGTTCCACATCAATTACCCCATATGGATATTTTGATTTGAGATCCAGTGAACATATTTCTCCACCCCTTATTCCGGAGGATCAGTTGGAGCCGAGAAAGTTCCTACTATCTCTTTTTTCTTATATGTTATTCTTTCCTATATCACAACCTTACGGTGTTTCCTTTGCAACATGTAGTGCAATTGCTAGTTATATTTTATTTTAAGTTATTTAAGTACAAAGGACAAATGCATTAGTTGTTCAATGATAATGATTTTTTCTTGAAAAGATCATTCTTATTTATAGTCACATCAATACAATTTTTTTATTAATTTTATTTTGGTACAACTATTGAATTGAATTTAACTATGGTTACATGGATTGTGGTGCAAAAAGTGAATTGCAATTTCATAAATATTATTTTATTGGTTTAACTATTATTTTATTATTTCTTTAGGAGGCCCATTTTAGACCTCAAAATTCCCCTAATTACAGAGGTCTTTATCAGAAGGCGAGGCCGACTTTCTCTGTTGCTGCATAGGGTCGAAGTCAGGACAAAGAGTAATCTAGTTCATTATTGGGTTGACACATGGGGGTACACAAAGGTCTTCATCGGAAGGCGAGGTCGAATTTCTCTGTTGCTGCATAGGGTCAGAGTTACATTCAGAGGGGTAGATATTGGCATCATGGAAATGCCTAGGTCGGATGAGCTTGTCTATCACAAATCTCCTGCCACTAGGCCTCAAGAGAGGAGGATATAGTCTGTGCACGATGGGGAGTATCTCATGGTCAGAGTAGTGCAACGTCAGCATGCTGGTACCTCTCCAAGATTAGCAGGGGACCCGAGCATTACATCTCCACACAGCGCGATAGCCTTTAGGGATGAGTTGTATACGACATGGGGAGATCATGTAGATCTTTCATTGGGCTTTAGTGAGTCAACAATGGAGTGGGGAACTTCATTAGCATAGCAGGTTGGTCAGCGGGATGACAACCAAAGGGGCTCATGTCAGCGAGGCACTTTCTCTGCCGAGATTAGATGGTACCTTCAAGGGGTTTACTCTTGGAGTGCATGGGATGGACTACTTGGTAGGAAAACTCCATGAGGTGTTGGGCATAGTGCCATATTATCCTGATTCTGTACTCACTGATGGCACTCAAAGGGCCTCTGCTACTTGTTCTTGGCATGATGATGAGTGGAGCAGGGGGAGCTTCATGTTGGACAGGATGGCTTGAGATTCGGGTATTGAGGGATCCTTTCATATCAGGGAGAAGCAGAGGTTAGGGATGATATGGTGGCACATCTGGGACCTTGGCACATTTTTGCAGCAATAGTGGGGAGCATCAACTAGATAGGATGCTTGTTCAGGAATTGCTTGAGGAAAAACAATTTTTGGTGGGGAGGACTGTAATATCCCCAATTAGAATTTCTACTAATTAGGATATTAATTTTTGATAAATTTTGATGTTGTTAATGTTAAGCAGAAATAAGGTGGGTCAGGACCCATAATTAATAATTAAGGGAAAAGCTACAACCTACTATATTTCACAAGGAAAAATTGCGGCCTTAATGGGGTCCATGTAGCCAACATTCGATTTGGAGGCAGTGTGGGAGACGCTCTATGGGGAAGTGCAGTGAGTGGCTGGATGAGGGGATTGCGCAGCCCATGGTGGGAGCAAGGGAACGTTGGGGGCTCAAGTGATAAAAGGAAGTGAAGGCAACTCATTTCCTCATTCATTCTACTTATATTTTGATTGTCTTCTTGACATAGAACACTTGTGCCGGGTGCAAAGTTTGTAGTGCTGTTTAGCACACGAGATCTTCAGGCGGTGATCTCAACCTCTACCTCGGGGGACTTCGAGTTCTCGCTCAGGAGAGGAGTCGTACCATTTTGGAGGGGCATTTCACAATAAAGATTACATGAGAAACATTTTCACTTCAGGGACTGCGTAGAGGGCGCAGAGACTGCGTAGTGGAGGACACAATTTAGTTGGGAGGTTGCTTCGGGAGGTGAGAAGTGAGAGGAGATTTTGGAGGACACTTGGTGGGGAGGCTTAAAGCTTCCTAACAACGATTTTCTAGGCATTTTTGTGGCCTCCAATAGCTGCATTTCCAGGGGAGGCTTAGAGCTTCCTAACAAGGATTTTCTAGGAATTTTTGTGGCCTCCAGTAGTAGCATTTCCAGGAGGACCGAATTGCCCAGTAGCTGGGTGAGCCAAGCCTAAGAGCGCCAATTTCCGAGCTCAAAACTAGGACAAACCGTTTCTGGGTTTTTATGGGTTTATTTAGGGGAAGCCAAGGTTAATTTTTCAGCATTTTCTCGGCAGGTTTGAGGTGTCAAACAAAGGTCCTAACTCAGCAAGTAGCTAGAAGAGCTAGGGGAAATTGGGCCGAAATTTCGGGGTCAACATCTGGCCAATTCCTTCATGGGTTTTTGTGGGTTTTGTGAGTAGAGTCCGAGGTTAAAAGCTCGAAATTTTCTGAGTAGGGGAAACAAACCAACAATCCGAAGTCAGCTAGCAATAATATTTTTAGGCAGAGCAATGCAACATCAGAGCCACGCAGAGCCATTTCCAGAGAGACATCTCAAATGGATTTGAGATGTATTCCAGCCTGCCTTGAGCAGGTCCAGGTGCACCCATTCCAACACCATTATTGTACTCATTTCCGACATAAATAAAATGGCTCAGATCATGTTTTTGGCTCTAGTTTTCATGTGTTAATAGCGTGATTTTACTTTTTGTAATTTCTAGTCTATTGTTGCTTGCATTAGTGTCATTTTCTCTTTTGGGATATTACAATCTCAACCTTATTTTTTTGATATGAAATATGCTGATACAAGAAACTAGAAATCGCTGAGGTGATGGCCTTGAAGAGATCTACAACAACACTGCACCAGAACTACAAGATAAACTAATATGATGAATGCACCTGTGAATTCTGAATGAATTCACTAAGGGATGAGATGGGTTTTAGTCTATTCTCACCGACTAACCCAAGGGTTTCGTCTTGGGGTTGACTGAAGCTAAGAACTAGATTCTCAAAACCTCTCACAAAGACAATATATAAATCCAAGATGTCCCAAATGATTAGCTCTTCCTCCTTTTAAAGATTGGATGGAACTCTCTCCAACCTTCTAGAAGTATTTGTTCTATTATTTTATTTCCATTCTAGAAGATTCTCCCTTTTATTTAAGTGACTTTTAATTTATTTTAATTTAACTCACTTTTTCCCCTTCTGACATTTTTCTCTAATTAGGAACTTTTCCCTTTTTATTTAATTAAGTGACTTTTAGCCTCTGGAAATGATTAATTGACCACCATACTTTCTCCAGCCACTGGAAACCGCTTCTCACCATCTCATCATGTAGATCTATTTGTTCTGATTCCAACGAGTTATTACACTAAGGTGTTTCTCCAAATAATCCCCTCCACATCACCTGTAGTGTTTTTAATTAAATTATGCTAACAATAACCCCATTTTATGGGATTCATCAAAATGCAACGAAACTATGAACGAACTGTGTGGAATTTCCCCTGATGGTGAAATACAACAAGGGAACTACATCAAACCCCTAAAAATTCCTCCGAAACCCTTAGGGTCCTCTGATGATGTAATCTCGCTCCTGTAAACTGGTTGCCACCAACCTTGGAAGTCCATCCCGACTATATCATAAGAGAAACTGAAAATGGGGACATTACAAATCCTCCCGCCCCAAGATTGTTTTCCCTAAAGCAATATGTACATGTCGACTGTAAAGGCATTTGTACATCGATGAAAAGATTCCACACAAACCATTGTACCACATCATGTCTGTGTGCCATCCAATAATGAGTGGACCCTTCAATACTTGGATCACAAACTAACCTTTGACTAAACCCGCCATCAATAGATCTGCTTGGTGTTGGCATTATGGCTAATGTGTTGTCCTTGATGGCAACAACTTGAAAAATATGTCCTTGATGTCAACTTGCTTATAATATGATGGTTATGGAACTAATGCAAATATCAAGAATTTTGGAACAGATGTTACAGAGGATATTGAAAGAAAATGGCAGTTCAGTTACATAATGCATGTAAATTGTGAATATTTAAAAGTATACACGGTTCCTGTGAAAAAGAGTCACATACATACGCAGGTCCTATGAACAAAAGTCACGCACATAATCTGAACCATGGAAATATGGATACCAAGGGTCATTACTATGGTAATTTCCCATAATAATTGTGGCATCAACACCTATTTGATCCCATCAACGAATACTAACGACTTTACCAAAGGATTTACTTGAGGCATTGGGAAAGACAAAAGATATATAAGGAGATAGAGATCAAGGAGTTAGGTGTGAAAATGAATGGTTTGTTTATGTGTGATTTGATATGAAACATGTGTGCACCAGGAAGTAAGGAGATGGCTCATATATGATAGATATGAAAGTGAAGTGAAGACTAATGAATATACTTGTTTAATCTATTTATGTCAGTGTAGCTAACAATTGTAGATATATGGTTTTAGTGATGGTATGATCTGATGATGCAGTGATATGTGGCAATTGACAATATGTTCGCAAAGATCTGGTTTTGTCATGGGTTATGATTTGCAACAAAGAAGTTGATTCAATAATTTAAGATCTGTACCTAGGTTTGCTTCTGGATCGTCGCGTACATACATTGATATGCTTCACATTAGTCACATATATATTCTAAGGTAATTTTCCTTTAGATTGCTACTTGATCTGGGTTGTTTATAGATGTTTGGATGTCAATTAAATTTATGAAGTATGTATTATTTGTTGTTGTCTGTCAATCAAGTCTTGATATGTTTGGTTGTTGATTGGTATATTGATCAATTATAATGCTGCAAAAGTGTGATTAAGTATAGTTCAATGATCTATGATTGGTTCAGTACTTGATTTAGTGGTTGGTTCAATGTTACCGTGATTCAGTTAGTTAATGGTTCAATGTTCAGTAATGTGATATTTGTATGCAGGGTGTTTGTAGAGGATGCACATATATACACAAGTTTCTTCAGAACAGTGACATGCATTCTGAAGTAAATATGATCAGGGTTTCACTGAATGTATTGATATCAGAGTGACTATTATCTTTATTCATGGATGGTTACTTAGTGGATCGATTTATGGCTTGGTAAATTGATGAGTGGTTGTGCATTGGTACGATTTGGTTATGGTGATTCAATATTGATTCATTATTTTATGATTATTGGTTTGTTCAGTGATTGTATGATTTGATCCAGTATTTAGTTTGAGTGGTTAATTGGTATTGAGCATAATGTTGGGTGTGGGTCCAATGTGAAAATTTGATGAAAGGTGGCCTACATGTTTTGATGTGTATTTGAGACAGGTGGATCAAGTGTGAAATTTTATGAAACATGGTCCACGAGAGGTTCTGAAGGTTGGAGCCTTCAATATTGATTCATTATTTTATGATTCTTGGTTCTTTCAATGATTGGATGATTCGATTCAATATTTGGTTTTAGAGTGGTTAATTGGTATTGAGCTTAATGTTGGGTGTGGGTCCAATGTGAAAATTTGATGAAAGATGACCTACATGTTTTTATATGTATTTGAGACAGGTGGAGCAAGTGTGAAACATTATGAAACATGGTCCACGAGAGGCGTTTAGGGTTGGAGCCTTCAATAAGGTAGTCAGAGCTTCCTTCCAGTAGTAGTTGGTAAATTTGTTCAAGGGGTAGGTGCTCCCTTCTGGTAGGAGCTGGTAAATGCCATCGGGGGGTTGTAGCTCCCTTCCAGTGGGTGCGGGAGAATGAGTGGAGGTTGTAGCCTCCAGCAGGTGGTGTCTGCATGCTGGTAAGAGTCTCCTCTAGTACAAGATGTAATGAAGTTTTTCTTTATAATGAAAGAAGAAGACAAAGACGACAACAACAATGGTTTTCTCCCACATTATGTTTCCACCTAAAATCTCAGTGTCATGTGTTGAAATGTGTCTTATGAAGAAGACAAAGACGAAAACAAAAATGGTTTCCTCCCACATTATGTTTCCACCTAAAATCTCAGTGTCATGCGTTGACATGTTTCTTATGTGTTGACGATCTATCTTCTCTTTACTACTTATGATTACAACTTAATAAATGGATAATGAAATAATGATGCACTGGTAAAAGATAAACATCTGAAGGAACATATGAAAAATTAGTTATCTAAATATATGCTGTTTACATTCACTAGAGTCATGTACACACGAGGGTTACATGGAAACAATAACGTATAAAATTTTGAATGTGAAATTGAAAATTAAAGTGAATTAAAAAAACTGATTCAGCCCCCGCTTAGTATTTTTCCTAACACTTGGATCCCAATGTCACCTCGATCATCCATAATGCTCATGCTTCATCACTCCAACTGTGTTATGCCCCTGGCTAAGAATATCCTCCCAAGAATCACCCCATCAATAGAGTACCAACTCATAATCTCTCGCCAATCCATCTCGTGGGAATGATTGAATGCATGAACTCCTTGACATGGAAAAATTCTACTCTGTAGATGTTACTCCATGCTAAAATCATGTTGATCTGCCCGGTCAACCAACAAGATCCTCCTATAAAACTTTGTCCCTCTCTTATTAATGTATAGAGGTGGGTTGATAGTGTTGCAAGCCCTTTCGACGTACTCTTGAAGAGGGTTGCTTTGAAACTCCTAGGTGTACTCCTCGTGCTACCTCGTTAATAACCTCAATTGTCCCTTAATGCTAGATAGTTTATCGGCTGACTCGCCACACTTCATTCTGACTCCTTAATTTTATTGCTCAGCTAAAAGATGGTACCTCAATCTAGGAGCACCATAAGATTTGTCCTAAAATGCTCAATATTCTCCTGAAACCTAATATCTTAAAGTGTTGTAGCCTTGCTAGCTACCTCTGCATCTATGAGCACCTCATCAATGGGTGGGCCCAATATGGATGTTCAACCACCTCCACCACGTCTTGAACCTTCTACGGGCTCTCCAAGGATAGCTCATCATGCACATTATGCATATCATCCTCCTCATGCCCTTACACCTCTAAGTTCTCTCCATGTTGGACCATCAATAGTGACTCATTACTCTAGTCCTTCTGAGTGTCTTGTTCTTGGCCTTTATTGATCATGGAATCAATCTGCGACTCATCATTTCCAACCATTAAAAATGGATGCATAGGTGAATATTTCTCATGCTCCCCAGTGGTATCCTCATGAAATTCAAAGGACTCAACTATAATGTTAGGTCCATATATTACTAGTATAGTCCCTTATTGTTGTTATTGTACCCTTGTAATCCCCATATCGTTATTATTGTGCCCTTAAATTAATATTGTTAGGTCGGCTAGGATTACATTGTTGCCCCATGGACTCCTATATATAGAAAGGAGGTTTTGTAATTTGTATCATCCAAGAAATGTTCATTCATGTAATGTATTGGAGGTTGCCCCCTCGAAGTGGCTTATTTCTAAGGCGTTGATATCTCTTTTCTTCTATTTTTGGAGCTAGTTTCACAACATTTGGTTTCAGAGCTTTGGATTCTAGGGTTTCGCTTCTCCAAACAGGTCATCGTAGTATTTTTGCTATAAATTTTTTTCTACGAAGGTTCAAAAGCTAAAATTTTTAGAGTGCGAAGCCGAAGTCCTGAGGAACATCGTCGCAAAATTTTAGATCTTAGTTCGCAATATTTTCGGAGATATGATCTGTGGAAGTTAGGTCTTTTTGGAGGCTATTGAATTTCACTTAAAAAGGTCATCGCGGAATTTTCGATATAACTTTGTTTTTACGAAGGTTCAGAAGCTGAAATATTTAGAGCACGAAGCTGAACGCTTGAGGAACATCTTCACAAAATTTCAGAGCTTGGTTCACAATATTTGTGGAGATATGATCTGTGGAAGTTAGGTCTTCTTTAGACTCCCGAATTTCATCTCAAAGAGGTGATCATATCTCTTTCTCTAAGCATCGGATTGGAATTATGTAAAAAGTGACTGAAAGCACATGGACTATAGTTTACTGTTTATAAATTTCAGAGCCAAATGAGCAAACAGTGACACGTGGCAAGTCGTAAAAGTTCGCTCTACTGAACTAGTCCATAATTATGTCATTGTGGGAGATTGGACATAACTTTGACTTGAAGAATCCAAATCAAGTCAGACCTGTGGCATTTGAAAGAAGCTTCAGAGGACTACTACAGGGCCAAATTTCAGATATTGAGGATTTGAAAGTATATAGATAAGTCAATTTCAATATCGAGCTCCTCAAAAACAAGTAAAAGGTGTGTATTTTATTTTATTTTTTATTTTATTTTATTTTATTTTTAATTTTATTTTTTCCGAATTGCATAAGTCTTGTTTGAAGAATCAAGTTGAATTGATTCCAAGGGCATATTATAGAATAGATATCAGTATTGGATTCTCAAATGGCCCCTAAAAAGAATTCAACACCCATTAAGCCTTTAGAAGGCTCTACTATGATTTATGAAGACGAAGAATGGCAACATGACATATCAAAATTACAAGAGCAAGTGCAACAAATTTCGCTCTCGCAAAGAGCAACAAAAAATGACATGGAAGTTTTGAAGAAAGGCGTGGAAACTAAGATGGATGGTTTGAAGAAAGGCATGGATGGTTTGAAGAATGGCATGGAAGCTAAGATGGATGGCATGGAAGCTGGCATGGAATCTAAGATGGATGACATGGAAGCTAAGATGGAAAACATGAAGAATGATCTAAAAACAGACATGGAAGGTTTGACAAAGTTGATACAAGAAATGTTTCCTAATGGTGAAAAGATAGTAGAGGAAACTCATGATGAGAAAAAAATAAATGTTAATCGTGATTTCATAAACTCTAATGTTGGCGGGAAGAACCACCATATTCCAAAAATGGACATGAGGAAGTTTGATGGAAAGGATCCTGTAACATGGATACTACAGATGGAGCAATATTTTGATCTCCATAACGTGCAAAACACACAAAAGGTATGCATTGTAACTTTACATTTAGAACAAAATACATTTGTATGGTATCGATGGCTTTGCTCCCGTAAAAAAATTGTCACTTGGTCAATTTTTACGGAGGAAATGATAGTACATTATGAGGATACAAAGAGCAACACCTTCTTTACCCAATTGATAAATCTCAAACAAAAGGGTTTAGTGGGGCAACACATTGAGGACTTCCAAAAATTGAATATAAGGGTAACTGATATTCTAGAGGAACACAGGATTGATCTCTTCATAGGCACTTTAAAGGATAACATCCAACATGAAGTTCGCGTTTTGGAACTTGATTCATTAGAGAAGGCATTCAGGTTGGCAAGAAAAGTTGAATGTAAAATTATGGCGACAAGGAAGCCTACCACTCAATTCTATAAAGAAGGAAGTGTTGCTACGCCTAGATTTCCACAACCCACAAGGTTGACACCACAACAATTGGAAGAAAAAAGAGCAAAAGGGCTTTGCTACAGTTGTGATAGCAAATACACTAAAGGTCATAAGTGTGCTGAGAAGAAATTATTTTACATAGATTGTGAAGAGGAAGAGGAAAATGAACAAGAAGAGGATATACACCAGGAACCAGCCCTAGAAGAGGAAGAAATGAATCCGACCATATCGTGTAATGCACTGGCAGGACTTACCACTCCTCAAACTCTCAAGATAGAAAGACATATCAAGAAGAAAAAGGTAATAGTGTTGATTGATTCAGGTAGCACCCATAATTTTATTCATTGTAAGGTAGCCAAGGAATTAAATTGTTTCCTATACCCAGCACCAAAATGTCCAGTGATGGTTGCAAATGGAGGAACTATAAATTGCTCTGGAAAATGCCATAATATCAAGCTAACCATGGGGGAATATGTATTGAATAGTCCAATGCTTTCCATTCCTATGGGAGGTGCTGATGTTGTACTAGGAGTATAATGGTTACAATATTTGGGGACGGTAGCTTTTAATTTTCAAGAACTTTTCTTGAAATTTTTTTCAGAAGGAAAGGAAGTCGAATTACGGGGTATTGCAGGGAAGCCAGGAAAGATAATAAGCTTTAATGTCATGACAAAGCTTCTAAAGAAAGAACAACGAGGTGTAATTGCACAATTATGCTCACTAGAAGTTCCAACATCAAAATCATCTATTTCTGCAGATCTCCAACAAGTCTTGGACAATCATTCCAAGGTGTTTGAAACTCCCAAAGGACTCCCACCTATTCGTGATCATGATCATGCGATTCATTTGATTCCAGGAAGTGTTCCTCCAAACATCAGGCCTTATAGATATCCTTACTTCCAAAAGAGCGAAATTGAACGTATGATTGCAGAAATGTTAGAGGCGGGTATAATTCAACCCTGTCAAAGTTCTTTCTCTGCTCCTGTAGTATTGGTACACAAGAAGGATGGATCATGGCGAATGTGTCCGGATTATAGGGAGCTCAATAAGCTCACCATTAAAGACAAATTTCCCATTCCTGTGATTGATGAATTATTGGGTGAATTACATGGAGCAATTTATTTTACCAAGTTGGATCTTCGTTCAGGATATCATCAAATTAGAATGAAGACTGAAGATATTCCAAAAACAACATTTCGAACTCATGAGGTCATTATGAATTTTTGGTCATGCCTTTTGGCCTTACCAATGCACCTTCTACATTTCAAGGGTTGATGAATTCCATTTTCAAACCCTTCCTTAGAAAATTTGTGCTAGTATTTTTGATGATATACTAATCTACAGCAGGTCTTGGAAGGATCATGTTCAACATGTTGACAAGGTGCTCAAACTATTGCAGGAGAAACAATTATATGCAAAAACATCCAAATGTTTCTTTGGAGTACAAGAGGTGGAATATCTAGGTCATATTGTATTTCATGAGGGTGTTAAGGTAGACCCTAACAAAATTAAAGCCATTAAGGAATGGAAAGTCCCCACAACCATAAAGCAGTTGCTAGGATTTCTCAGGTTAATAGGGTATTATTGCAAGTTTGTTAAGAATTATGGGAGAATAGCAGCACCTCTAACAACATTATTGAAGAAAGATGCATTTTCAGGGATTCCTGAAGCAACTAAGGCCTTTGAACATCTTAAAGAGGCAATGTGCCTAGCACCGGTCTTAGCTACGCCAGACTTCACAAAAACCTTTATTTTGGAATGTGATGCCTCAGGAAATGGAATTGGTGCTTTTTTAATGCAAGAGGAAGACCCATTGCTTTTGAAAGTCGTCCAATCAAAGGAAAATACTTACAGAAAGCTATTTATGAGAAGGAAATGTTAGGAATACTGCATGCACTAAAGAAATGGTGAGCTTACCTAATGGGAAGACACTTCAAGGTAAAAAATGATCATGATAGTCTTAAACACTTTTTGGAACAAAGACTATCTTAAGAAGAGCAACAAAAATGGGTCACAAAGATGTTGGGTTATGACTTTGAAATAATATACAAAAAAGGGAAGCTAAATGTTGTTGCAGATGCACTCTTAAGAAAGAATGAAGAGGTGGAAGCATTGCTTTGTGCCATTTCTATTATCTAACCAGATTGGATAACCGAAGCAAGAGATGAATGGAATAAGGACGAAGAAATGTGGACACTCATTCAAAAGTTGCAGCAAGATCCTAGTAAATTTGATACATTTAGTTGGAAAAATGATTCTTATGGTACAAAGATCGCTTATATCTTTGTAAAAATTCCCAACTAAAACAAAAGATTCTTTTGGAATTGCACACTTCTCTTTTAGGAGGACACTCAGGATTTTTAAAAACTTACCAGAAGGTGAAGAAAGATTTTTTTGGGATGGCCTTAAATATGATATTCAAAAGTTTGTGGCAGAATGTTTGGTTTTACAGCAGAACAAAGTTGAGATAATTAAGACCTTGGGTCTTCTACAACCTTTATCCATTCCAGGTCAACGTTGGGAGGTGATTTCAATGGATTTTATAACAGGTTTACCTAAGTCCGAAGGAAAGAGTGTCATCATGGTGGTAGTTGATAGACTTACCAAGTATGCACAGTTTTGTGCATTATCTCATCCATTTAAAGCAAGTACAGTTGCTACTACATTTATGGACACAATTCAAAAGCTACTTGGGAACCCAAGGGTTATTGTGAGCAACAAAGATCCCATTTTTACTGGAAATATTTGGACGGAGTTATTTTCTTGTGTGGGTACTCAATTAGCTCATAGCTCATCTTATCATCCTCAATCCAATGGTCAAACTGAGATAGTAAATAAATGTTTGGAAGGATATCTTCATTGTTTTGTATCTAGTAAACAAACACAATGGGTCAAGTGGTTACCTCTCGTTGAATGGTGGTATAACACTTCCTTCCATACTGCAGCAAAAATGACCACATTTATGGCACTTTATGGAAATCATCCACCATTCATCACATCATCTTTAAGAGAAAATTTGAAGGTTCAAGCAGTGGAAGATCACATCGAGCATCAACAAGAAGTTCCCAAACTATTAAAGGATAACCTAAATTTGGCAGAAAATCAAATGGAACAACAAGCATATCAACATCACAACTAGAGAAGTTTTTATGTAGGAGACTGGGTATTTTTATGGCTATAACCATACAAAAAAATGTCCCTCAAGCAAGCTAAGAAGGATAATAAATTATCCCCAAAGTTCTATGGTCCTTACAAGGTGTTGCAAAAGATTGGTACTATGGCATACAAAGTGGAGCTTCCTGCTTCTTCACGAGTGCATTCAGTTTTACATGTTTCATGCTTAAAGAAGGTTATAGGTGAAAATATTCCAGTTCAAACAATATTTCTAGAACTTGATAAGGAAGGAAAAAAAATATTGGAACCTGAAGCGGTCAAGGAAACAAGAAATCGACAGCTACAGAATCGATTAATTTCAGAGTATCTCACCAAGTGGAAGAACTTACCCATTGAAGATTCTACATGGGAGGATGAGAATTTTATACAGAAGCACCCAGAGCTACTCAAGCGTTGAGGACAACACTTTTTTGAAGGAAATGGGCATGTTAGGTCCCTATATTACTAGTATAGTCCTTTATTGTTGTTATTGTAACCCCCTTATTGTTATTATTGTACCTATGTAACCCCCATATTGTTATTATTGTGCCCTTAAATTAATATTGTTAGGTCAGCTAGGATTACATTGTGGCCCCATGGACTCCTATATATAGAAATGAGGTTTTGTAATTTGTATCATCCAAGAATTGTTCATTCATGTAATGTATTGGAGGTTGCCCCCTCAAAGTGGCTTATTTCTAAGGCGTTGATATCTCTTTTCTTCTATTTTTGGATCCTCATCAAAATGGTTAGAATGAATTTCTTCTATCATATCACCCAAGCATGAGTGTTTGGGCTCCCATTAGGGGAATTTGAGGTCTAAAATGGGCCTCTTAAGGAAATAATAAAATAATAGCTAAACCAATAAAATAATATTTATGAATTTTCATTTTACTTTTTGCACTACAATCCATGTAACCATGGTTAAATTCAATTGAAAAAATGTACCAAAATAAAATTAATAAAAAAATTGTATTGATGTGACTATAAATAAGAATGAATTTTGTCAATAAAATGTCATTATCATTGAACAACTAATGCATTTGTCCTTTGTACTTAAATAACTTAAAATAAATTATAAATACAAATTCAAAAATTCATAATTGTATAATATACTATTAAATAAAACTTATATTATTTAAATTATATAATAACATGTGATTCATATACTATATAAAAATAAAATAAAATAAAATAATAAATGTAATTATCATTTTATGTATTTTTTGAATATTGCGTATTGAATTGATTTGATTTATAACAATATAAAAATAATATATTATTTAAAAATAAATATATTAAAATATTAAAATATAATATTTATTGAAAAATGTGTAAATCCATGAAGATTATGTAAGGATATGCATTGTTTCTTTCAAAAAATATGAAATGACAATAATAATATTTTATTCAAAAGTGTGAAATGACATTTATTACTAGTAATTTACTTTATGACTTTAAAAGTACTTAGAGTACTACCATGGTTAACCATGATTTTTTATCCACCATTGAGAATGTAACAAGTAAGTACCTTTAACTCAAGCAATGCCACCTCAACCATTAGGGATGATGTCATGCCCTAAAATGTGGTTGGTTCTCATAAAGTGAATTTTGATTGTACATTTTTCCTTAGGAGGGCCATTTTAGACCTCAGAATTCCCCTAATGCATGGTCCCTTGCAAATGAA
This sequence comes from Pinus albicaulis, assembly GCA_034641835.2. Lineage (NCBI taxonomy): Eukaryota > Viridiplantae > Streptophyta > Pinopsida > Pinales > Pinaceae > Pinus > Pinus albicaulis. The sequence continues at coordinate 414,051,763 of CM076577.1, forward strand.
GTAAAAACCCTTCCTTCTTAATTCATTTTTGTTGTTTGTTTGACCCCTTGCATCCTTGTCTTCACCAACATCACTCAAGTGGAAAATTTGCTCCTTCATCCTCATCAAATCCTCCTTGGTTAACTACCTTCTAAATAGTCTCAAGTTCTACTTAACCAAACTTTTCGATAGTTCATTCACAGGAAGTGAGACAATATGCTCCTTCCTCCAAATGGCCAACAACTTAGACCATAAATTTTTTTGGATGGCCCCATGATCACCCATAACTCCAACCATGATCTCTATAATATTGATCCTCTTTCCAAGGGGTAGGTTCACGATGTCATGCAATCCTTGAAAACTTTCATCTATTAGCTGGAAAACATCCCTCATAATGTCAAAATTATAAGGGAGCATAGGTGAAGTTATTGTGATAATATCATTAAGACAAGAGAGCAATTGTAAGTCTAACCCCTTCACAAGTGTGCTCCAAAAATATTTGTTGGATCAAGGCAAGCATTGTTGGTTTGAGTGCTTAATTTAGAACCCTAAAATCTAATTTCCTCACCTTAGAAAGGTGTTTATTCAAAAACTTTATTGAATGGTATTGTCATTAATTCCAACATTGGTTCTTGATCACTCTTAATATATGTCATATATTACATCAGTTGGAAACTCCAATAAACAAGAAGCCCTAGATGGAAGGAAGGAAATCGTAGAAGCAACACACTTGTTGAAGTTTTTGAAGATGAAAATCAGTGAATTTGCTTTGGAGACCTTCATCAATTGATGTTGTTTGTTATGTTGATTCTAAGAGTATATGGCACCTCTTGTAACTCCTCTTGGTTTGGGAGATTTGGCTTCTTAAAGGTTGGAACCCAATTCAGTGGTCAAGGAACCCCAAACAACATTTTTTTTAATCTAAGAAAATTAAATTAAAATGTGCCTATACTAGTCAAGGTCAAAAGAGAATTTTATCATCAAATATTCTTATTAATATCAACCTTAAATACTATGGGGTTTTTGACTCCAAAATGAAGTTTCAAATTCAAATTTAAAATTCCTTTCCCTCCAATTCGGCTCCCTCCAAAAGACCAAGTTGGCCTGCCTCCTAAAGGCATCTCAACCTATATAATAGAAGACACACGTTGTGCTCAAGAAAACATATCAAGCGTTGATCTAGTATTTTTCTTTTGTGATTATCTGAGATAAGAAATTAGGCCATGTGGCCCAAATTAAAGTGGAAAATTTGTACTTGTCTTCTGTCAAGTTACTCGTTGGAGGCATGGGTTATCTATGGCATTCACTGAAGCACAAAAGGTTCATCTGTGGCACAACATTTATGTTTTTGTTGGGTTTAGGGCTACATTGAATAGGATTAAAGGGTTGTGTTTATGTGTTGTTTTGGGGTTTTGGTATCACGCTTATAGACTTCGCATACCTTGCACAAAATTTAAAAATACTTTGTGCCAAATATTCTATTGAAGAAGCTTGTTCGACCCTCCAAAGGGTATTCGTCTGTACTCTATTATGTGTGCCCTAACCATATACTTGAATGATCAATTTGTGTTGGTGATTCATTGAGAGATTTTTTATGACAATTTATGGGCACATTTTAGAAAGTGACAACTTTGAGGTAGACACTAATTCACATGTCTAAGACCCAAAATTGTTATTGTATTTTGAAGGATTAGTGTGAGTTCTTATAAGGAGTTATTGTATGAGTTAAATCCTCAAGCCCTAACCAATGATTCAAAAACCCTTTTCTGAGGTTGATCTAGAATAATCTTAGGAAAATTGCAGATCTTTGTTGCATCTCTTCAAATTGAATTCATTGGTACAATTGGGCATCCTTGTACATTACTTTTAAGGCTTGATTCTAAATTTAAACAAGTAATTTTACCCTTTATCTAAAGTAATTTTGGAGGAACTTTTTGCACAAGAAGAATTGAAGGTTGTAAGGGTGTTATCGTATCAGTCATCTTGAGGAGGGATTGTCTTGGAATTAGAGGCACATTGCTGTCTACAAAATTAGGGAAAAATCTGGTGTTAAGTATGGAAGAGTTCCAAGAACCTAAGATATGTTTATCTATTTTTGACACAACCCTTCTTGACATGAACTCAGACATAAGTTAATATGCAAGGGCATACTCTTGATTTGGAGCAGAACATTCATCTTATGGACAAAGTTGTGATTGCTTGAAGCATCAAATCTGGACTTACAATATCACATCTTCTAAAGCTGCAAAATCAACCTTCTTATAGTGAATGTATCACAAGGGGCATTAATTAGAGAGAAACGTGAGTAACATTGTTTGTAGACAAGTATGTTACAATTGAAACATTTAATAGATAGGTTAAGTCATCATATATATGGTTGAACGTTGATGACAAAGAAAACATCGTCATGCATCAATGACGCACTTGACACCAGCTTAAGGGAATCTTCAGGGGAAGGTATCTTGACATATCTGGAGCTAATATTCTCTGTTTGAAATTGTTTATATTTCTTGTTGAAGGTCTTATTCATGAGAAAAAATGATTATCCTAAGTAATGCTCCTATAATTAAGGTTGTATGAAATTGTTGAATCGTTGTAGCTACTGGCCATAATGAGTAATTGTTATAGAGCAGAGAATGGTTGTTTTTCTATAACTACATATTGTGATGTTACACAAGGTATGGATCAAGTGGAAAAAAAATTCTTTGTTATGTGACCTATATACATAGAGAGATGATGATTGTATGAATACTATTAATGTTATATGAAAGAAGGGTTTGTATGTAGCATAATACATTTATTGGTGTCATGCATAGGAATGTGAATATATCGCATAAATTTGAGTACTTAGAGTGTTGAGTATGTAGTTGGATTGATGATATCTCTGCTACAGCTAGGGTCTAATATTTGTGCAACATGAATATGAATAAGGGTTTGGCTTAATGATTTTTTGTTGAATGCCATGTATGAGTTGTTGAAAACTAAGTATTGGATGAGCAATAGATTTAGATCAGATTGATTGGATGATTTATATATGTTGTAGTATTATTGGACTATGTGAGCAAGGATATGTGCCATAGTTTATAGTGTTAATGTGATTTGAGCAGATGCATTAGGATGAGTTGAGAAGGAATGCAAACATCCGTAGAGTAGAGATTTTATGTATAGGATTATGTATGTAGGCATTATTGAGAGGACATGGTACTTGGATAATATGCATGTTGATGAGCATTGCAGAAATGAATAGTGAAGATGCTAGGGTTTGCTATTGATAAACATACCAAACATAGGAAACAAAGATTGTATTGCAGTTTGTTTTGTATTGATATCAAGAACAGGTGGATCCAGTCTGAAATTTGTGAAATGTGGTCCGTCGTGGTGAGATGAAGGTTGAATCCCTCAGGGAAAGTGACAACTTGTTAAACAGGGTGGCAGGGTGGTGCAAGGCAGGAGAGTGGAGTCTTCTTTAAGTTGGAGTGTTAGAAAACTTTAGGGTAGTAGGGTGGTACTAAGGCAGGTTAGAGCTTTCGCAAGGCATTGGAGTGTACTTCCAGTCAGAGATGGTAAACCAAGGAGTCGGAACTTCCTTCAGGTTGGAGCCTATAAACCAAGGAATTGAAGTGTCCTTCTAGTTGGAGCTGGTAATCAAGAAGTGGAGCTTTTAAATTAGGACGTGGGAGTGTCCTTTTAGTTGGAGCTAGTAAATAGGGTGTTGGAGCATCGTTTCAGTTGGATATTCCCTTTGATGTAATCATTTGAGATGAATATTAAGAAGTGTTTGATGGTTTTCCTCCCGAAAGGGTTTCCACCTAAAAAAATTTAGTGTACTACCATGATGTCGTGCATTGTTGAATGGTGTTGTTTACTGTTCATGTGATGTGATGTTGATTTATGTTTGAAATAATGCTAATGTGGATTCAATGCTCCAATGATTAATAATTAACTATTTGAAGGGAAATATTGATTCGCCCCCATCTTAGTATTTCCAACAATTGGTATCAAAGTAGGTTACTTTAGTTGCAACTTAACAACTGGAAGGAAGATCTCAGAAGTGAAAATACAAGAAAATCAAAGAAGCACACATCCAAACGATAAAAGGAAGTCTCCAGTATTGCAATAGTCTCCAATCTAAAGAGAATCACGTTGGTCTATCAAATCCTGAGTTTGATGAAGCCAAACATGAAATATGGGATTCTAGAATGAAAGTCCATTTGCAAGCTCAAGGATATGATGTATGACAATATGTCATTTCTGGAGACACATCTACTGTAAAATCAAGGTGCAATATGAAAGCCATGAATGCCATTCTTAGTGCTCTGCCCAGCACTGTAAAAGCCAAAGTAGATCAATTCTCATCAGCCAAAATTATTTGGAAGAAGCTCCACGATCTCTACCCAAAGAAGCATGCATGTCAAGATAAAGATGTTGATGATTATTAAAATGAAGTAAACGAAGAAGAAGAAGAAGTAGTCGACATGTAGGCAGAATTGATCAATGCCTTATGTGATATTAACAAATCAACGAAACAGATTAAAGTACACAAAGAAGAAGTTTACCTTCTAAGACTTCAAGTGTAGGAAGATAAAAGGAAAGATAAAAAATTAACAATCCAATTAGAGTAATTTGTCGCAAAAGTTGGTCAAAAGAAAAAGGAACTTGATGCATCTTAAGCAGAAACAAACAAGCTAAAAAAGGAAAGCGAAAGGCAGAAGGAACAATTGCAAGATTTTAACAAAGAAAAGGTCACCCTTCTAAAATTGTAGGTAGAGGAAGCATAAGAAGGAACGAAAGTCTTGAAAAGCATGTTTCAGGAAGATATTTCTCAAAAGCAAAGATAAATTGACGTTGCCCTAAATGAAATAAAAAAAATCAAGAAATGGCAGAAGGAGAAATTGTTGGATGATGAAAGGAATAATAATGAACTTTCTTAGTTAAAGGTGAAGGAAAAAGACACAAGTAAAGATGAATGAAATGAAGGCACAAGTTCCAAGCCCTCGCAAAGACAAATTGACGTGAAGCCTGAAAACAAGATCTCTCAAACATTAAATCAAGGCAAGGAATCAAAGAAAGGTGGAAATTTTGTTGCTCCAAGAAATAATGTTGAAGGATTCAAGGACAAGGATCAACAAAAGGACGTACCTCCTCCAAGAAATAATGTCTACAGAAGATCACTCTAGACAAGACATATCATCTAGGTACCCTAGCATGTTTAATGGCTATCGTTTTTCATGTTCTAACTTCGGGCATATGGCTAGGGATTGCAAAATAAATGACGTAGATGATTATCAAGGACATTATCAAAACCTTAGAAGCAAGTTTGTAGGATTAGATGATAGATTTCAAAATGACTTTGTCAGCAAAAAGTACATGTCATTTGTTCCATCATTCAAGTACCATATAGAATGCTTCAAATTCCATAACTATGGACACATAGCTCATGATTTACGATACATGATGGAATCCTCCATGTAGGAAAACTCTAACATCAAGAAAAAAAAGTTTTGGAGAAAAAATGAAGAACAAGAAGATTAGGAGAATGGAAAAATCTCAGTTGTCATGATCTCAGGATTTTTGAAGTGGCAAGTTCATGATGAATCTACAATGAAAAGTGTCAAATTTCAGGATGATTTTAATTTGGAAGCTCAGGGACAAATTCCATACTTTGGACAATCTTCCTCATCAAGAAAGACCCCTCCTAGCTCTTCGAAGAATTTCATTTGGTTAAGGAAAAAATGTATTTTTAAGGAGGAAACCCACATGTCCACAAAAGGATAGGTTGACCCTAAAGAGAAATTGGTCGCCTTTGGAAGCCTATAAATACAAGTCAAGTGAAACCATTTGGATATCATCATCAATGATTCTTTTTCTCTCTTCTTTGGTTTGTCTCCCATAGGTCTGAAGTTGGTTCATGGAAGTCTGAAATTGCAGGGTCCAAGCTCACACATGCAAAGAAGGAATTTTGTGTGTAGCCACAGGGTTAAATCACAAAAATATCAGCCAGAGCCACACACATGACAAGGTGCTCCCTACGATTTGAGAGATTCAAAAACACACTTGGTTACTTGCTCTGTGTGGCTAGGGTTTAGGGTTTTTTAGAGTTGACCGTAGACCACAGACTTGGAAATTCTATTATGGTTCATATATATATATATATTAGGCTCATTGTTTGGTTGGTTTTCCTAGATAATCTTGAGATTGGTGAATTATATTATTGTACACTCTCTTTGTTAAACATTTTATGATAATCTAATAAGGAGAATAATTTGGAAGTGTTTTCCCCCGGTGGGGTTTTTCTCTGGTCTCTGATCAAATCATGGTGTCTCTTTTTATGCATGTTTTTCTTATGATGTTCCTTTTATTATTCCGCTGCATATTTTATGTTATTTTTATTTCTACATAATGTATATTGATGTTATGATGATATGGGTGTTGATTAGTGGTTGTCATTGATGTAAACCCAAGCAACACCAGGGGCAACCCAAGCAGTACCAGGGGCTACCCCGATCTTGCATGGGAATTTTGACTTGACAACTTAATCTATTCCGAGTCAAGGATATTTTGGATGATTTCTACTTGTTGATATTTTTCCTTTAATATATGTCATGCCACATAATTATTCACGGTTTGAGAGATATTCGTGTTTGAAGTTAGTAACCCCAGTTAGTGGGCTAAAAACCCAAGGGGTTGTAGCATGACACTAACCATTGGTTGTGGTCATTGAATATTCAATAATTAATAATTTTTAAACTCCTAAAATCCCTCCAACACTCACTTGTTTAAGACCCTCTCAACCTAATAATTTATATAAATTGTGACCCTCATATCCTCCTAATGCAAGGATTTTGCTACATAAAACATGTCATTGTGGCATTATCGCTATAACTTTTTTTTTTGCGAAGCTTCAGATGCCGAAAAAAATCCCATTTGAGAAAAAATATTGATGAAGCATGTGACCGAATTTCAGATATTGGTTCGCTATATTTCGGACATATGATCTGAGGAAGTTAGGGTTTTTGCAGGCTCCCGAATTTCATGTCAAACATGTGACCTTGGGAAAATCGTCATAACTTTCTCTCTGAGCATTGGATTCAAATTTTGTAAAAAGCGACAAAAAGAGGATGGACTGCAGTTTTTTGGATATCTCTTTTAGGGCCAAAGGTTGAAACAGTGACACGTGGAACTTCGTACAAGTTCTCTCTACTGAACCAGTCTATAATTAGGTCATCATAGGAGATTGGGCATAACTATTTCTTTAAAATTCCAATATTTATTAGACCTATGAGGTTGGAAAGAGGACTCAAAGGGATACCACAGGACAAAATTTCAGACCTTGGAGATCTAAAATTACATAGATACAATAGATTCAATATAGAGCTTCTAGAAGGAAAGAAAAAAATATGCCTTCAAGGATCACTCCAGTAAGGAAAACACATCAGCAATCAAGGGTAAGTGTGTTACAACAAGGTATGTATGATTATTGTTTGAATTTTAATTTCAATATCATCTTTAACATGTGTTTTTGCAAGACAATGTAAGTATTTTGTATGTATGTTTGATTGGGTTTTGTTCATCAATGTTGAACGTATTTACATTTTAATTTTGAATATTTCTCTGACATATGGTTTGCAGGACAATGTAAGTATTTTTTTTGTATATTGGTTTGGGTCTTGTTTATTAATGCATGTGCAGGAAGGAGGGCACAATAGGACAACTCAGACACATACTAGAAGGACAATGCAACGCCAAAGTACCATTACTTGAAGCAAGCACAACAATACCTCAACAACTACTAGTGTTCAAAGAAGTAGTGTCAAGTAAAGTATCAGGTCGTGTCAAAATTCAATATTGTAAAAATAATCATTGTAAAATTGTACAGTAGTCATTATTGTAAAAGAGTTAATCTGCCTAGAGTTGGAGAGGCATTGTTGGGATGTATAAGTGTTATTGTTGGATAATGTTATGGTTGGGTTGCAGGTCATAGTGAGATTGGGTGATTGGTCTAGTTCAAGAAAATCATTGTGAATCATATTGTATTGTGGATCATTGTCCCTGGTACGGGAGTCCACACTCTTGCCTTATTTATGATCATTATAGGGTGGCAGGTTTGTGCTAGTTTGGTGCATGAAGTCACCTACAGGTTGGAGCCTCTGAACACTTCAGGGTTGTAGGTCGGTCTAGGATGTCGGGGCATCCATTCAGTTGACCACTGAAGAAACCAAGGCGTTGGGGTGTCCTTCTAGTGGGAGCTGGAGAATAATGCTTTTCTAGAATTCTAGGAAGTTGTACCATTCATTTCAGTTGGGGCTGAAGATTAAAGAATTTATGAGAAAAGCATTCTATGGTTTTTGACCCGGAGGGTGTTTTCTACCTAAAATTCATGTGCCTATTGTGTTCTATTGTTTACTTTTGCTACTGGATAAACATCAAGAATAATTTAAGATTAAATAATGCTTTGAAAATATTTAAAAGTGCTAATTGATAAGAAATATTGACCCCCCAGCCCTTCCCCCCCTCTTAGTATTTCCAACAATTGGTATCAGAGCTTGGTTCCTTCAATAATAGTCTAACAATTGGAAGGATATCATGGAGTATACTAAGAATAGAGTTCCTCTGTTCAATGGAATTAACTACACACTTTGGAGTGGAAGAATGCAAGTTCATTTGTTGGTGCAAGGATACGAAGTATGGGAAATTGTTGAAAAAGGCTTTACAATGACCTAGGATGAACAAGGTAAGAAAAATATGGTATATGATGCAAATGCTAAAGATCTAATTATCAATGGACTTATCGAATCTGTCTATATTAAGGTACTGAGTTGCAAAATTGCTAAATAAGTATGGGGCAAGCTTCAGAATATATATGCAGGTGACTCAAATGTGAAAGAAGCAAAGCTTCAAATTTACAGGACAAAATTTGAGCAACTCATAATGAAGGAAGATGAAAATATTGATGCATACTTACAGGGTGTTGATGAAATAACAAATGCATTAGAAGGTTTTGGAGAACCTGTCAACACGAAAATTGTTGTCTGAAAGATCCTTAGAACCTTGTCGGCAAGATTCAACCCAAAGGCATTTGTCTTGGAATATAGTTCGAATCTAGCCATCTCAGCAAAGATGAATTGCATGGAGTGCTTATGGCATATGAAATGAGGATTGAAGAAGAGGACGACATATCTCACCTAGAAACAACATTCGCCACATCCAAGAAAATTAGTGAGGACAAGCGTGAAAACTTGTAGCTGTAAGGAAGAAGAAAAGGAAGAAGATGATGAAGAATTTTCAGATAAATAATTTTCCTACTTCACGTGAAAAATGAGAACAGGTACGGGGAAATTGAAAGGTAAACTTCCATTGATATGTTTCGATTGTGGTGAGGTTGGGCATTTTGCAACCAAGTGTCCTAAAAAAAATGAGGCTGTTAGCAAAGGAAAGAAAGGTTTGAGGAAGTTAAACAAGAAAGACAAGAATAAATGGTTTAAGAAGAGTTTCTTCTCTAAAGAAGATAGCGCCTCATTTGATGAAGAAAATGATAACAAAGAATAAATCAACGGAAGAGTATTGTTTATGGCCAAGCATAATAAGCAAGAAGTATGTGATGAAGAAGAAGATATGAATGAGGTTGAATTTCAAAACATAGTGATCAGGGTTATCAAAGAGCTCAAGCTTGAGAAGAAGCATGTCAACACTCTTGAAGACGAATTAAATATAGAAAGGGAACATGTCCTAAATCTTAAAATCAAGGTTAAAGAATACAAACGAGTTGAAGAATCGCTCAGGGAAGAATTAAAGGAAATAAATAAGGAAATAGAAGCATTGGAAGCCAAAATTATTTCTCTACGAAAGCAAGTAAAAAATGGAAAAACGCTTCAAAACTACACCAACAACTCCAAGGCATTGGAAGAAATCATCGACAATCAACGATCAAATAGTGAAAAGACTGGTCTTGGTTACAAATAAAAATATGAAAAGGATCCAAGTCCTTCTATGACAACAAAAGAAGATGGATATGCAAAATATAATAAGCAGGTAGACCTCCCAGCCAACTCAAGAGATCAAGACTCGCAGGAATAACCATGAAAGGCAATTTCTAGAAGAAGATTTCCCCAGGCATCAACCTATCTAATATGGTCATTATTATTCACGTGGAAGGTTTGGACATAGAGCTATAGAATGTCGCACGTATGTTTGGAATAAATACAGTTTCGGGAGATCTTTGAGAAAGGGATATTCCAGAACTCAGCAGAATATTTACAAATTTGATAATTTGAGAGATGATGTCGAATGTTACAAATGTAACAATTTTGGACACCTAGCTAAAGATTGCAGACTTTGAAGTTCTTCAAAGTAATTCTCACAAAATCAGAATGAACAAATATGGAAAAAGAAGACTGAAAAATGTGATATCGCTCTCAAGGCTCAAAGCAACAGAAACATTTGGTATGTTGATAGTGGTTTCTCAACTCATATGACTGGAGATTGGAATAAGTTCATATCCTTGTGTTATCACTCCAATGATTCCTAGGGTTGTTATGTTTTGTTTTAAAGAATATTAGAGGTAACCACAAACCTACTTTTAAGCTTAGGATCTAGCCTTTCTAATGCTCAGAGAGGGCTCTCTCTTTATGATTTAACTTTGTTGTTTTTAGTTGATTTTAGGCTATTTATGTAAGATTGATTGGGTTTTGATTTTGGTTTGGTTTGGTGGTGGAATTACTGATTCAGATGGATAGATGCAAGTCTATTTTCCATTGGGCTCTGGAGTCAATGTATCAAGCAACATGGCAGAATCAAGTTCTAAGGGAAGTGTTCACAGGGCAAGGTAGTTGAGTAAATTCAGATCTTTAAGGCTAGATGGTGAAATGGTTTCAATCGGTATCAAGGAGAAACTAAGGGTTCCTCAAACTGGATAATTAAAGAAATGACATAGGTCAATCGAAACTAGGGAGAAATGAAGAATTCCGTAATATGGATATCAGAAGAAAACATGAAAATGAATAATAGTTCAAGATAGAGTGTATTTAAACAAGTTCTGAAATATAATTCCTGTTATATCATTTAGATTCAGAAAACATGCAAGTATGTGAAAAACTTCAAAAAATAACATTTGAACAATAGACAGATAGTTCACTGAAGTGGCTCAACACATGAATCTTGTAATGCAATGCCTTTATTACTCAATCTAGTCTGCTGACTTGAAAATGGTACAATAAACCCTCAGGTTTTAGATCAATACAACTATAGAAATGTTTAGAAATCCACATACAATACTTTGAATTTATGAAGTATTTATACAAAAACTATTACAAAATATCCTAACACTGATTTAGGAATTATTCAAGGAAAATTAAATGTCTTCATGAAAGAAGATAGAGACACCTACGAGACTAAATGCTAGCTTCCCCTCTTTTATTTGGATTTGTTGTTTGTTCTTTGATATTTTGCTGCTTTCTCTCTTTTTCTGTGGCTCAACATTGGCTGTATTTTATGTTGTTGAGTGTCCTTTATGCTGGCTGCATCTTTACATTTAACTCTGCTTTTTCATTTGATACACTTTAACTTTTTCTCTCATCTCTGTTTTGACTTTAAAATTTGTCTTTCATTTTTAACTGACTGCTCTGATACTCTTTAACCTGTTACTGCTCTGTTTTTACTTTTATTGCTCTTTTACCTATTTTTACTTTACCTTTAAAAGTAAATCACATAACTTTTCCCAAGCCTCTGCATCTGGTAATTTATTTTTTACCATTCTTCTGAAATTTTCATTAGCTTTTGTGTACTTTGCAAATGTAGGCTTGTTGATAAATATATGATTTACCTCATGATGGAGGTAAAAGAAATTCTCAAAACTCTGATATAGCACTTTTCCTGTAGGCATTCCTTTCATGGAGGAATCGTTGGCCTGTCCCTTTGCCACTTATCTGATTTTCTTATCATAATCCTCATGTTTCACCAATTTGTCATTGATAACCAAAGGATTGGGAAGACCTTTCCGCCTCAAAACATCAAATTTAACCATGAATCTGGTTATTGCAAGCTCCATGTTTTGACACTTGTCTTCCAATTGTACCGTCAAGTTCCTTTTGGAAATAACCTTTTTGACTTCAAGTATTGTTTCAGTTCTGTCACTAATGCCAATTTCTTCCAATTCCTATTTGTTCTTGGAATTAAGAAACTTAATGATCTCAATGGCCTCTTCTGGCATTTTACCAAGTTCTTCCTTAACTTTCTGAATGGCTTCACTTACTGCTTTGATCAAATCCTTCTGCTCATAAATAACTTGGATAGATGGCCAAATATTATTGACAAAGTCAATGATATTGGGCCACAACTGTTATTTTTCTTGGGCAAGTGGTTCTTTCAATGTCAGTTCTTTCTTTAACTTCTGTACTTTCTCAGTCAATCTGTTTGAATTATGTGTTTCATTCTTGTGCATGATTTGAACTAGTTTCTTCTCATCCTCTAGAATTTTTATTTGTTCTTTAAGTCTATTTATTTCATTAGTCTGTATGGACATGTCTTGCATTGCTTTAACCAGTTTACTTGCTTCATCACTAGGATGAGATGCAGTTGTAGATGGTTCTGTTGCTGATGTAGTGGGAAGTGTTGTAGCTACTGGAACTGATGTGGCCACTAAAGCTGATAAAGTAGAAGGAACTGCTGTAGTAACTGTAGGAATAGAAGTGACAGGGATTGCTTCCATGCTGGCCTTTTTCTCCTGTACTAACTTATCCATCTCATTCTCCATCTCTTTCAGTTGAGCTATCAACTGAATAATGAGATTCATCATTTCATCCTTTTGGCCCTCATTCTATAGAACTTCTTTTTCTTGTGGATGTTCAATGGGAGGCAATTTGAGCTGTTTCTTTAATGCATCAATGTCTGCATTCTTTTTCTTGATGAGTTCTTCTACAAATTTAATGTTCTTGGGATCATATCCTACCTCTATGACCAATTCTTCTAGTGATTTGATTCTGTTGTCTTTGGCTTGTGAGGAAGCCTTCTCTAGCTTTAACTATCCTATGGTGTTTTCTAGAGTATTTTGCAATTTCTGGACACTCATAGCTTTATTGGTCATTGTGGAGTATATCATTTCTCTAGCTTGCTTATGGAATTCAATCTAGTCTATTGGATGTAGATATTTGGCTTGAACTACATATGATGTCTTGTTATAGTCAGCTGATGAATTTGGATTCTTCACTGTTGGCTGCATGAAGGTCATCTGCATCTTCCTGGTTTTGTAGTCAAATGCTGAAAGTAACTTGCTTTGGTAACTAGGTGTCTATTTCCAGTATTGGGCATAAGTATCTTCTTTTAATGCCTCATTACTGATTTTGATTTCTTTATACTTTTCCATGATATCATGTTCTTTATCTGCTGGTTTATTTGATGAAGACACTTCAACACTATGCTGCTTTTGAATGATTTGAGTATTAGATGTTGAAGGTTGGTGAGTTTCCTCTGAAACTGTTGGAGGTGAATTTTCTTTAACCACTATGTCTGTATCAATGATTTCAATTGTCTCAACTTGTTCATTTACAAGATTTAATTTGGGCTTCTTCCTATACATTAGTTTGAATTTAATTTTAGTGGTGGTTTGAGCTAAATATGATCCTTATTCTCTTACTCTTTTGGAGTTCCTATCTTGGGGGGTTGGAGTTTGCAAGATGGAACTAGTATCACCTTGCTTCTATGATTCTTTCAAATTATTATCCAACCACTCTGGCTGGTTAGAGTACTTCTCCATCTCTGGCTTGGGCTCATGGACAAAACAAGTTAGTTTAAATTTGATTCTTAGTTTGCTGATAACTCCTAAAGGATCATAATTCCATTTGAAACTTTCACTAAACTTGATTTGCTGAAGACACTTTTCTACTTGTTGACCAACACCTCTACTGTTGCAAATAAAAGGACCAATCTGGTTTTTGATCTTAAAGTGTGTTTTCCTCTTGGCTGACAGAAAATTCACTTCATCAGAGTTTAGGATCTGCCTGATATATTCAAGTGCAAATAAACTTGTTGGGAGATATTTGGGCAGCTTATATGGATTGAGTTGACATCCATATACCTTAATCTCAATGTTGTTCTGGTATAAAACCAATCTCATGTCCTACTGTGTTCTGATAACTGCATCACTGACTCTTGGTTTACTGCTACTGCTTAGCATATTGACAATTGGATGAATAAATGAATCAATGAAGTTGATATATGTAAAATCTGTGGAATCTTTCATGATTAAGGAAGTCCAGAAGACAATTGATTGTGGATTACCCATAGTGTCCAGTTTTTGAAGGCTAACTGCAAACCTTTCAGATTGGAAGTATAAGAACATGTGAAACAACACTGATGAATACTTGAAGACTCCTTCTTCGGGTAATTTAACCAGTTTCTCATGAATAGTATTCGATAAGTACTGAGAAAAATTAAATGTGAAGGATGGAGGCTATCCTGGACATAAAATGAACAAAAAACCTAGGATTGAAGCATCTACATGCTCATCTATGAAATAGTCTAGAATGCAAGACAACATTGTGACAATTTGTCTTGTTCTTTATGAGAAAATTCAGGCTAAATAGGGAGGGTTACTCTTTGGGGTTTCAACTGATGAAGGCAGAAAGGTTTGGAATATCTGAAATCTCTTTGGAAAGTCAAGTTTTAGATATAACTCAGTGAGGATTTCAATTGACAGAGGGGCTTCATTAGGCTTGGGTTGAATTTGAAGCATTTGGTTTATGGATTCAACAGTAATGGTGAATAAAATTTCCTTGCTGTGGCTTATTAGGGCTCTTTCATTTGACAAATAGTTAACTTGAGAAACCCTGATGATTTCTAGGAATTGGAAAGGATGTGGGAGGACATACTTGGGTAAATTTGATTCCCAAAGGCATATATCATTAGCCTGGTCCATAAATTTATCATGGCTCTAGAAGTGAAGCTCAAGAAGGTTGAAATTAGTGACAGGGTCACTGATTTTTAAGTCTTTGTCTGCAAGGGGGGTATGTTCCACATTAACAACAAGAGGTTGCAGGGGATTGACTGTTACAATTCCTTGGGAAGCCATAGTTTTGTTTATTTTATTCAATTGATTACTATTTGGCTTAAGAAATAGGCCCAGGCCCTTAGGAATACTGTGAAAATATGATTACAGTCTGCAAAAAGGGTTTTGGAAGGCAAGAATGTCTTTATTTTGGTTTGCAAAGCTTCAATTGGTTAAATGATTACTTTCTTTTAGCTTAAGTACAGGCCTTGGCACTTAGGAATACCTGGAAGGGGTAATTTCTGTTTGCAGAGGAGGTCCTGGAGGTAGTGGAGGATTTGCTGGTCTTTATGTTGCTTCAAATCGGAGTTTGCATCGTTGCTGGTAGCTAAATGCCTGAATTCTGGTTGAAATATCTTAAAAACAGGTCGGCAGGGTTTTTTATGGCTTGAGAATAGGTCGGCAAAGTCGTTTTCTGCAAACTTCAACAAACTAATGGTGAAAAATGCTTCAAAGTGTGGTCTTTATGTTTTAACCAATAATGGTTAAACATATGGGCGTAGAGTTAATTTCAAATGGCAGGGTGGTATTATTCATACATGGCGAGAATAGGATAAGTGGTTTTTGCATGACAAAAAGTGGGTGGGAGGTATTCTGATAAGGAGTGCGATAAGATGTGAGGTTTCCAGGTAGCAGGGGAGCGGGGTTGCGATTCGAAACCCTCCCATAGTGTTAACGGTCGGGAAATCGGGGGTGCAAAAGGAGCTATTGGCCGCAAGATCTGATCAATGTGGATCTGACGTATGGGCGAATAGGGAGGATCCGTTGGGGATTTGATAGGAGGTGGGGCCCAGTTGTTAAGTCAAGCGATGGGGTTTTATGTATATACAAAGGGTTAGGAATATACAATGGGCGGAGTTAACATAACATGGTATATATGTGGGCAGGACTTTATAATAATGGGATTTTAATAAACTATATGTTATAATAAAATAAGGGGTTGGGGAAGTATATGTATGCGGGAGTTAATACATATGGGGGTTAATAAGGTAAGGGAATGTTGAGATAATGCCTCATTTATGATGCATACTACAGATTAGGGATTGGTTTGGTGTGTTGGAGGATGTTGAGAGATTCTCTCAACTACTCCCTCCAAGAATGGAATTAGTTGGATCTCAGTAGCACTATAAATATTGTAATGTATTAGTGTGATTTAATATAGAAATTAATTGTTTGTGTGTTATTCCTGTGTTCAATAGCTGATCTCTTCAATTTTAATATGGTATCAGAGCCAAACTGAGCTTAATCCCTCACGGGAGTGCTCAAGAAGATGAAGAGAATATTGTGATAATTGATTCTATAGGAATATGATTCGTGTGTAGATTACTGTGTGAGCGTTTGAGGTGAAATGTTTTATGTGTTTTATATAGCTGTTATTTGATTTCAATTTCCAGTGTCACTGCTGAAGGAGATTTAATTTTAATGCCTCTGCCTGAGGCGCTGCGGCGGACACAATCTGTTGCGTATTGGCACATGCTGAAAATTCCCTTTCAAGCTTTTCAAAGAGTCGAGCAAACCCCATCTTCCAATCTCTAATTTGGGTGGATAGCTTGGGGTTGCGGAGGGAGCAGCAGCCAAGACACCGTGGCTGTGGCTCTGAACGAACAATCAAATGATCGATCTATTGAAGGGCATTGTGCATACTTTCCAAACAATTCTGGACGGGCTCTGGGAGTGCTCTCTGTTGCTGTCGGAATTGATTTTCAATATGCCTTAAAAATCCCTCCATACGGGTGAAGTCAGCTTTGAGATGACGGAATTTGGCTGGGGGAAAGGCAGTGTATGCTTCTCCTGTTTATCCGCAAGCGCTAAATGTTTCATTTTTAACAAAGACTTCCGTGAATGCCTTTGAAGGGTTCCTTGTTCCTGTTTCTCTGCTGTCGACTGCTATGAAAATATTTGAACAAGAAATATATAATGCAATGAACGACTAGCTGCAGCCAGACTCAGTGATGTTTTAAATTTGAGGGAGGAGTCTGATCAAAGTCTTCTTAACGCTCATGATCGAGATCATACAATTAGATAAGTCGTGTTAGGGTTGAATGGAGTAGACTCTCTTCATAAACCAGGTGTTTTAAGCTCTCGGTATTTCATCTTGCTTTTCTTCAATTTTGAAAATGAAATATAATCTTCATAATATTTGTTAAATATCCAAAGAAGTTAGCACGAGTCAGATTGAAAAGCTGGAAAAGCACTAAAATGATGGTTAGATGTATAAAATTTCATAATATTAGCAGTGGCGCTTTATTAATGCATGCGGAGAGGCTGTGCATCAAGCACATAAGTGCGTAGTTCTGTGGTGACAAAACGCATTCAACTTCAGAAGGCAAGGAATGAAGAGAAAGTCAACACATTTGTTGCTGGTCATGCTATTGGTTTGATTTACGTTAGATTTGTGGGTTTATTGGTGAGAGTTGTGTAGTGCAGAACCAATTACTGCACAAATTAGCATTATTTAAATTAGTCATTCTCTACGTTCTACAGGGACGAGAGAACAATTGGCTAATTTGATTGTGTGGATTTGTTATATGCTGATATTGTTGTGTTACGGGCCAAGAGCATCAGTTACAGGTTACAGTATGAGATCCATTTGTGTGAAGCAGGTCAAGTTGTTATATTAGCTCTTGAACACATTCAGTATTCAGACCATTTTCCTAGCCACTGATGGATAGCTGAAAGCGAAATATCCGAAAGATGGTGATTGGTCCATAGGATGGTTCATTACTTGTCAGCTCTTATCGCGGAAGCCCCGACGAGCGGAGTTGTCAATACTGTTGATCTTGCAAAGTTCATTATTACTGGTCAGAAACAAATGTATTTTAAATGGGTTGAATGGTAGCTCGAAAATGGTGGAGAAAAGAGCATTGTCTATGAGATCTCAGAGTGGGTACAAATGTTAATGAAGACCAGGGTAGACAAATGTTTGTATTAATTTAGTGTGTTCTCCATTTCTGTAATGTAGGCATTAAGGGGGGGGTGTTGAGATAATGCCTCATTTATGATGCATACTACAGATTAGGGATTGGTTTGGTGTGTTGGAGGATGTTGAGAGATTCTCTCAACTACTCCCTCCAAGAATGGAATTAGTTGGATCTCAGCAGCACTATAAATATTGTAATGTATTAGTGTGATTTAATATAGAAATTAATTGTTTGTGTGTTATTCCCGTGTTCAATAGCTGATCTCTTCAATTTTAATAGTGAATGGATTTAACTATATATATTAAACGTGGGTTAAATATAAAGGGAGGTTAATGAAATATGTAAAGAAGAATGTTAATATGTGTGGAATATTTAAAACACAGTAAGAATGAATTAAAATAACATCGGGGTGAAATTTAGCAGTGGGGCCCGACATTATTTTAAACAAAAACTTAGGGTAAATGTATTTAAGTGTGTTTTAAATGAAAAAGGGAATTAGTAAAGGGATTTTACTTTTTCAAAGAAAAATGGATTTTAACTATGGAAAGGGGTTTTAGTAAGGGAAAATGAGTGAAGTAAGGGAAAAAGTTTAATATGAAGGGGAGGGATATTTTTACAAGGGAAAATGCATTTTAAGAGTGACATTAGGGTTTTTAACAAAGCGAAGGGGATTTTGAGGGATATTAGTGATGTGAAATGACCAATTTGATGCTCTCCATGCCTTTTGAAAGTACTTCTGCCTACCCATCATTTACCCTAACATTTTTTCTTCATTTATTTGGGTGCATTTGAACTTGCTGACCCTTTTTTATTTTTCTTTTATAAGCAAACTATCTAATTCTAACCTTATGACTTCCAATGGCTCATATTAAACTTATGAGCTCATAATTATTCTCTACCTAACTATTGATCTGCAAATATTAAATGATTTGGCTAGATATTTATTCTCTAACTATCAGCATGAAATTTAAAGCATGATTGAGTTAAGATTAAGCTGTTTGACCATCATGGATTGTGGCATTTTTGACAAGATGCACAAAATATTATTTTGCAAAGTAAAGTAAAAAGTAGTGGAATTTGAATTTGCATCACTTTCAGGAAAGAAAAGTATGTAAAATATTACAAGAATATTCATTTTCAATTCAAAATTATGGATCCTATTATTATAGGGCCCTAACACCTTGAAGGAAAATAAGGATGGAACAATGTCTTTTGGAAATGACGGGTCTTCAAACGTCATAGGAGTAGGTACAATCACGCTCGGAAGCAAGAATGCATTAGCGAAAGATGTGTTGTTGGTTGAAAATATGAATCACAATCTGCTCAGTGTTGGAAAAATGTGCGTTCAAAGACACACGATGCTATTTAAGTCTAAGAAATGTGAAATCGGGAAGGGTGAGTTTGGTAAAATTGTGGCTACAAACAACAGAGCTCCAAATGAAATATATATTTTGGATGAGACACCTAAAGGGTGCATTTTGGCGAAAGAAGACGAAAGTTGGTTATGGCACAAATGAATGGGACATATAAATCTCGACAATTTGGTCAGGATCAGCAAGAAGGAAGCAATACGAGAAATGCTTAAAATTTTTAAAACCTATCAATACGATATGTGAATATGTTCGGTGCGGCAAGAAGACAAAAGTTGAGTTCAAGACAAAAGAAAACTTTGCATTATGTCCATTGGAATTAGTACATAATTATCTATGTGGTCCTATGAGAACAAAAGGTTTAGATGGAGAATTATATTTTATGCTAATGATAGATGATTAGTCCATAATGAAAGCCAACAGCTTCTTAAATAAAAAGACCGAGGCATTTGAGTGTTTTAGAATCTACAAGGAATTGGTTGAAAATGAAACTGATTTAAAGATCAAATTTCTGAAATCAGATAATGGCAGAGAATTCACTTCCAAGGTATTTCAACATTACTATGATGAAAATGGAATAAAAAGGCAATTATCAATAGCTAGAACACTGCAACAAAATGGAGTTGCTGAAAGAAAAAATAAAACCGTACAGGAAATGGCCAAAACAATGTTAAATGACTCAAAATTTGATAATAAATTCCGGGTTCAAGCAATCGATACAACTGTATTCATTATAAATAAAGGTTTGCTAAGGAACAATTGTAACATGGCTTCATACAAATTGTGGAAAGGAAGACCGACTAACGTCAAATACTTCAAAATATTTGGAAGCAAATGATACATCAAAAGAGAAGATAAAAAATTGGTCAATTTCGATTCCCATGTCGATGAAGGTATTTTCGTTGGTTATTCATGCAAAAGGAAGGCTTATAGATGCTACAATCTGAGGCGAAAACAAATAGTGGAAAGCACAAATGTTACTTTTGATGAAGATTGTGTTATAAAGGACGACAATGAGATTGTCCCTTCAAGAAAATCTGAGGGATCTAAGGGAGAATATGTGAAAGATGAAGAAATAAGGAAACAACAATCAACCAAGAGGAAATAAGAAATGATCAGCAGTAGGTACAAGAAAATTCTCTAAAAGCTTTAAAAGAATGGTGTCAAAAGAATCATCTGTCAAATCAAATCATCGACACCATAAATGAAGGTATTGGAACCAGAAGAAGTTGATAACTTCATTCATCACAACAAGCCCATCTTGATTTTTTAGCAACTTTTGAGCCTAGCAATTTTGAGGAATCTAGTCAAGATGAACACTGGGTAGCAGCTATGAATGAAGAACTGAATCAAATTGAGAAAAATGATACCCGATAATTAGTTCCATGACCAAAGGATAAAAATGTTATTGGAACTAAATGGATCTTCAGAAACAAATTGAATGAGGATGGACAGGTTACCAAGAATAAGGCAAGATTAGTCTACAAAGGATATGCACAAGTTGAAGGAATTGATTTTGAAGAAACATTTTCTCTCATTGCAAGAATGGAAGCTATCAAAATTTTTCTCACTTATGCATGCTCGAGAAAAATCGAGGTCTACCAAATGAATGTTAAGTCAACCTTTCTAAATGGTGAATTTGAAGAAGAAGTTTATATTGAACAACTTGAAGGTTTTTTCCTCTCTGTAAAGGAAGACTATGTCTGCAGATTAAAGAAGACACTATATGGTCTCAAGCAAGCTCCTAAAGCTTGGTATGCTCATCTTGATGGATATTTACATAACCAAGGATTCAAGAAAGTAAGCGCCGACAACAATCTCTATGTGAAAGTGGATCAAGATAACCTAACAATTATCGAGGTATATGTGGCCAATATAATTTTTGGAAGCAATGATGACAGATTAAGTAAAAAATTTTCCACAAAGATGCAAAGTGAGTTTGAAATGTCTCTACTTGGCGAGCTGGCATAATTTTTAGGGATTCATATATCTCAACATGATAAAGAAATATTTATATATCAAACCAAGTACATCAAGGAAATGCTCAAGAAATTCAAGATGGAAGATTGCAAGCTTGTCCTTACCCCAATGGTAACAGGTTGAAAGTTAAGTTTAGATGATTCGTCAAAGGATGTGGACCAGAGGTTGTATAGATCTATTATTGGCAGTATTCTATATGTGACAACTTCTCGGCCAAACGTAATGCAGGTAGTTGGATAAGTAGCAAGATTCCAAGCAGAACCAAAATAATCTCATATTATTTCCATCAAAATAATTCTCTGATATCTTAAGGGCACAATAGAATATGGTTTATGGTATTCCAAAGGAAATAATTTAGTTATACAAGCTTATAAAGATGGATATTGGGTAGGAAATGTTGATGATCGAAAGAGAACCAGTGGAGCAACATTCTATCTAGGTGGTTGCCTTGTTTCATGGTTAAGTAAAAAGCAGTCTTCAATCTCGTTATCCACAACAAAGGCAAAATATGTCGCAGCAACAACTTGTTGTACTCAAGTTCTCTAGATGAAGAAAGCTTTGCAAGATCTTCAAGTCAAGTTTGATGAGCCTATTCCCATATTTTTCTTGAGAATTTGGAGGGCTCAAGGTTAATACAATTTCTCTTCTTGATAATTACTTGTGAGCTTGCTTGTGTTGCATATGTCTTCTCTTAGTTAATCTTTCATCAAGTCAATTATCAAAATGCACAAGACACAAAATTTAGGCAGGAGTAATACTTTTATTGTGGGAAGGTAAATCACAGATTTACCTTCCTTACTTTACAATTTAGAATTCATCATAACCCTTACGCTTGTATCTTAGTCCTGATGATGTCACATTTTATCACATAACATATATTTCTTATAGACCTTGGACTAGATATAGTTTGACCATAATATTTCCGAATTGACCGCAATTTTCCTTCTTATCAATTCGTATCACCTTTCTGTTCTGGAGCCCTTAATTGTATTCATATATACTTATGTATTATACCCATATATAATTATGCATTTTTCATTGTAGTATGACCGCAATCCTTCTTGAATAAACTTCTGCTTACCAATGCTGTGTTATATTAGAGGCATTCACATTTTTATGTTCCCAAGACAGATCCACGTTTTCTTCTTTTTAACTTGCCTATATATGAATCTTTATTTGTTGTTATCTTAGAACCATCCGCAACTAGATGACCACTGTACTCCATAGAGGAATCCACACTTTTCTACTCTTACTTCTTTAGAGATATTCGAAAATTTTCTGTGTTGAATGGACCGAAACAAGGAGTATATATAGTGGCACATGCTTGGTTATTAGGCCGACCATTCAGCTGTCATGTAGGTCGACCACTCAATTTTCATATAGGACAACCTTAATATAGAATGAAAACTATATTTTTCAGCGTTAAGGATGATATTCATGAGGGCTGTTTATGAGCCATTCTCCCACAAGATCTTAGAGGTCATTATTCATACTAGGCACTTCATTGACTCTTGATTATTTTTTTACCTAGAAGACAAAATCGTAGATAGACATCAAGAAGAAGTATATTTAACTTATAATAAAATCTTGCTCATGAAACCCACGAAGCAAGTACAAAATACATTTTATTATCTTTGTCTTCTTCTTGACATAATTACATAGTCAATATGAAGACCGACCCAATTACACTTTTCAACACTCCCTCTTAACTTGGGAGGTATTCATACAGGTACATGGTTACTTTCAAACTAAATAATATCATATGAAGAATCGGATTGGTAATCACATCTGTATAGCATCATATCAACCAGCATTGTCCTAGTGCAAGGCCTTGACTAACAACCCCATCTCTCAATGAGACAATGGGCTACAACGCTGGAGAAACACATGACTTATAGACACCTTCGTCATTGTCTCTCCAAGGTACATACTCCACCCGGGTGTTCCCAAAGTATGACCTTCTTGGACTATTCTTGTCTTGGGTAGCTAGCCCTAAAAGAATATCGGTCCTTGAATACTCTTATCTTGAATGCCCTAACACATTCTCAAAGAGTATCGAATTCCAGATGATTACCCAATCCTCCATTCTGTCTTCCCAAGACCAGAATGATGTGTCTATCTCTCCCTCTCAACCAAGGAGGACCTATTCCACAAGGGAATGTACTCATTCCTATACAAGGAATGTACCTAAGCTCATTCTTAGGACTTACCAAGTTTCTTCTAAGTAAGAAACTTATCATCAGGCTCCCTCTTAACCAGGGACCTCTAGCAACAATGGTGAGACACCCAACTGCTCATGAAGAATTCCTATCCTCGATGTCATGGATTTCGATATTGAGGAATCTCCAACTTTTAGCTTCATAGGGCACAAATCATCCATCACTCTCATCCTGAGTCATGTCAACTATCAGAAAGTGATTCACCAGACTTCCTTATCTAGTCCATTATTATGCCACGCTGCTTTCCTTTGAATCATTTCGAAGGATCATACATCCTTTCTCATGATTGGAAGCCCTGCACAAATTGATCCAGATAAACATATACATATGAAATTTTAGAAAAAAAGTTACTTAGTGATGATCTTTCACCATGACATATTCCTATAGGCATTGACATCCTTCATACAGATTGACACATCTCCTAATGATATGTTTTGTCAAGGGTCTTCTAAATTACCAAACTTCTGTGAGAGTCTACATATCCTCCCAGGAGATCTCCTAGTCACATATTCTTGGATTTCAGATGATAAATACCTCTAGACATGGTTGCATTTCATGATCTCTTCCTCTCTGCACATTCTTTATTCCCAGGAACTTATAACCTTTCTAATTTCTTGTTCATATACAACCACCTCATATTATTTGAGGACATATTATGTTGATTTCATTTGTCCATGCACTGAGAGATACTCCTCAATAGATCATACTTATAAATGCATAATTTCATTACCTGAACCATATGACATGACTTCACAGCATCCAATTGATCAGAACTGGATCAAGGACCTAAGGATTAACTCAAAATTCAAAGTTATCGGACTCGGTTGAAACCAATATGGTTGCATAGGTCTCTTCTTCTTGATTCCAACGCCGTAAACAGTTTAAAAAATAGACACCGTATGAAGAAGTTATTTCACTTTGAATGCCAAGTGGGTCCGGCGGAGCACGGAGGGGTCAACCCTCCTCCCATGGGACCTCATCATATGACCATTGTGGGAGCTTAATGTTAAGAGCGCTTAAGGAGACTAATATCAAGTTTAATATTTAATTAAGCTTCAGTTAAGTGGAGTTTAATATGGCAGAGATTCTGGAGGCGCTCCCAAATTTAGGCGGACTTCCACTTTTAGTAGAGTTAACTGGAAATTCCCCACATTTAGTGGAGGAAATTGGGGCAAAGTTGTTTTGGTCATAACTCTCTCATTATTGAACAAAATTGGATGAAATTTTAGTCTATTTTGGTCTCTTCAACCTTCTGAAGACTTTGGGATATGTTTCAGGTAAAATGGAGGTGAAATTCAGAAGCTTTTACTTTAGGGAAGATGAAGGAGCCATCAAGGCCACCATGAGACAAATTCAGTTTGAGGCCTAACCAGGGGAGCTAGAGTTTTTTTCCAAATTTCCAATAGTCTAAATTGGATAATTCAGATGTTCTGAATCTAATGAAATGGTTTTCAGAGCCTTTAGAGAACGTTTGAAGGCCGAAAATCTTAATTAAAGTTCCAGGGGCCATTAGTGCCAGCTTTTGCCAGCAGCAGTGCAGGGCTTAGAAAGAGCTGTTTGAGACCATTTGAAGTGAACCAGTGGTCATTATTGACTAAAAAAATCATTTTTAATATATTTACAGAGGTTTCAGCAAGTTTTAAAGACTTTTAGAGGTCGAAAACTCAGCAGAGACGTTTTCCTTGACCCGAGTGCCAGGGGGTGCTGACAGTGTTTGGAGGTGAAACCAGAGCAGTTGGAGGCCATTTTTGATGAATGAAAACTATATATTGAATATTTCAGTAATTTTGGAACCAATGGAAGTGGTTTTAGAACATTTTGAGAACTTATACAACTCAAAAAGTTGATGTGAAGTTCTGGGCAGCCCTGGGCAAACCGTGGAGGATAGCCTATTTGGGGAATCAAGTGCTCAATTTGAGCAATTTATCGGTTGGTATTTGATGTCTGATGTGTATTGGATACAACAGTAGTGGTTTCAATGGTAGAAACAAAATTCTGATGGAGTTTTTTCCATTTATAAGCTCAGAGTAGCTTAGTGCACCAACAGAAGGAATCATGTCATCAAGAGCCTAAAGCTATTCACAAAGTTTGGACAGCCATTAGAGGGAGTTAAAAGGTATTTTCAGTCATTTAGATCATTTTTGTATTCATTTGAATTAAGTATTTACTTTGTAAAAAACTTACCTAATCCCAAAGAGCTGAGTCATGATGACCAAGCTCAAAGGAGACGTAGCCCACGATATTTCGGGTGAATTCCTAGATTAAAATTGCTGTTGTGTTTGAATGATTATTTGCTGCATTATGTTGCTGTCATACATGTTAAATTATAGCAAGAAAAAATGAAGTTAAGGCACATAAACAGTAAAAATTCGTACACCACTTTCAAGTAAATAATTCCGCAAAAATTGTCAAGTACAAGCTAGATCATTTTAATTTAAACTGAGTGGTAGGTTCTTGAAATACATACAAGTTATCCATACCATTTTCGTATCACCAATGTTTAGCATATAAATATATATACATACCTCATACCCTTTTTCCCTTGAGTCATCCTGTAGCAATTTCTCAAGAATGAAGAGCTTCATTCTCTTGGCATGCTCCATCAATATCCCAGAAATCTGTTTCCATGATGAACCTTACTTTTGATGACTGCTTTCTATCAGTAATGTTATTAGAGAGGTTTTTCTGGAGTTTATTCACCAATATCTCCTACCATATTTTCATCAGGGTGCTACACTACTCCTATCATATAACCAACAAAAATCACTTAAAGAAGGAGACGATCTCAATCGTAGTGTAGATCCCCATGCTTCTTCTTTCTTTAGAATTTATTTGAATCAGGTTCTTCCTTTTTCTTCGAATGTTTGAGTTCTGCAAAACTATTGCCTTTAAATTGTCTTCTTCCTTAGAAACCCTAGATTGATTAGTGAGGTAACTTACTTATCCCATGATTTTATTACCCTCATGATCATATGAGTTCTTATTTCTTATACTTCCATGATGTCACTTTGCATCAAATCTTAAGTAGGATCTAGGAGCCATAAAGAGACTTATTATGAGGGAGACTAGTCTTAATGATCTCTTACTCCCTCTTTTCATCCACTCCTTCCATCCTTTCTGGTGACATGAACTTTCTTGTACTGTTCATAATTCTTCTTTCAACTTTGTTTGTGTCTCCAATATTGTTTATGTGAGAGAACCTTAAGAGTTCATGAATTCAAAGGAGATCCTTATCTATGACTTCAGTTATCTATGAGGACCATGACTATCCTCCTTGTTTCATGCAAGCATATTTGGTAATACAACCACCTTATGTATCTCCTTGCAAATCGAAGTCATTTAAACAAAATGAAAATGAAAATGAAAGATACTTACTTGGAAAGTGAAGAGGAGATCTACACCTTGTTCTTCCTTGAATGATCTTCTTCTTAGGCTATTATAGACTTGAAACCACATGTCATTAATTCGCGTAGCTAATCTTTTAGACTGTATTCTTCCAAGGCTGTGACCACCACTATTTATGATAGTATCATAGATATATTACTATGGTAGCACTAATGACCGGATTCTTGTCTATTTAGTCCTACTGAGAATGTCACTTGTAATTTGCTCACTGATATCTTTATATACCTGAAACTGTGCTATTCGGGTTCTGCTTACTTTTTCAAACTTATATACCATTGAGAATCTTAGATTGAGTCCGAACTGTGGGGATGTATGTATGTCGAGACTGTGTTTAGGATGACTGTGTAATATTACCTCATATACATGTATGCCGAGCTGAAGTATCACCGAAAATTTGATGTAGGTGACATATTTCGTAATAATTGTGCTATAAGCGCTGAAATGTAACCAAGACGAGATTGTAACCTCCAAACTGAAGTGGATTTGTATCACTGATAGCCCTTTCTTGTAACCAAAGCTCTGATATCATGTTGAGAATTTGGAGGGTTCAAGGTTAATACAAATTCTCTTCTTGATAATTACTTGTGAGCTTGCTTGTGTTGCACATGTCTTCTCTTAGTTAATCTTTCATCAAGTCAATTATCAAAATGCACAAGACACAAAAGTTAGGAATGGGAAGGTAAATAACATATTTACCTTCCTCACTTTACACTTCAGAATTCATCATAACCCTTATGCTTGTATCTTAGTACTAGTGATGTCACATTTTATCACATAATATATATTTCTTCCAGACTTTGGACTAGATATAGTTTGACTGCAATCTTTCAGAATTGACCGCAGTTTTCCTTCTTATCAATTCATATCACCTTTTTGTTTTGGAGCCCTTACTTGTGTTCATATATACTTCTGTATTATACCCAATAAATTTATGCATTTGTCATTGCAGTATGGCCACAATCCTTCTTGAATAAACTTTTTCTTACCAACGTTGTGTTATATTAGAGACATTCACATTTTTCTGTTCCCAAGACAGATCCACATTTTTTTCTTTTTAACTTTCCTATATATGGATCTTCATTTGTTGTTATCTTAAAACCATCCGCAACTAGATGACCACTGTACTCTGTAGAGGAATCCACACTTTTCTACTCTTACTTCTTCAGAGCTGTCTGAAATTTTTCTGTGTTGAATGGACTGCAACAAGGAGTATATATAGTAGCACATGCTTGGTTATTAGGCCGACCATTCAACTATCATGTAGGCCGACCACTCAACTGTCATATAGGCAAAATTTAATATAGAATGAAAACTATATTTTTCAGCGTTAAGGATGATAATCATGAGGGCTGTTTATGAGCCATTCTCCCACAAGATCTTGGAGGTCATTCTTCATACTAGGCACTTCATTGACTCTTGATTATATTTTTATCTAGAAAAAAAAACCCTAGATAGACATCAAGAAGAAGTCTATTTAACCTATAATAAAATCTTGCTCATGAAACCATGAAGCAAGTATAAAATACATTTTATTATCTTTGTCTTCTTCTTTACATAATTACATAGTCAATATGAAGATCGACCTAG
Organism: Pinus albicaulis; assembly: GCA_034641835.2. Classification (NCBI taxonomy): domain Eukaryota; kingdom Viridiplantae; phylum Streptophyta; class Pinopsida; order Pinales; family Pinaceae; genus Pinus; species Pinus albicaulis. The sequence goes on from CM076577.1 coordinate 414,080,261, forward strand.
TTACACTTTTCAACACTTTTATGATAACACTCATGCCATCAATATCTCCAAGAATCCTGTGATGAATTCCAAAACAAAGAACATTCCGATCAAATATCATTTCATTAGAGAGCAGATCACTGAAAAGAATATCAAGCTTGAATATGTTGGAATAAAGGAACAAATTTCTGACATCTTTACCAAACCATTACCTCGTGAAGCATTTGAGTATCTTCGCTTAAAGATCGGGATTCTCCCAATTTCTCATTAGACTCTTTATCTTATCTAACTAATTAAAAAAAAGAGGGGGTTGAGGTGTGTACATGTCTGTGGATGACGTTTGTCAGGGTGAGTTACCATTTGCGATTGCTGACAAAGGGGGAGAGAATGTTGGAGGAAGAGGTGTCATGATTGTAGGGGGAGTAATTGTGTTGCCATCAATGCAAAAGGGAGATATTTTTGATCAATGGTTGTCATTGATGTCAACCTAAGCAGCACCAGGGGCTACCCCTATCTTGCATGGGAATTTTGAATTGACAACTTACTCTATTCCAAGTCTGTTAGAGTCAGTTTATGAGTGATCAAAGATAACTCTTTTGAGAGTTTTCCATCAGGTCATTAGTCAAATTTTTTTTCTTTTTCAAGTTAGATTTCAACAACAATTTTGGTCACTGAACAAGTCTTATCTTGATATGCTGCTCCTGCACATCATTTTATCACCATTTATAGGTCTAAATTCAGGTCACTCCATCTCACATAGGTCAAGTCTAGGATCAAAATTGCCCATGAAAATATTCAGTTTTTGACTAAAAAAGGGCAGTGAAACCTCCATTTCATTCATAAAAGTCTAGTTGAAGGAGCAAGTCAGTTTTTACAGTTGAAAGTAAACTCTGCATGTCATAAGAATTTCCTATTATAATGCTAAAGAGAATTATTTTGAAATCACATGTTTATCAAAGTTATATTCTTCAACAATTCGAAAATTCACCCTCGAGACCATAGAATTTAATATGATGCATTATTTCCCACTACCCATTTGACACGTCGCATACCCCTACTTTTCAATTAAACATGTCACATCACATTTACAATCCCCCTACCCCATCATTCATTGAACTTCGACATACGCTAACCACCTCCCATCTCACTGTCATCCATCACACCTCGATCAAATCCAACGACCTGTACGAAACTTCGGCCCCCCCATCGTCTGAAACTTAATGTTGGAGGGGGGGGGTATGAAGAGGGTGGTTTCAAAACCCGACCCCACTGCTACGTTTCAACTACATGTAATTTCGCATCCCCCGCGCATGAAACCACTTATTGTTAATGTACCCCACCCGAAATCCCGCTTACCCGCTGGTTGAAACCACTGCTCCACCCGCCATTAATGTTATTCCAACATCGACCGTGGATTGTCCAATCAAATTAATTCCCTCCTTTCCATAACCGTTATCCAATTAATGCAATCCTAAACATTAGGCTAACGTACTCGTGCCCTTTTCAAATGGGAATTAAACCAATTGTCCATAAATTCATCACTAAACACCAGTTTTAAAATTTTATTCTGCTATTCGCTCCGCTCTGCACATGATTTCCAATTCATAGTTATTTCTAGAAATTCCAAAACAACAGTTTAACCACCATTCAAAGAAATCTGACCGCTTTTTTAAATAATCTTTTCAGCTATCGGCATTTCTTCGATTTTCAGAGCTTTTCCTCAGTCTCGACCCCTATTTTTCATCAAAAATTCTTGTTTCTGCCACTTCAACAGAGCCAATCATGCCTCCAAAGAACAAAGGACCAGAAGAACCAGTAAGTCTTCTACTACACCCTCCAATTGACTTTCATCACATACCATTACCAGACAAAGAACATAAAATCCATGAAACCCTTTGTGAACTTGAGTTATTTGAATTGTATTGTTGGTTAGAGGGTAAATTCTTAGATAAATATGATGATATAGGACTGTGGGTTTATAACCTCCCACATTTTATATTTCCTCACATTCATAGTGCTCCATAATTTGTTAGAAGATGCGAAGCTTGGTATATTCCCAACCAAAGAGTTATTATCGCTCCTACAGGATATATTTTAGTGACCATCACTACCCAAACCATTGAAAAAAATGATGCAATCCCCAACCACAGAGAATTCCACACCATTTTCCCAAGGATCACTGATTGAAATATATCAGAAATTAAATTTTTAAAAAAGAGCTCAAACACTTGAGCTGTTTATGACTGGAAATGATCCATTACCCAAGAAAAACCCTCCATTTCCATTATCCACCCTGAAAGATCCAAAAAAATCATCACAGTCATTTCCTACCTTCTTGGTTATTATTCAGACCAATGGGTAGATGAAGCCATCATTGTATTCATGTCCATTTTCTCCACATATTCCAAATCCTCCATCATTTTCAATTTCAGTCAATTCATTGCAGATTCTATTCATGATCAGTTTGTTAAATTCCCAACTGAAGAGGTTTTTAGTTATTCCTCTGTGTTAGTTTACTTGTTCTTATATTCTTAGGGAGACAAATTCAAGTTTTCCTTACAGAAATTGGATGAAGAAGGAAATCAAGAGTCAATAATTTTCTGGACTTCATTAGTAATGAAGGAACAAAAAGATTATTCATATAAGCAACTTGTAGAATTGTTTCTTCATCCAACACTCAATTTACTGAATAGCAATACAGAGCGCATGATCAATGAAGAAATAAAAAAGGTATTATAGCTGTTAGATCAAGCCAGAACAGGGGATTGGTATCTTTATCAAAACTACACAGAACTCAGAGTTTATGGCTGTAAGCTTCCCCCTTATAAGTTGCCAAAATTCATCCCTATGAGGATTTTTGCATTAGATTACATTAGACATATTCTTAATGTTGATGAAGTGCATTTTGTGTCTACTAAAAATAAATCACAATTCAAATAAAAACAAAGATAGGACCTTTTATCTGTAATAGTAGGACAATAGGGGAGGAACCAGATAAATTATTGAAAGAGATGTAGTTTAGCCTCAGTTTCACATGGTCTTATGATCCAGTTGGTGTCATTTCTAAACTAGGGGTAGAGAAAAAATCTACACCTTATTTTCATACACCTAGACCAGAGATTGAGAAATATATGAATTCGCTTGAATGGACTGAAGGTAATTTACAGGAGGCTGAAGAACAAACAATATCTACATCAAAATTACATACTCCTGTTGCACAGGAGAGAGCAGGGAAAAGGGTCAGAGAAGATCAATCATCTCCAATGACTGAATCATCTAGAAAAGAATTTAAAATCCACTAAAGAAAGAAGTCAAAGCTTAATCCGAAGGTCAACCCTAGCAAGGATCCAGATAAAGAAGTAATTATTATTACTAAAGAGACACCTCCTTCCACACAGGCATGTGATCAAAGTAGTTCTACTACTCCTAATACTTCAACAGTTTCAAAAGATAACCAATCAACAGTTTCTAAAGATCAACAACAAGCCATTCAAACTAGTACAATTTTTACAGGGGAAAGGATAATACTGTTTTTGACACCTTCAAAGAGATAAAGTTGAAGAATGAAATGTTAAAGACCAGTACATACAATCACTTTTGGAAACAAACTCCTAGCTCTCAGAGCAGGTTTCTCTCAGATTTTGATTCAGATAAGGAAAAAATGCAGTTTTCTTTTCTTCAAGCACAAATTCCATAGCCAAAATCAGAAGCAAATTAAAAAAATACTACATTGGAGTTTGATACGAAGGAGATACATGAAATAGATAAAATGGAGTTACACAAACAAACTGGTGAGATGATTTCATCCACTCTCGCTAACACTGCTATGAGTTTATCAAAACTACAAGTTTCACTGGCTAATGTACAATCACAACTGAAAATGGAGAAGGTATCTTCATTTGCTATGGACACAAGAATCAAAACCCTAGAAGACCTGGTGATTAAAATTGGATATGATCCTTCCAATGTCAATGCAATAGAAGAAATCATAAAAAAGAAAAAAAATGATATAATAACATTGAGGAAGCAATTGAAGATTCCAGCTATAGAATATCCTCTGGCAAAAGACATTGAAGAGACTAAATATCAGAAGACTTAAATGATGAATTTGATTATGGAATAGAATGCTCAAATAAAACAGATGAAATCAGTGCTAGATAAAATGATAAGGGAAAAGGAACACAAAAAATAATAATCAAAGGTTCCTTTAGAAGCAGTGCCTCTTGCAGTTATCCCTATAGCTCAACCTTCTACAACATGTACTGCAGATGGAGCTGAGAAACTCACTAAAGCAGTTAAAAATATGTCAATTCAGGAAGAGGAAATAAAGAAATTACAGGATCAGGTAAAATGTTTGCAATTTTAGAAAACTATTGGTGAAAGTTCACATGCAGCTGAAGCGCGGAGAACCAAAAAGTTAATTGAGAGGTTACAAAAAGAGAAAAAAAAATTAGAAATTGGAAATAATCTGGGCCAAGTAAAAGAAATAATCTAGGCAGACATAATGGAATCTTTAAATGAGATTTGGCCAATTATACAGATTATATTTGAGCAAAAGGAGCTGGTACAAAAATCAAATGAGGCCATTGCAGCAATCAAAGCATAGTTGGGAGATAAGCCTACTATAGAAAACAACATCATCAAGTTTCTGAATGAAAAGAATAGGTATGAGCTGGATGATTTGGGCATATATGACAGAACATAAACAATCCTGGAAGTAAAGAAGGCACTCACAAAGAATAATTTGGTTCTTCAGCTAGAGGAGAAGTGTCACAGTCTGGAGATCACAGTTCAGAGATTTTTTAGCGGAATAGAGCCTCTAACACATAAATTATTTTCCTCTCTGTTTGTGATTAATGATAAATTGATGACCAAAGAGGATTATTGGAGAAGACTTAAGGAAATTTCCAGAGATACTGCCAAGTTTTCAAACATCAAAGGCACATTGACAGGAAGGTCGCTGTTGAGAACATTAAGCTATGATATTTTTATTCAGTATGAGATTAAACATGTTTTTGTGGTGAGGCCCACTTTTTCTAAATACACTGAAGTAGATGAAGTTTACCATAAGGTAATGAAATTGGTCATCCCTGATGAAGAGCACTGGGAACAACTGTGTGAATTTCAAGAGTAATTAGTTAAAGAGAAAAGTCAAACCTCTACCAGATCATCAGTCAAATGAAAACCAATGCAACCCACAATTATCTCCTTCAGCAACAGTTTTAAGTTAGAGCAACGCCAGCACAACAAATCGAATTTATTTCCATGTTGCCGTTAGAGTTTAGTTTGGAAAATAAAGCGCTATCTGTTATAGCCTTTAATGTAATATGTTGTAATTTGGATTTTCTATAAATACTTCATTGTACAAAGTATTGATTGTTGGATAATCGAGTTTTTGAAACTCTATGTATTACTGTGGATTTATCATTAATGAAATCAAAGGAGTTGCAGTAAATATTGTGAGATTCATGTGGTATTTCTTTTGAGCACTGTGCTTTTCTCTCTTTTATTTCATTTTCATTTCAGTTTCTGTGTAAAAATATTATCAGTTTATAAATAGAGATCAATTATATGTTTTGTTCATTAAGATTTCTACAAATGTGTCTTTTTTTCTGATGAATGAATTCAGTAAAATGCTCATTCAAACCCCTGCCTTTTTCTACCACTATACACAAATGATAACTTAATTGTGCTCAAATAGTTTGCCTATCTTGCCTCACTTTGTTCTATGCAATTCAGTCTTTGAAATAAGCTTTAGTTTCACTGAACATAATTTTTATCCAGCAAAAAAATTATTAAAAAAATGTCAAAACATATTAACTCATATTCAACCTAAAAGCTAGTACTCAACCTAAAATTGAATATTTTAAAAAAGTGACACAGAGAGCCCTCTATGGTTAGGTAGGGCTAGCTACCTAGCTAAAAGTTGGTTTGTGGTTACCTTTCTTCACTCCTATTTTCAGCCTAGGAATTTGGGGAGGTTGATAACATTTATGGTGCCGCTACCGAGGAACGATTGTTAAATATTCTCTGAGAAAGTTTTTCTGGACAGGTTGAAGTCAAAACTTGGGCCAAAACATATAATTTAGATCTTAAGCTGGCTCCCAAAAGATATACCAGGTCAAACCCTGAACCTAATCCATCACCACTGGTATAAAATCCTGAAAGTATTTTGATAAAACATAAAACTAAGTCTCAATAGTCAGGAAGAGTTTTTCCTTCACTAATTAAATCAAATTCCCTGCCTTCGAGGTTTGTCTCAGAAGATTTGGCTTTCTCTCAACAATCTAAAAAATCTTTAATTAGAACCAAGTTTGAAGCTTTTCTTTCAGAATCTACTTTTGACCCTTTTGATTTTGAGTCTTTTACACCATTTTCAGAAACCTTTGAGTCTGAAACTGATACTAAATTTTGGTCCAATTTCCATGAACTTAAAGGCTTAGTAGATAAATTCCAAGAAACCTCTGAAAAGGCCTATTTTCAATATCAACAATAGGCTTTTGGTACTTCTTTTAGCTCATCATATCATACAGAAACACCATTTGTTCATCCTTTCATTCCATCTTTACCTTTACAAACTTTTATTCAATCCACACTAAAATTCACACCTCCACCACCTCCTCCATTAAGGATGGCCATATTTTCTCCACTGGTTCTACTAGGTCAGCTTACTGCTCTACCTAAAAATTATGGTCAAACACTACCTCTCTTTGATGGAACATCAGAAATCACAACCTATCAGCATGTGGCTAAAGTAACTTATTTTATAGACCTTGAAGAAGTAGACAATGATGATGCTAAGATGCATATAATTGCTCAATTTTTTTCTCGAGAAGTAAAGAAATGGTTTCTCTCTCTTGGAGATGGTACAATTGGTACCTCACAACAAATAATTTATTTATTCATGGAAAAATGGGAAGAGAAGAAAAATCCACTGCAAATCCTAGCTAAATACAATGCACTAAAGGGAATATAAATGAGTCTGTCCAAGAATTCACAACTAGATTTAATAATATATATGATTAAATTATTGATAATATCAAACCTCCCCTGGGCCTTGCTTTACTCCATTATCCTGATGGTTTTAACCTTGACATGGCCTATCAACTAAGGGAGAGAAACCCATCAACTTTGGAAGAAATGCAAAGAAATGTAGTGAGTGCAGAGGCCAATCTGATTATTAAAAAGTCTAAGGTAAAAACAGAGAAAAGAGTCACAATAAAAGAAGAAACATCCACTTCATCAGAAGGCAAAATTGATACTTTGATTAAAGCCATGGAGAAAATCATGGATAAGATGTCTAGTGTTGATCGACAAACTGAACCATCTATATGAAATCCCAATTTCAGGGGTCAAAATCAACAACCCCAATACAACATTAAACAAAGGGAATAGAGGGTTCAGGATCCACAAAGTCAATAGAAAGTTTGGACACCATTCCAGCAAAATTATACTAAAGGCCCTGATGAATATGATGAAGAAGAAATTTCTGGGGAAAACCACTTGTTTGAGGAAAATCAACAACATTTCTTCCTCACTGAAGAAGATCAATATTATGCAGAAATTTGTGCATCAGAATACCAAAAATATGCCATGTCAAATGAAGAATTAATGTGCACTGAGGATTATCAGAGAGGATATCAAAATTCCCTCACCCAAGTTCAACGGCAGTATGGTTTGAGGAGTATAAATGTTCCTCTAGTTGCTAGTCAAAAGAAGGAGAGCTCTCAAACCAATACTCAACAAAAATAAGCTGCTGCACCAAACAGAAGCAAAGAAAAAGACCCTGCTACTTCTCCTTCTCCTAAAGCTAATGAAGCATCCACCAGATATCAAAGAAAATATCACGAAATTCAAGAAGGAGGACAGAAGAAATATTCTTCATTCAAATAAATGCCTAAAAATAAAGACACATCACTAAAAGAGGTAGATAAACATCCTGCTCATTTTCCCCTTGAAAATGAATTTTCTAAACTGAAGGTTTCTATTTGTCTAATTGAGATAATGAAGAATGATCAATACAAGTTTCAAGTTACTAAGTTTCTTAGAGTTGATCAAACATTTGATATGGTTAACTTGAGTGACGATCATCCTGAGCTTCTTTTTGGTCCTGCTGTTGATGGCAAATCATAAGATAGCGAAGTTCCTCCCTTTTACTTAAGCATCAAGATCCATGATTTCATTATTCATAATGCAATGCTTGATTATGAAGCATCCCATAACCTCATGCCTAAAGCCATTATGGACAAATTAGGACTAGACATCACAAGACCTTACCATGACCTCTATTCATTTGATTCAGGGAGGGTGAAATGTCTTGGTCTTATCAAGGATTTAGTGGTCTCATTAGAAAATTTTCCAGCCAAGAATGTCCTTATGGATTTTGTTGTGGCTGACATCCCACCTAGGTATGGAATGCTACTTTCTAGATCACGGGGAGAAAAGCTTCGAGGAACTTTGCAGCTAGACTTTTCATATGCAACAATTCCTATATTTGGAAAATTTAGAAAAATTTACAGAGAAAGAAAGATGTAGTATATGATCAGTACCAAAGAAAGACCTAAAAATCATCCCATTCATGTTGTAAATACATACTTAGAATCTTTTGTTTTATTCAATGAATATTGCTCAACATCTTCAAAGTTTTTGATTGAAGAAAAGTCAAAAAATCTAAAAAATTCAAATTCAGTTTTAGAATTGGCAGAGAAATTTTTTTGTAAAATAATGTCAAACAGTTTATAATTGAAGACATCTCCTTAAGAAGAAAATAAGGAAACTATAGAAAAAACAAAAATTTTGAATACAACAGAGGTATCTCAAACAGAAAACAAAAATCAACCATCTAATTTACACCTTCCAGATGAAGAAAATAGTCTTTGGAATATGGATTTTGATGGACCTATGGGAAAAGAAGGTGCTGGCATTGGAATATGGATTCACATTCCAATTAATCAATCATTGGATATCCCTCCAAATGTTGGAATGTCTTCCTATAAAATAACATTTGAATACACAAATGATGAAGCTGAATATGAAGCCTTAATTGCTGGCCTAAAATTGTTGAAAAATCGTGGTGCAAAGAAAATTTCTGTATATGGAGACTCCGAGTTATTTATCAAGCAAGTCAAAGGAGAGTGCTAAGCCAAACATACCAGAATGAGAGCTTACTGAAATGTAGTCTTAGATATCCCTAAAATATTTCCTGAATATAATCTGTCATTAATTCCTAGAAACAACAATGTTATTGCTGATTTTCTTGCCACTTCTACTAGTATGTTCAAAATTCCACTATATCCAAACAAAAAATATGAAATAAATGTCAAACATTTCCCTGATATCCTTGACAATGTTTAATATTGGCAAGTGTTTGAAAATGACGAGAAAATCAATAACTTCTTGTAGACAGAATAAGAATTCATTAATGCCCAAATAGATGACCAAGAAATTCATGCTACAAAGATGCAAGTACTACAGCTTAAGGATAATTCTATTCCAAGAGGTTTGGTACCTTTGGAAGAAATTTTTGACCAGGATGATGTTGGAAGGAAGCCTAATATGTCACCAAAAGAGGTGGGAGTGGAAGATCTAAACCTTGGCACTTCAGAGAAGCCAAAGATGTGTAGATTTCAAAATCCTTGAGTCCAGAAATGAAAGCTAAGTATGTAGTACTTATGTCTCAATTTTCAGATGCATTTTCTTGGGAATATTCATATTTGAAGGTCTATGATAGAAACATCATTCATCACACTATTTCTTTGAAGTCAGATCAAAAACGATTTTTCCAGAAGCTTAGAAGGATGAATCCCAAATTGTTGCCTTCTATTTAGAAGGAAGTAAATAGATTATTCACTGCTGGAATAATTGTTCCTATTCGTTTCTCAGACTAGATGTCCAATGTAGTACCTGTGAGAAATTAGATTGTGCATTGATTTTCGAAATTTAAACAAAGTATCATTAAAATATAATTATCCACTACCAAAAATGGACCACATTCTGCAACGAGTAGTCAGATCATCTAGACTTTCTTTGTTAGATGGATACTCAGGATACAATCAAGTTCCTGTCCACCTAGATGATCAAGAAAAGACAAATTTCACCACACCTTGTGTAACTTTCATGTATGCCAAAATGCCTTTTGGTTTGAAGAATGCAGGGGAAAATTTTCAAAGAGCAATGGATATTGATTTTTCCAATGAAAAAGATTTTTTTTTAGTTATTTACCTTGATGATATCACTGTTTTCTAAAAAACAGATGAACACCATTTGCAGCATCTAAAGACAGTCTTTCAAAAGTGCAGAAAGTTTGGTATTTCATTAAATCCAAAGAAGAGCCTCTTTGCTATGGAAAAAGGTAAATTGCTGGGACATATTATATCTAAAGATGGCATAAGAGTAGATACTTCAAGGATTGAAGCAATTCAAAATTTATATTATCCTAAGAGAAAAAAGGAGGTTCAATCTTTCAATGGTAAAATTATTTTTCTGAGAAGATTTGTTCCCAATCTTGCTGAAAGTTTGAGGTAGATTACTCATATGTTGAAGAAAGATATTGAAGTAAAATGGTATGAGGAATAAAAGAGGTCATTTAATAAAGTCAAGTTAGCTCTATTTCATGCTCCCATTCTCATTAGAGCAAACTATACAATTGATTTTATAATTTTCTCATTTTCTTCAAAGTATACACTTGCTGTTGTTTTAATGCAACAGAAAAATCAAAATACAGAACAACCTATTGCTTTCTTTAGAAAAACAATAAGAGATGCTTCTTTAAAGTAAAATATCATTGAGAAACAAGCTTTAGAATTAGTCAAAGCATTGAAAGATTTCAGAGTGTACATTTTACATTCTCATGTCATTGCTTATGTGCAAAATGCTGCTATTAAAGAAGTACTCATACAAAATGATCCAGAAGGTCGTAGAGGAAATAGATTGCAGCCTTGCTAGTGTATGGTTTGGAGATTAGGCCCACAAAATTAATCAAAGGACAAGGCCTAGCAAAGATGATGGAAGATTCTAATCTTCATGCCTTAAACATAAACTTCGTTGTTGCATTTTTTGATGAACAAACTGCTGAAATACTACCTGAGATAGCTGAAATATTTTCTTTAGCTCTTTGGTATGCTGATATTGTATATATTCTGCAACATTTGAATCCTCCTCATGGAATGCCAAGTAGTAAAGAAAGATCATTGAAGTTAAAAGATCTGAAATACTACATTCTGAATGGTGTCCTATACTGGAAAGTTCCTGGTAGAATATTACTGAACTGTTTAGTTGAAGGTGAAGTTGAGAAAGTCATGACAAATTTCCATAAGGGTGACAATGGAGGTTATCTTTATTCGAAAACCACAATAAATAAAATTTTGAGAGCAGGTTTTTATTGGCATACCTTGTTTTCCGATGTTTACAAGACAGTTAATAGTTTTCATGAGCGTAAGATATTTCAAGGAAAAAGGAAACTTTTGCTTTTCCTCTTAAACCAATTGAAGTCCAAGCACCATTCTAGCAATGGGGACTTGAATTTATTGGTGAAATTCATCCTCCATCTTCAGCTCAACAAAAATTTATTCTCACTGATACACATTATTTTACCAAATGGATTGAGGCTATTCCCAATAGGCAAGCAATTGATTCTGTTATCATTCAGTTTCTTGAAAATAATATTCTGTCTTGGCTGTCCTTACAAGATTATCACTGATAATTCAGCTACTTTCAAATCCAAGAAGATGATTGATTTTTGTGATAAATATAAAATTAGACTTGGTCATTCTGCTGCATATTATCCTCAGGGAAATGGGCTTGCAGAATCATCTAATAAGTCTTTGGTGAATATTATCAAGAAGATGTTACAGGGAAAAAAAATGAATTGGCACAAGAGGCTTACAAATGCTCTGTGGGCTGATAGAGTGAGCACAAAAATATCAATTAACATGTCTCCATTTCAGCTTGTTTACGGAGTTGACACTATTTTCCCTTCTTCCTTGCCTGTACCAGTAATGAAGATTTTACAGGAGGTTGAAAATGAGCCTAATGACATTCAGAGAAGGATCAACCAGATGATAAATTTGCAACAATCAAGAGATTAAGTTTTTAGCAATACTTCAAAGCTGCATGAAAAAATTAAAAATATTTTTGACAGAAAAACAAAGGTCGATGACTTCAAGATTGGAGACATTGTTCTAAGATGGGATGCCAGAAATGAAGATAAGGGAAAGCATGAGAAATTTGACAATCTGTGGAAAGGACCTTACAAGATCATCGCATTCAAAGGAAACAAGGCATTTATGCGAGAATATCTTGAAGGACAAGAAGTGTTGGGGGGACCTATCAATGGTAGGTTTCTAAAGCATTATGTTTCTTGAAATCTTGAGAAAGAAATTCACTGTCATTGTATATACGAGTTTGCATTTGATGTTCAACAAATAAGGAAGTTGTTGCAAAATTTTGAAGCTCGAGGAGAAGGCCATAAGAATTCTGCAAACAGCTCATGTTTTCTTTTAAAAAAAAGTTCACAAGTTTTAATCTCTTGTCAAGTTAGAGTCAAGTCAGTTGTTTTTAGTCAAAGTTTCCAGTTTATTTAAGTTTTTCAAAGTCCAATTGACTCCATAGCCCGATGGTAAGGCTACCTAATCTACGATGTTCTTGAAACCTATTGAAGGAGCTGCCATCCCTAGCTGGTGCCAATGTTAGAGTCAGTTTATCAGTGATCAAAGATAACTCTTTTGAGAGTTTTCCATCAGGTCATTGGTCAATTTTTTTTGCTTTTTCAAGTTAGTTTTCAGCAATAATTTTGGTCACTGAACAAGTCCTATCTTGATATGCTGCTCCTTCACATAATTTTATCACCATTTAGAGGTCTAAAGTCAGGTTACTCCATCTCACAAAGGTCAAGTCTAGGATCAAAATTTCCGATGAAAAATCTTTAGTTTTTCACTAAAAAAGGGCAGTGAAACCTCCATTTCATTCATAAAATTCTAGTTGAAGGAGAAAGTTGGTTTTTACAGTTCAAAGTAAACTCTACATGTCATAAGAATTTCCTATTCTGTTTCTGAGGAGAATTATTTTGAAATCACATGTTTATCAAATTTATATTCTTCAAAAATTCGAAAATTCACCCTCGAAACCATAGGATTTAATCTTATGCGTTATTCCCCACTACCCATTTGACACGTCGCATACCCTACTTGTCAATTATCCATGTCACATCACATTTACCATCCCCATACCCCACCATTCATTGAACTCCGACATACGCTAACCACCTCCCATCTCACTGCTCATCCATCGCGGCTCGATCAAATCCAACGACCCGTATGAAACTTCGACCCCCGGGGGGGGGGTGGTCCTGTGGTTTCAAAACCCAACCCCACCGCTATGTGTCAACTACATGTGATTTCACAACCCCCCCCGCATGAAACCACTTACTACCAATGTACCCCCCCGAAATCCTGCTTACTCGCCGGTTGAAACCACTGCTCCACCCGTCATTCATGTTATGCCAACGTGGACCGAGGAATGTCAAATCAAATTAATTCCTGCCTTTCCATAACCATTAGACAATTAGTTCAATCCTAACTATTAGGCTAATGTACCTGTGCCCTTTTCAAACGAGAATTAAACCATTTGTCCATAAGTTCATCACTAAACAACAATTTTAAACTTTTATTCTACTATTCGCTCTGCTCTGCACAGGATTACCAATTCACAGTTATTTCCAGAAATTCCAAAACAAAATTTTAACCACCATTCAAAGTAATCTGACCATTGTTTTATATAATCTTTGTAGTTGTTAACATTCTTCCGATTTGCAGAGCTTTTCCTTAGTCTCGGCCCCTATTTTTCATAAAAAATTATTGTTTCCACCATTTCAACAGAGCCAATCATGCCTCCAAATAACAAAGGACAAAAATAACCAATAAGTCTACTACTACACCCTCCATTTGACTTTCATCACATACCATTAGCAGATAAAGACCATAAAATCCATGAAACCCGTTCTGAACTTGAGTTATTTGAATTGTATTTCTGGTTAGAGGATAAATTCTTAGATAAATCTGATGATATAGGATTGTGGGGTTCTAGCCTCCCAACCATAGAGCTATTATTGCTCCTACAGGAGATATTTTAGTGAACATCACTGCCCAAACCATTGAACAAATGATGCAAGCCCCAACCACAGAGAATGCCACCCCATTTTCCCAAGAAGCACTGATTGAAATATATCAGAAGTTAGATTTTGCAAAAAGAGCTCAAACTCTTGAGCTTTTTATGAATGAAAATGATCCATTAACCAAGAAAAACCCTCCATTTCCATCATCCATTTTCCCTAAACGATCCAAACAAATAATTACAGTCATTTCCTACCTTCTTGGTTATTATTCAGACCAATGGGTAGATGAATCCATCATAGGATTCATGTCCATTTTCTCCACAGTTTCCAAACCCTCCACAATTTTCAATTTCAGTCAATTCATTACAGATTCTATCTATGATCAGTTTGTTAAATTTCCAACTGAAGAGGTTTTCAGTTATGCCTCTATGTTAGTTTACTTGTTCTTATATTCTCAGGGAGACAAATTCAAGTTTTCCTTACAGAAATTAGATGAAGAAAGAAATCAACAGTCAATCATTTTCTGGAATTGATTAGTAATGAAGGAACAAAAATAGTATTCATATAAACAATTTATAGAATTGTTTCTTCATCCAATACTCAGTTTACTGAATAGCACTACAAAGCCTAGGATCAGTGAAGAAATAGAAAAGGTATTGCAGCTGTCAAATCAAGCCAGAACAGGGGATTGGTATCTTTATCAAAACTACACATAATTTAGAGTTTATGGCTGTGAGCTTCGCCCTTATAAGTTGCCAAAATTCCTCCCTATGAATATTTTTTCATTAGATTACATTTGACAAATGCTTAATGCTGATGAAGTGCATTTTGTGTTTGCTAAAAAGAAATCACAATTCAAAATCAAAACATAGATAGGACCTTTTATCTGTAATAGAAGGACATCAGGGGAGGAAGCAGATAAATTATTGAAAGATATGTAATTTAGCCTCAGTTTCACATGGTCTTATGATCTAGTTGGTGTCATTTCTAAACTAATGGTAGAGAACAAATCTACACCTTATTTTCATATACCTAGACCATAGATTGAGAAATATATGAATCATCTTGAATGGAATAAAGGTACTTTACAGGAGGTTGAAGAAAAAATAGTATCTACATCAACATTACAGACTCCTGTTGCACAAGAGAGAGTAGGGAAAAGGGTCAGAGAAGATCAGTCATCTCCAATGACTGACTTATTCAGCAAAGAATTCAAAATCCACTACAGAAAGAAGATAAATCTTAATCCAAAGGTCAATCCTAGAAAGGAGTAAGAGAACAAAGTAATTATTATTACTGAAGGGACACCTCCTTCTACAGAGGCAGGTGATGAAAGTAATTCTACCACTCCTAATACTTCAAAATTTTCTGAAGATCAGCAATCAACCATCTATAAAGATCAACAACAAGCCATTCAAAATAGTACAATTGTCTTCATTTTCTAAGGACACAAGAATCAAAACCATATAATACCTGGTGATTAAAATTGGATCTGATCCATCCAATGTAAATGCAATAGAATAAATCATCAAAAAGAAAAATGTTGAAATAGCAGCATCGAGGAAGCAATTGAAGATTCCATACAGAAGATCATCTGGAAAAAGACATTGAAGAGACTGAATCTCAGAAGACAGAAATGATGAAGTTGATTATGGAACAGAATTCTCAAATAAAACAAATGGAATCAGAGCTAGAGAAAATGATAAAGGAAAAGGAACACACAACAAAAACATCAAAAGTTCCATTAGAAGCAGTGCCTCTTGCAGTTATCTCTATAGCTCAACCTTCTACAACAAGTACTATAGATGGAGCTGAGTAGCTCACTACACCATTTCAAAATATGTCAATTTAGGAAGAGGAGATACAGAAGTTACATGATCAGGTAAAATTGTTGCAATTTCAGAAATCTAATGCTGAAAGTTCACATGCAGCTGAAGTACAGAGAGCCAAAAAGTTAATTGAGAGGTTACTGAAAGAGAAAAAAGAATAACATTGGAAATACTCTGGGCCAAGTAAAAGAAATAATCCGGGCAGACATCATGGAATCTTTAAATGAGATTTGGCCAAGTATACAGATTATATTTGAGCAAAAGGAGTTGATACAGAAAGAAAATGAGGCCATTGCAACAATAAAAACATAGTTGGGAGATAAGCCTGCTATAGCAAACAACATCATCAAGTTTCTGAATGAAAATAACAAGTATGAGTTGGATGATTTGGGCATAGATGACAGAGCAGAAACAATCTCAGAAGTAAAGAAGGTGCTCACAAAGAAGAATTTGATTCTTCAGCTTGAGGAGAAGTGTCACAGTATGGAGATCATAGTTCAGAGATTTTTTAGCATAATAGAAGCTCTGGCATAGAAAGGATTGCCCTCTCTATTTGTGATTAATGATAAATTAATGACCAAAAAGGATTATTGGAGAAGACTTAAGGAAATTTCCAGACATACTGCCAAGTTTTAAAACATCAAAGGCACATTGACAAGAAGGGCGTTGTTGGGAACGTTAAGCAATGATATTTTTATTCAGTATGAGATTAAACATGTTTTTGTGGTGAGGCCCACTTTTTCTAAATAAACTGAAGTAGATGAAGTTTACCGTAAAGTAATGAAATTGGTCATCCATGATGAAGAGCGCTGGGAAAAGCTGTGTGAATTTCAGGAGTAATTAGTTAAAGAGAAAAGTCAAACCTATGCCAGATCATCAGTCAATTGACAGCTAGCGCAACCCACAATTATCTCCTTCAATATTTTTTAGTTAGAGCAGTGCCAACACAACAAATCAAATTTATTTCCATGTTGCCGTTAGAGTTTAGTTTGGAAAATAAAGCACTATCTGTTATAGCCTTTAATGTAATATGTTGTAATTTAGATTTTCTATACATATTTCACTGTATGAAGTATTAATTGTTGGATAATCAAGTTTTTGAGACTTTGTGTTACTGTGGACCTATTATTAACGAAATCAAAGGAGTTGCAACAGATATTATGAGATTCATGTGGTATTTATTTGTAGCACTATGCTTTTCTCTCTATTATTTCATTTTCATTTCAGTTTCTGCGTAAAAATCTTATTAGTTTATAAACAAAGATCAGTTATATGTTCTATTTATTAATATTTCTACAAATGTGTCTTTTATTCTGATGAATGAATTCAATAAAATTCTCATTCAGACCCCTGCCTTTTTCTACCACTATACACAAATGAAAACTTAATTGTGCTCAAATAGTTTTCCTATCCTGCCTCACTTTGTTCTCTGCAATTCAGTATTTGAAATCACCTTTAGTTTCACTGACCATAATTTTTATCCAGCAAAAAAATTATTAAACAAATTTCAAAACATATTAACTCATATCTAGCGTTAAATATGGTACTCAACCTAAAATTGAATATTAAAAAAAAAGTGACACAGAGATAGCCCTCTCTGGTTAGGTAGGGCTATCTACCTAGATAAAAGTTGGTTTGTGGTTACATTT
This sequence comes from Pinus albicaulis, assembly GCA_034641835.2. Taxonomy (NCBI): domain Eukaryota; kingdom Viridiplantae; phylum Streptophyta; class Pinopsida; order Pinales; family Pinaceae; genus Pinus; species Pinus albicaulis. Next base: position 414,097,828 of record CM076577.1, read on the forward strand.
CTTCACTCCTATTTTCAGCATAGGAAGTCGGGGGAGTGGTAACAGAGTCAAGGATATTTTGGATGGTTTCTAATTGTTGAGATGTTTCCGTGACATATGACACACCACGTAATTCTTCACGGTTTGAGAGATATTCGTGTTTGAAGTTAGTAACCCTAGTTAGTGGGATAAAACCCCATGGGATTGTAGCATGACACTAATCATTGGTTTTGGTTATTGAATATTCAATAATTAATATTTTTTTTAAACTCCTAAAATCCCCCCAATGTTCACTTGTTGAAGACCCTCTCAACCTAAGCATTTATATAAATTGTGACCCTCATATCCTCCTGATGCAAGCATTCAGCTACTTAAAATAGATCATCGTGGCATTATCGCTATAATTTTATTTATTTATTTATTTTTCTGCGAAGCTTCAGATGTCGAAACAAAAACTCATTTGAGAAAAAATCTTAATGAAGCACTTGACTGAATTTTAGATATTAGTTCTCTATATTTTTTGAGATATGATCTGAGGAAGTTAGGTTTTTTTGCAGGTTCCCGAATTTCATGCCAAACATTTTACCTTGGGAAAATCGTCATAACTTTATCTCTAAGCATTGGATTTAAATTTCGTAAAAAGTGAAAAAAAGAGTACAGACTGTAGTTTATAGGATATAGTTTTTAGGAACAAAGGTTGAAACAATGACACGTGGAACTTCATACAAATTCGCCCTACTAAACCAGTCTATAATCAGGTCATCATAGGAGATTGAGCATAACTATTTATTAAAGAGTCCAATATTGATCAGACCTACGAGGTTGGAAAGGGGACTCAAAGGGTTATCACGAGACGTAATTTGAGACCTTGGAGATATGAAATTACATAGATACAGTAGATTCAATATCGAGCTTCTAGAAGGCAAGAAAAAATATGCATTCAAGGATCACTGCAGTAAGGACAACACATCAACAGTCAAGGGTAAGTCTGCTACAACAAGGCATGCATGATTAGTGTTTGAATTTCAATTTGAATATCATATTTGACATGAGTTTTTGTAGGACAGTGTAAGTATTTTGTATGTATGTTTGATTGGGTTTTGTTCATAAATTTTGAACATATTTACATATGAATTTTGAATATTTATTTGACATATGGTTTACAGGGTGGTCTAAGTATTTTGTTTGTATATTGGTTTGGATCTTGTTCATTAATGCATGTGTAGGAAGGAGGACACAATAGAAAACTCAGACACATACTAGAAGGACAATGCAATGCCAAAGTACCATTACTTGAAGCAAGCACAACAATACCTCAACAACTGCTAGTGTTCAAAGAAGCAGTGTCAAGTCAAGTATCAGGTCATGTCAAAAGTCAATATTGTAAAAATCATCATTGTAAAATTGTAAAAGAGTCATTATTGTAAAAGAGTCAATCGGCCTAGAGTTGGAGAGGCATTTTTGGGAGGTATAAGTGTCATTGTTGGATAATGTTATGGTTGGGTTGCAGGTCATAGTGTGATTGGGTGATTGGTCTAGTTCAATAAAATCATTGTGAATCATATTGTATCGTGGATTGTTGTCCCTGGTACGGGAGTCTAGAATCTTGTCTTATTTCTGATCATTATAGGGTGGCAGGTGTTATCACTCTGCTAGATATCTAAGGCTGAAGAAGAAATCCCAACACAGGTAACTACAAACCAATATTTTGGTTTGGTATCTATCCCTACCAAATCGGAGAGGGCTCTCTCCACAAAAATCACAGCCAAGAGGGCTGGATGAAAATGTTTTAGGCTAGGTATGAAACGCAGAAGGGTTTTGATTTGATTGGGTTTTTTGGATGAGGATTAGGTCAAAGAGGCTAGGTCAGGGAAAATAAGATGGGAATTGCAATCCATTCAATGGGGCAAGGTAGGTAGAAAGCTTAGCACTTTAAGGTGATTTTTTGAGATGGTTTCAGACTGATGGGGAGCTAGGAAGAGCATAAGATATGTATTATTCCTAAACTGAAGAAAATGGACGAATTATGAAGACTTTCCCAAAACAGAGCATGAAAGAACATGTATTCTACATATAAACTTGAAAATCATCATATAATAGACATGAAATGGATTATGAGTTGACAAAACATTCATACAAATGAAACAGGAAAAGAAACAATGCCAAAGATCCATACCATAGGTATCCCAAAGAAATAGCTGCAAATCTTCATTAATTTTTGGCCAAACTGATTACACTGTAGTCTTTGATCAATACAACAACATCCAATTGATTCCAACCTCTGAAAATGAGTCAAAAAGTACAATATATAGACCTCAAACAACCTCTCCCAACCTCAAGGGTAGCATCCATAAGTTTAGGAGCTAATCTACAATAATCTGAACTGTTACCTAGATTGTAGGGAGGTCAAAGTGACTCATCCCTCACTTCCATGAAATTGATTCATTTGACTTCATGATGACATTTACATAATGTATTTACCACTAGGTAACTCATACACATGATATTTACATTTATTTTCATCAACTACATAGGTAAAATCAGCATTTCCCAAGATAAAGTAAAAAATTCAGTGAAAATTGAAAAATATCAGACATTTGTCAAGTGCGCCATTTTTGTGCCAGGCGTGCCCTCATAGTGCCAGGCACGCCCTTCATGTTGTAGCTTGATTTTGGATGGGTTGTAGGTGTTAAAATTAGGCTTAGGATGGCTTGTTGGAAACACTATCAAGTCTAATTTCCAGATATGTCTTTATTTTGCAGAATGGAGTTGATTTTCCTAGTCAAAAAGTGATTCTCCCACAGCTGGTCAGGCGCACCATTTTTGTGCCAGGCGCGCAGCGCCACTGCACCCTCCAACTTGAAAGACACTTTTGGAGGCCTTCCCGGTGTCCAAATTGAGCTCATGATAGTGTGTTGGAAAAACATCTCCCTTTGCTACACAATGGACCTATCCAGTACTGAAAATGATCAAGTATAGCCCTCAAAAATCAATTCTCACAAGACTGATCAAAAAGTGCAGAATTAGGGTGCAAAAATGCAGTGTGCTTTTGCAGGAAATTTTTTGAGACCTTTCTCAACAAAAAATTGAGCTCATAATCTCTCTCTGTCTATTTATCATTTGAACTATCAACACAGTCATTTGGACACTCCATCTAGGAGAAATATTGATTTTCCCAAGGTCGCTCGATAAGTGCAGAAAACCTTTTGTAGCAACTGTATTTTTGACATTTCTCCAAAACCATGACGTTTGTGTAAAACCTGAAGGACATTTTTCTTCCTTCATCTATGATGGACAAAAAAATATTTCACTTTTTAAAAATTCATCACCATTTGGTCAGAAACATAGTTTGAAGAAAAACTGGCCCTATGTGTGGCAAATGATTTGTCCCTTGGAATGTATTCTTGAAAAATGATGGAGACATGGTGTTTAATTGTTGAAATAACCTCATACTTGCTTAAATGGCCTCCCTTATGCCTCCTCTGCTCAGATGTCTCTGATTCCATAACAAACCCTAGCTCGGTGGGAGAGGAAATTAGGGTTTGGTACTTGTGGAAAATGATGATTTGGGCACCCTTGGGAAAATACAACTCCCTTTGGTATTCTCTTAACCTTTTCAAAATTTACCCTTTCACTTGACTATTTCTTTTGAAAAATTTATCTTTTGATGGTCTTTTAGAACTTTTTGAATTTGAATTTTTGGTGCTTTGGCATGTTTGGAACACCGAGTTAGCAGCTTGGGATGGTGAGCTTATTACATTTAAATGACATAAAATTACATAATGGAACTATAAAAATTACATATTGAAACAATAATTTTTCTTTACAAGTCATCTTCACATGGAGAAGAGAAGCTTATTGGATCACCCCTTATTTGTTGGTATTATGCAATGGATTGGAGTTTTATTGAATCATGGAAACCCTAATAACCTAGTGAAACCTTGAAAAACCCTAAAAGACCTAATGAGACCTTGAAGGACTGAATTTCAAGATGACATGACTGACATTATGGCATGATGACATTAAATTTATGGATGGTGTATAGTCAACAAGGTATTAAACTATGCCAACAAGTAATCAAATTTGAGGAAGAGTGATGTTTTTGGACATAGGGCTACCATTAGTGAGTAAATTTTTGCATGACCTAGTGGAATGATAAAAAAATTCTGAGTGGGAATCCTAAAATGATATGAAAAGAGGATTTTGATCATTGATGGCAGGATACAAATACTGACACTAACAACAGGGAGGTGCTAGTTTGGTGCATGAAGTCACCTACAAGTTGGAGCCCGTGAACACTTCAGGGTAGTAGGTAGGTCTAGGATGTCGGGGTATCCATTCAGTTGACTACTGAAGAGACCAGGGCGTTGGGTCGTCCTTCCAGTGGGAGCTGGAGAAGAATGATTTTATAGAATTATAATAAGTTGTACCTTTCATTTTAGTTGGGGCTGAAGATTAAAGAATTTATTAGAAAAATGTTCGGTGGTTTTTGACCCGGAGGGGGTTTTCCATCTAAAATTCATGTGCATATTGTGTTCTATTGTTTAATGTTGTTACTGGATAAACATCAAGAATGATTGAATATTAACTAGTCCTCTGAAAATATTTAAACATGCTAATTGATAATAAATATTGATTCCCCCCCCCCTCTCAGTATTTCCAACAATGGGGTGAATGCAATATGTAAATGAAGAAAATTTTGTTAATGTAATTATCTAAAGTGAAGAACAATATTGTTGAGAAATCTAGGGACAACTAGATTAGGTGATTTCGCTTTCCCTTTGATAACTTCTTATAGTATATTTTTACTTAACTTAATTAGTTTCTTCTTTCAATTGATTATTATTAGCGTTCGCTTCATCATACATCTAGGCAAGAGGACACACAATATAGGCGATCAACCAGGGCCAAAACTTGCCTCTCTTACTTGAGAGGAAAACCCACAAGAATTATTCTCTTCTTATAGAATATTTAATTGATGAATTCCAAGACATATGACCCTTGACCAAAACCCTCCAAGTCCAAGACCAATCTTTCCTACTTTCCAACAACCTTGACCTTAACAACTTATGCAATTTCGATCTATCAAATAAATTCTTCTACAACTTCGATCTGCCCAATAAATTCTTCTGCAACTTCGACCTCCTTAGCAGATTCTTTTGCAACTTCGACCTGCCCAACAAATTCTTATGCAACTTTTACCTTCCAACATATTCTTATGGAGAAACCATAGTTCACATGTGTGGCTAGAAGATGGATGAATTTGTTTCTTTTCTCCTTCTTGGCTTCTCTTCCTTGATACTTCAGCTTGCAAAGTATAACTTACTTGACCTAAAACTTGACCCTTGATGATGACTCCATTTTGATACTTGTGGCTGCAGAAATATGCCCTAATCCACTTCACACATGTGGGAATGATAGCCACAAAAAAGTCCCAAAAACTCGATTTTCTTTTCTCCTTCTTGTCTTCCTTCTATCACACCTTTCTTTCTCTTGTGATCAAACTTGTGAGTGAAGTTTGTCTTCCAAGTGAAGTCGAAGTATCCTTTATATAGGTCTTCAACTAGGTATAATTTCACCTTTTAGGCTGACTTGTCCATGTGAGTAGGTGACTTGGTTTTTGCATCATGACAAGGTCTTGGAGGGTCTTTTGACTTAAAATATTTTTTTCTTTACAATATGTAACATGCCCAAATGGGTATTCAATAAATGATAAGGAATCAATTTACTTTATGAAAAACCTATAAGCACTCAATGGGTGCTTGACCTAAAAATAATTTTCCCTTGAGCATGAAACCCATGCCGCAAGAACAACAACAATAAAATTATTTTTCTCTTTACATAAAATACATAAAATCATGATTACATTTATCATTATGAATACCGAACCTAGTTACATATTTCAACACTCCCTCTTAACTAGGGAGGTATTCATAATCCATACAAGGTACTTGGAAATTTTCAATCTAAATAATTATCATAAGAAGAGTCAGATTCATAACCCATATGTTTAGCGTCATATCAACCAGAATTGTGACATAGAAAGGCCTTGAATAACAACTCAATCTCTCCACAAAATTAGAACACAAGCGGATGGCAAGACCACTGACTGATAGACACCATCATCATTGTCTCTCAAGGCGCATACCCCACTTAGGTGTTCACAAGGTATGTCCTTCCAGGAAAATTATTATATTGGATTCCCAGTCCTCAAATAATATCAATCCTCTACAACTAATCTTATCCCAGATGTTTACCCAATCCTCCATTCATTCTTTACAAAGTGAAGAAAGTAATGACGTGTCTATCTCTCCGTCTTAACCAGGGAAGATATACCCATTCCTATAAAAGGAATTTACCCAAGATCCCTCTTAACCAGGGACTTGTCCAAGATCCTTCTTAACTAGGGACTTGCTTCCAACTACAACTATTTGTTCTTTGGTGGATATTCTAGGACCTTCATCTATTTTTATAACTCCTTCGTTCGATGGCATTCATTTCATCATTATGGAGCTTTTGTCTTGTAGTTCTTCTTCATAGGGAATTGACCATCCATCACTTTCCTTCAAATAATGAAGGATGCATGCTATGGAGACAAGAACTTCGCACGTGTGAGATAAAAGAGAGAATTTTCAACTTATTTAACAAGATGTTGGCTTTCTTCTTTTTTACTAGACTTTTTCTCTTCTTCCCTTGAAATTTTCACTTTTTCTTAGCCCGAAAACTGTAGATCAAACTTGTTGAGTGTGTTTTTTAAATGAGATCGATTTGATCCAATATAGAGGCTTCTTGTGAGGTCATATTCCCCTGTTTGAGGCCGACTTGGTGGAGGAGACATAGAAGTCCTAAAATACAATACAATAAATTTCTTTTTAGACAAATAAATCCCAAGAAGGGTTCTTTACAATATGGCATGGAGAAGGAAACTTTACATAAACCCTAGAAGCCTTCAATGGAGGATATGACATAAAAAAAATTGACCCAAGCATGAAACCCATGCTTTAATAAGTCAATATCTATTTTTTTTTCTTTCTTTTGACAAATATATTTAGTTATGACTCAAATACAATTATGAATACCGACACTAGTTACATTCTTCAACACTCCCTCTTAACTATGGAGGTATTCATAATTACATATATACAGAGGTACATGGAATATCTCCAAAATGAACTACAAAGAGTTATAACACACTCAGTACTGCGGGATAGAACCCTAACCAAGTTATTCTATTTCGGTGGGACTAAGATGTACTCAGGCTTTCAGCTAGTCTAGGTACCATCGGGCTTACTTGCCAACCATCAATATAGGGATATAGGTGTGTATCCAAGGTCAAAGCTCCAAGACCAATGCCACCCTCCCTCTTCAAGATTTATAAATCAACACACAAGTCGACAATATGTCCTCCTAATCATCCACCATTAGATTCTTCAACTCTCCTTATCAAACTAGATATATCCATTTGTCCAAGCATGCTTTCAGAGTGTTCAGCCTTCTTATGGAGATATTTACCTGTATAAACACAACCCCAATTAATAATAAAATTTAAAATATACATAAAAGAAAACACAAACCTTTGGATCCTCATTCATTCAGATGTTGCTTATATCATCATCACATCATCCAATCTATAATTTGCACGAAGCTTTCTTCTTCTTTCTTTTCTTCAGCAGCACCAAATACATCTTCGAGTCTTTTTTTTTGCAACTTCATGAACATTTATCGATAGTAACTTTGCTTACTTCAAAGTATTCACTGTCATAATATTCCCTCCCTCTCAACTGGGGATATATACCCTTTCTTTTATCTAGGATCCCTCTCAACTTAGAGATATCAACCACTTCCTTATTTTATAATATCAGAGAACATTTTATGGCTCTATTTCTTCTTATGGAATCAAGGTCATCATAAATTCCTTCACCATGCTCACCAATATTATCAAGTACACTTTACTTATAAACATCTTCAATATCTTGAAGATTATGTACTTGCACAATTTAAACAACAAGTACAAGAACAACAAAAATGTACAGAAGCATGAAGCTAGCTATATAAAAATACTGTCAATACTATAATGGAAGCATTAGAATTTATACATCAAATAACTAAACCTAGTTAGGTTCACAAGACACATCTTTTGACATTCTAGACATAAAATTATTGCCAGGGAAAATTTTAGGAGCTAATATTCATAGGTGGGCTAATTTTCCATGCATTTAAAAAAAAAGAATCGTGAAATTTCCATTTTATAGAATATGATTCGCCCAAATTTTATAGTATAGAAAATTTTACCTTAGAAATAGTCAATTTTTTATAGAGAGTATACAAAAGAACTAGAAGTATGAATAATTTTGCAAAAGTATTGTGATGCCTTTTAAATTTTCATATTAGGGACTAGCAATATTCGCTAAGCTTTGTAAACTTTAAGATAAATTTATATCCTTAAGATTTTCCCTGCTTCTTGCTACGGTTTTTTCATAAACCCTATACTTCATCATTAAGACTTTGAGAAAATCAATCAAGATATCAGTCTCATTATATCTAGGGCCTAAATATCACTTTTAGATATATATGACAGATTCTACCATGACTTAATGTAAACCCTAGACTCCATATTCGAGATAGAAAGCCTTAGATATCAATGATTCAATCACAATCCAATCATAGTACTATCTAAGTTTTCAACAATATACTTTTACATGACAGACTTATACTAGGGTTTGTTGCAAACCCTAGACTAAATCATATTGAAAAAATATCATATCCTAGAATATTAATCTCTACTAGAGCTTTACAAACCCTAGGTTTTAAAAACTAAAACATGAACATTAAAAATTAGGACAACATACTCGCATATACATATCTAGGATGATTTTCACATCAATATCTACTGGGTAAACCCAAGACACAAACATTAATACATCAAATTTGGAAATATAAAAATTTTACTTCCAAGATAGGGTTTTAGTTACACATATGAACATAAACCTAGGTTTCATTCCTAGGATCTTGTTATATATATTACACAGGTTTAGTTCATAAACCCTAAATTACCAAACCCTAAAGTTCTATGGTTCAATACATGACTTAGATATTAACATCAAACCCTAAAGGGCTAGGGTTTCTATCATAACAATACCAAAACATCAAAAGAATAGGAATTCTAGATTTCATTAATAACCCTAAGTAGACTATGGTTTCATAATATTGCCATACCCTTAGCAATAACAAGCCAATGTTTTATAGTGAACCCTAAGAGTTAGGGTTACACAAGAATGATCAAATAATATCATAAGGGTAGATTCAATCTAATGATTAATCACCCTAAAAATAATCTTTGTGATTCAAAACCATAGACATAACGATGTCAGTGATTTAAAGAAAATTTCAAAAAGAAGAATGATTGTACCTTTTACATGAAGAGAACTTTATAAGGCGGCCTAACAACAAAAGGTATGGTCGGCCTCAAAACAGTGAAATTGTCTCTATATATACTCGAGTTTTGCTGTTCATTTGGACACAAATTTTTGGTCATCTTTGAAGTTTAGTGCGGAATATTGGACGAGTTTCAGTGCGGATATTTGAGGAGTTTCAGGACTGGTTAAGATACACACATCCTTGCAGTATCTAAGTATCATATGTGCTATGGTATACTGAAACAGAAGTGCGGATAATCCTGAAGAAGCTACAACATGATAGGGTCAGTTCAAGGGCAATGTTGAAGTGTGAATCTGTCTAAATATAGTTTGCAGGCTATCCTAAAGTGAAGCTGCTGATAAGGGGTGATATTATTATTCATCTCCAGTTCATATAAATTTGGGATCGTGGTCTGCAAAGAGAAGAAGTAGTCGGAAAGTGGGAGAAAGTAGGAAAGTAAATCTGTGATTTACTTTCCTAACTACAACTTATATGTACCTCAAGTAACTAAATCTTCAACTGTATACGAGGGAAGTGTTGGTGCAGAACAACACAAGTTGGTGAATGAAATAAGGATCAACATTAAAGGACATCAAAGAAGTAAGGACAAGGTCTTGGATGCATATATAGGTCAAGGGTCTAATTCTTGGTCATGGTACTTGTCATATGAAAATATATAAGAATAATTTCTCGTAGGTTTTCTTGTCCAAGAGGGAGAGGTTTTTCCCTGGCTCTAGGAGCCTAATTCTTGTGTCTCTTGTCTTTTGATAATTGACTTGATGAAATATTTAATAAGCTAACGAAGGGAAGACATAAATAACTCAAGTAACCTCACAAGTAATTATCAAGAAGATAATTTTGAATTAATCACTAGCCCTCCAAATTCTTAACATGGTATCAGAGCTAAGGTGCTGAACTGAAGGGATACTTGACAAAGAAACACTCCAGGAAGAAAAAAGAAAATTTTGGGTGAAAAGTCAAATCAAGTTTGCAAGAAAGACTCTGAAGATATTTTTAGGAAATATCTTCATCTCATTCAAAGGATCAACTTTTCAAGAAAATAATCTTTGCCATCAAATATTTACATTCAAGACATTGGTAGAAGAGGACATCATCTTTTGAAGACATCCTTTACCATCAAGGATCCAAGATCACCTAGATTGAAGATTTATATCTTAGAAGAAGCTCCTAACTTCTTCATCAAATAAGTTGCTGAAGGAGAAATTCACTTACTCAAGTAAGTATCTATGACTTTATCTAAATCTGTCAAAATGAATTATTGTATAGAGAGCAACAAATTGGTTGGGTCATCAAACTTTAATGCATGGAAGAAAAGGATAGATCTGAAGCTAATTGAAAATGAAGTTATGGGATTCATAGAAGGTTCTACAATTCAACCTCCAAACTAAGACATTCTAGCATATATCAAATACATGAAGGGAGACATAAGATCCAGAAGTATTCTTTTAGAATATATAAAAGACTCTCTCATTCCCTATGTATCAAAGCTAGAATCCTTAAAATAAATATAAGAAAAATTGGTGGAACTATTCTCGAAAGGTTCTACAAAGGAAATAATATACCTGAGACAAAAACTATACAAATTGATAATTTCAAAGGAAGGAATAATTCCATATCTGATGGATATTTTCGAAATACGAGAACAACTACTGAAGTTGGGAGAAGTAATGTCTGATAGAGAAATACTCACTATGGTACAAAATGCTTTACCGAAAGAATGGAGATGTTTCACTTCAAGCATAGATGGGAGAGAAGAAGCCATTCCATTCCAAAGTCTAGGTAAGATAGAAGAATCAAGATTGAAAGTAGGATCAAATGTAAGGAATCAAGCCTTTGCTGACATGTCTAGGAAGAAAGGAAGATTCGACGAATTTGGTCCTCAGAATAAGAAAATAAATATGGACAAAGCACAATGCTTTGGATGTAATGATCTTGGGCATTATAAATGAGATTGTCCTAAATTTAGAAAGGATAAGAGGAAAAAGGAAGAAGCCCATGTCTCAGATATAAGAGAAGAACCTGATGCAAAGAAATCCAAGAAGAAGAAGCGAGGGATCTCCACTATCATTGAGATCACATTCTCCTTTAAGTGATTTATGTTGGTTGTAAAATAGTATGATAGGAAGTGGTGTATATTATAGCATCATGATCGAAGCACAACAGGAGCTCTCGATGAAACAACTCGTCTAAAACCTCACTAATATCATACTGATGGAAGGCGGTTATCAAGATCAAGCGTCATCATGAAAATTGGTGCTGATATTTTCTAATGGAATTATCTATGAATTCACTGATTAGAAAGAAAGAAGAATGGTTTCATCAAGAATTCCATGCTACAAAATTCTTGGATGTGATGACATATTGATAGAGCAGGCCAAGGGAATGAAGCTCTTCATTCTAGTAAAACTGCTATAGGATGAATTAAATGAAAAAGGTATGAGGTATGTATATATTCATATGCTGACACTGGATGATGTGAAATCATGCCATATGGTTGCAAGTAATAGACTTCTATATTTAGAAGTACGATCTATGAAGGAGGACCTCTCGGTGCATTGACAGATGAAATCAACATAATATATCATCATATGGAATATGAGGTGGTTGTATATGAACGAGGAACTAGAAACTTTGTAAGAACCTGGAAATGAAGAATGTGCAGAAAGGAAGAGATCATGAAATGAAACCATGTCAAGAGGCAGTTATCATCTGGAAGACAAGAATATGTGACTAGGAGATCTCTTGGGAGGATATGTAGACTATGACAGAAGTCTGATAAAGAATAAGACCCTTGAAAAGACATATCTTTAGGAGATGTGTCAATCTAAATAGAGGATGTCGATGCCTACAAGAAGATGTCATGGTGAAAGATCATCACTGAGGTAAATTTTGACTTATAAATTCATATGTATATGTTTATCTGGATAAGTTTATGCAGGGCTTCCAATCATTTGGAAGGATATAAGATCCTTGGAGATGATTCGAAGGAAAGCAACGTGGCATAAAGGTGGACCAAATGTGAAAGACTGATAAATCACTTTCTGATGGTTCACATGACTCGTGACTGAAAGTGATGGATGAACTATGCCCTATGAAGCCAAAAGTTGAATATTCCTCAATATAGAAATCCATGACATCGAGGGGAGGAATTCTTCATGAGTAGTTGGGTGTCTCACCATTGCTACTGCAAGACCCTGGTTGAGAGGGAGCCTGGTGGTAAGTTTCTTACTTGGAAGAAACTTGAAGTATGTCCTTCTTGAGTTGAGAGGGAGTGATGTATGTGATTCTCTAATACATGTGTCATGCACTAGACCAAGACTAAGAGGCGTAAGTCTGAGTGAAGGCCATGTGGAGAGAATGGGTAGACACATCATTATGGTATTCACCTGGAAGACAGAATGGAGGATTGGGTAATCATCTGGCATTTGATACTCTTTGAGAATGAAATAGGGCATTCAATATAAGAGTAGTTGAGGACCGATATTATTTGATGGCTGGCTACCCAAGAGAAGAATAGTCCAAGAAGGTCATACTATGGGAACACCTGGATGGAGTATGTACCTTGGAGAGACAATGACTATGGTGTCTATAAGTTATGTGTCTCTCCAGCATTGTATCCCATTGTCTCTTTGAGAGATGGGGCTATTATTCAAGGCCTTACACTAGGACAATGTTGGTTAATATGACGTTATACATATGCAATTACCAATCCGATTCTTCTTATGAGATTCTTCAGTTTGAAAGTGACCATGTACCTATATGAATACCTCCCTAGTTAAGAGGAAGCATTGAAAATTGTAACTAGGATCAATCTTCATATTGAATATGTAATTATGGATTTATGTAAAGAAGAAGAAAAATATAATAAAGTGTATTTTGTTGTACTTGCTTCATGGGTTTCATGAGAAAGATTTTATTATAGGTTAATAGAATTCTTCTTTATGTCTATTAGGGTTTTTGTCTTCTAGGTATAAATATAATTAGGTGTCATATGTATGAAGAATCTAGTCTAGAGAATGCTCCAAGACCTTGTCAAAGAAACCGTGGAAGAATAGCTTATGTCAGCCCTAAAATCTACGCTGAAAGATAAGCTTATATGATGTGTTCAAGTCAGCCTTTCAACAACATGAAAAGGTAGCCTAACAACAAAAGGTATGGTCGGCCTAAAGACAATGAAATTTTCTCTATATATACTCCAGTTCTGCTGTTCATTTGGACACAAATTTTCGATCATCTTTGAAGTTTAGTGCGGAATATTGGATGAGTTTCAGTGCAGATCTTTGAGGAGTTTCAAGACTGGTTAAGATACACACATCCTTGCAGTATCTAAGTATCATATGTGCTATGGTATATTGAAATAGAAGTGCGGATAATCCTGAAGCAACTACAACATGACAGGGTTAGTTCAAGGGCAATGTTGAAGTGTGAATCTGTCTAAATATAGTTTGCGGGCTATCCTAAAGTGAAGATGTTGATAAAGGGTGATATTAGTATTCATCTACAGTTCATATAAATTTGGGATCATGGTCTGCAAAGAGAAGAAGTAGTCAGAAAGTGGGAGAAATTAGGAAAGTAAATATGTGATTTACTTTCCTAACTACAACTTATATGTACCTCAAGTAACTAAAGCTTCAACTGTATACGAGGGAAGTGCTGGTGCATAACAATGCAAGTTGGTGAATGAAAGAAGGATCATCATTAAAGGACATCAAATAAGTAAGGACAAGGTCTTGGATGCATATATAGGTCAAGGGTCTAATTCTTGATCGTGGTACTTGTCATCATAGAATCTATAAGAATAATTTCTCGAGGCTTTTCCTCTCCAAGAGGGAGAGGTTTTTCCCTGGCTCTAGGAGCCTAATTCTTGTGTCTCGTGACTTTTGATAATTAACTTGATGAAAGATTTAATAAACTAACAAAGGGAAGACATAAATAACTCAAGTAACCTCACAAGTAATTATCAAGAAGAGAATTTTGAATTAATCACTAGCCCTCCAAATTCTTAACATTGTGGAGGCCCATGGATCTCTACATGCACCCTACATGTTCCAATGTAGCCCTATGGAGGGTGAAGACCCTGTATAGGGATATTAAACCCAAAATGGAGACCATTTGCAATCTTGCATAAGATCCAATGCGTCCCCCAGCATTCCAGTACAACAAGTCATTTAAAGAAATCGAGTAAAAGAGCTTACAAAACATGGAAAATAGGTGGGCACTTCATAATGGCATGCCCTTCCCGGTAGTGCCCTTTGGCATGTGCTAATGTCTCCAAGATCCAAAAGGGGTTAACCAAGTACCCTATTAGGTGGTTTCTACCTTTATAGCAGATATTATATCCAAGGTACATCCTTCAAATGGTGGTCGCATGTGATAACGAGATGAATGGAATAGGGAATGAAAGGGGCAATCCCGGGCCACATGTTGGGGTACAAGGGTAGTTAAAAAAAGGAAACCTACATTTGGGTATATAATGTATAGGAGGGAGAAATCATGGTGCATGAAATGTCCCAAACTTTATTTTTCCACCCTTCTTTATATGCCTTTTTCCTTTTATGATTTTTCTTTGATGAAATGCTAGGGGCTCAAAGGATAATATCATGAAAGGTATAATAGTGGATACCCATTTTAACGCAAGATGGTTCATTTCCCACCATGGGTTGGTACAAACATGGGTTATATAATGGTAAAGGAGGCTCCTCTAGGGCCTATAGGAACTATGGTGATGACTCTAGGTGTGGGGTAGAGCTCATTCATTTGGATTTTGCCCATGTGTTAAATGTGTTTGTCCCTTACATATTTTTCATTTTGTGGTAAATTTTTCTGTTGAATGTGGCAAATTATTCTTTTACTTTTATTTTCCACTGCATCAGCCTCTGTGGCATCATTTCAATCCTAACCCAAGGTGTGGGAAAGGTGAAGGGGAGGCCAAACCTATATGGACCTAGTGGATAAATGTGGACCCAGGTGGGAAGAATAATGAATGGGGCTATAATGAATGGAATGGGACTAATGTATGTGGTTGAGGGAGCGAGACCACACAACCAAAATCGGGGTTTCCGATGAAGTACCATCCTAAAACCAAAAGTTTAGTAAAGGAGATCCCACGAGATTAAGATCCAAGGGTAACATCTAAAATAGGTCAAGGGATAGAAGAACAGACCTAGCACACTCTTTTCGCCAAATCCCCCCATTAATCCATGCCCAGAAATGTCCATGATAAACAAACTAAAATACCCAATTATCAAATGACAAGGCATACCTTTAGGTTCGGGAGGCCCACCTTCAAACATACGATCATGACATATGGGTGAGGGACCACATGGCTATCTTAGGTGGCAGTGAAATGGAACAAAAGCTAGTTGGTGCCTACAAGGGGTTGCTAGCTGTCGGCTGAGGACCATCTTGGAGAATTTTTTTCTCCGAGGGATATCACCCACAAAATGGTGGGTAACATATGGCTCCAACTGGGACGTGATCTCTTGAAAAGTGGGCGAAGCTACTCCAATGAGAGGTCACGAGAACAACAGTAATCCCTTGGTTACCATATACCTATTACATGCACATATCAAAGACCAAAACCATGGGGAAACATGTTTGTACGATGGCTTATGATCACCCATGCTTGATGTTAGGCCGTAAAATCAACAAAAAATAAAATATGCAAGTTTTAATGTAAATGCAACTATACTACCATAAAAAATATCATATAAATTTAGTTCTAATGCAGAAATCAACATGTAATGCATCCTACCCTAACATCCATATGGTACACTACTAAGTGTAATCATAAAGCCAATGAAACTAACATATCATCAAATCAATATAAATGTTCCAACCCATATTATTACTCGTGTAGGAAATGCCAAAGAAAATATGGACAAAATCACATGGATGATAAGACCGGTGGGAGGTAGAAAAATAGAATTTCCACACATGGATGATTATGTGAGAAGATGTAAGAAAATGATGTAATCTAGTCCATGAGATCCTCTCTTCTAACCGGAATATAGAGATTTCAATGATTAGGCTCATAAAATTTTGATGGATGGCAATTTCAGGCATATTATTTCCATGATATTCCTTATCATTTATGTCATATTTTATGGCCTCTATAGGGTTATGATTAGTAGGAAAGGGAGATTGATGAGATGGAGAAATACAAGTATGTTTCCCATGATGATCACACTGGAAAGGGAATATTATAGATTGATCATGATCTTGAGGGGGTGCCCAAGGAGATAAAGAATATTCAATGAGGGGTTCTTTCTCGACACTATACTTAGAAAGGGGAGAGGGATCAAGGTAACTTGAGATCATATGAGAATATGTGCGGGAATCAGTCTCAAAAAGAGAAGAAGGAAAAGGGAAGGGTGGAGTGTTATATCCAATAGGTTTTTATTCCCCAAAATCACAATCTAAAGGCTCAGGTGATTTGAATATAGAATAATACGGAGGATAGGTAGGAGCCTTATAGATTTCCTTAGTATCGCAATTTGGGTCTCTCTTGAAAGGAGAATCGATCACTTCTAACTGCCCCTCCTCATGCAAGGGAAAATAATAATTCTCCTTCCAATGGATATGTCATCATGAAAATACCTGAAAGAAAGGAGAGACCAATTTCATCCTCTTTTTCGGTGTCGTAAATGGGATCACAATCAAATCGAGGACCAATAATTTCCCATTTCTTCTTTTCAATGTGGAAGAAATCTTCAATATCATATTCCAAGAGGAAAATGGGATCACCTTCCTCAAGGTTCTCAAAAGGAAAGTCATTAGGAGTAATATACTTGAGGAAGGTAGGGTTAGTCACAACTTCCCCTTCCATAGACTCATCCTTCCCAACACATGCATTCTCAAAATCATCCTTTTCATCATGTGAAACCAAGGAAGACTTGCCTTCCTGCTCATCAGCTATATCCCCAATTTCTTGATGATGCTAGATGAAGGATTACTCTTGAATGCTTAATGCAGGGTGTTCTTGAAAATGTAAAATAAATCCATCAACGAAGTCTTAAATAGATGTTTTGCTCTTTGGTTTGTGATTATGCAACCATGAGTTATGACCACAGAGAGATCTCATGAACAACAAAAAAAAGACATTTGGTGACACACTTTCTCTTTTGAAGTATGTGCATTAAATCTTTGTACATGGTTAATTGCAGAGAGTGGACCACCATCAAACACATGCACCCCACACACCATCCTTCCCAGGACATGATTAGGGTGCCCAGGGATGCTAGTGATGTCCAAAGCGGGAAAATCATCAAATAAAGACACCCTACTTCAGGTATACATGTAATTTTTTTAGGAGTCACCCCACGCACCATCATTCCCGTGACATGATTAGGGTGCCCAGGGACACTAGTGATGTCCAAAGCAGGAAAATCATCAAAGAAAGACACCCTACTTTGGGTATACATGTAAATTTTGTAGGAGTCTCCAGGGTGAATTTATAGATGCCCATAAAAATGCTTGCTTCACCATACAAGCATCAACCTTAAAGTTCACTGAATAACTAGGGCTTCATTCTTCCAATGGAGTCTCCAATAATGATATGTCAATATGTCGTAATGGGAACAAAACACATGTCTCGTTTCCCCATAAATGACACCAAAAATGTTACCACTCAAACTAGTAAGGGCTCTAAAAGGGGGTCCTTGGAGGGCTACTACTAGAACAAGGGAAAAAAATGGAGAAATAGGCCACTGTCACCTCGACTAAGGCTCACTACTCTTTACGGACATTCGCCGATGGGAGGAGACCCGATATAATAAGGACCAAAAAATAAGTAGATAATGATAGGGTGAGGGGTGATCCTGGGGGCCTATTCACGAGAGAGGCTTAGATATATAGCGTGCTTTATTTGGAAGGAAAGGTTAAAGGATCTCAAGGAAGGGCTCAAGGGGAATTTCAAGGTTAAGGTTTAGGGAATGTATCTTATAATGGAGGCCTTATATCCTAAAATTCTTGCAGAGGCTTGGATTCCAAGTGGTATTGGAAGAATTACTCTTAATGGCTTGCGGGATCACACGAGATCGAGTGGACCCAGAGGGTAGGTCAAGGGGGGAGGGTATGGAAACCAATGGTGTACTCGACCTATTCTCAAGGGGAAAAGGACCCAATCAATTTACACCACAAGACAAGGTGATGATTCCAATAAGGTCTTTATCCTAAGGAAACCAAGGGCAAGATTGATCTTCTGGCTAGCACTTGAGGTATATCGTAATCACACTATCGGAATTGCTTAAATTTTGGAGGGTGCCTAGGAGAAACCCCAGTGCAGATGATGCCAAGAGATATAACATTTTCCGTGGATGGTTTTCAAGATAAATGACGCCCTAAGAGACCTATAGGGCTAGACCTAGAAAATAGAAGGTGAGAGAAGAGAAAAAAATAGGAGTGATCACCTTTATGGTGGAAAAATTCCTAGTCCTTTGGGGATATTTTGGAGTCAAGATTAATAATGACTATGTACATTCAATTTTCTATGTCAAGGATGCCTCAAATACAACTTCGTATGGCACTAAGGAAGCAATAAAAGCAACTTCAAGAACTTTGTACTTCGTTTTGCAATTTTGATGGCTTATAAAGATGGAATTCAGTAAATAAACATCTCTAGGAGTATTCTTTCATAATAAATGGCCCATACATGATGCATCACTATTTAGAAACTCAATTTTCACAACTTCGCGTAAATGGATGCAACAAATTAGCCCTAGTATAGCGAAAATCTAGTAGCAATGTATGTGAAAAAACAAAGAAGAAAAATAGAATTAAATGTACTTAAATGTATTATGCGTATATCCAACCATCAACAATTTTCCAATCAAGAAGCTCCAAGAAAAATGAAAATAACCCAAACATCAAGAATTCATTCCATGCTCTAAAAATTCATCCTCCAAGAAGGACATTGAAGTTCTCTAAAGAGATCCAAATCCAACCAAGTGATGATGCTAAAATGAATTCACATCAATTTTATTTATACACTTATAATGAGTTTTATTTATCTAATTAGGCCTAAATTAGCCCCTATAATAAAATAATGTGAAAAATAACTATCTTTTGGTGACAAACGGACTAAACTAGCTCATAAACAAAAGAATATGTCTCTCAAGAGGTCGAATGATCAATAGTGCATGTCGTTGGGCCTTCTAAGAGTCATGATGAATTCCATAGGTACCATAATGAGAAACAAGACTCCTAATAGTATTGGAAAATGGGTTGGACCCTTTTTCTCCAAATAATAAACCTGTGGTGCTCTCAATGGGTGTGAGGGAACAAAAGTAACCTCATGGGTCTCCAAGTAGATCGAAGATGTTTGCAGACCATTTGCAAGGGCTCGTATGATGGTGTAAGTGATGTCACATCATCATATAGGTCCCGGGTCATCTACCAAGTGCATGGTACAAATATGGGGCCGGTTGGGCATGGTGAACCAAGTGCATCTTCCTCTTCCTATAGGTGAATCTCTAGCAATATTTGAGCGTCTCTAGGGATCCATGGAGTGTTGTTTACTGTTGTGGAGGCCCATGGCTCTCTACACACACCCTACATGTGCCAATGTAGACCTATGGAGGGTTAAGACCCAATATAGGGAGACTAAACCCAAAATGGAGTCTATCTACAATCCTACATAAGATCCAATGTGTACCCTATCCTTCCAATACAACAAGTCATTTAAAGAAATCGAGTTAAAGAGCTTACAACCCATGGAAAAAAGGTGGGAAATTCATAATGACATGCCCTTCCATAGTGAGATTTGGCATGTGTTAATGTCTCCAGGCTCCAAAGGGGGTTAACCAAGTACCCTATTAGGAATTTTATACCTTTAGAGGGGATAGTATGTCCAAGGTACATCCTTCAAATGGTGGCGACATGTGATAAATAGATGAATGGAATAGGGAATGAAAGGGGAAATCATGGGCCACATGTCGAGGTACAAGGGTAGCTAATAAAGGGAAGCCCACACTTGGGTATATAATGTATAGGAGGGAGCAATTGTGGTGCATGAGATGCACCGAACTTGATTTTTCCACCTTTCTTTATATGATTTTTTTCCTTTTATGATTTTTCTTTGATGAATTGCTTAGGGATAAAATGATAAGAGGGTGATTTGTAAGGTATAACAGTGTATACCCCTTTTAAGGTAGGGCGATTCATTTCCCACTAGGTGTTGGGATAATCATGGGTTCCAGAATGATAAATGAGGCTCATATTGGGCCTATATGAAATAGAGTGATGGCCCTGGGTGTGGGGTAGACCTCATGCATTTTTACCACGTGCTAATTGTGTTTGTCCTGACCATATTTTTCATTTTGTGGTACATTTTCCTATTGAATGTGGCCAATTATGCTTTTACTTTTCTTTTTAGCTGAATCAACTCTGGGGCTTTGTTTTAATCCCAACCCAAGGTGTGGGAAAGGGGAAGGGGAGGCCAACCCTATGTGGACCCAGTGGGGAAATGTGGACCCAGGTGGGAAGAATAATGAATGGGGATATAATGCATGGAAGGGTAGTAATGCATGTGGATGAGGAAGAGGGACCACGCAACCAAAATCAGGGTTGCCCATGAATTACCACCGTAAAACCCAAAGGTCAGTAAAGGAGATCCCATAGGACTAAGATCAAAGGGTAGCATCCAAAAAAGGTCTAGGGGATAAAAGCACAAATCTATCCCAATCTTTCTGCAAAACCCCCCTATTAATCCATTTATATAAGTGTCCATGATAAGAAAACTATAATACTCAATTAACAAATGACAAGGCATACCTTTGGGTTCAGGAGGCCTACCTTCAAACATATGATCATGATATATGGGTGAGGGACCACATGATTAGCTCAGGTGTCAGAGAAATGGCACAACGAGCTACTTGGTGGTTGTAAGGGGATGTTGGATGCTAGCTCAGAACCATCTTGGAGAAATTTTTTCTCCTAGGGATATCACCCACAAAATGATGGGTAACAAGCTTCTTTAGAAAAATGGTGGCCTCCTTTTTTACTGAACTTATATTTTGGAGTTATGCTCCATGCTCACACTTGGTATGCTATTTTAAGGATTTGGTACATAACAAATAATATGCTTATTTTATGAAAAAGCGATAATAATTTGATATAGTTAGAAAGGGAAAGACATGATGCCTAAAAAGATATGGACGATATTGAGAGATACAAGGCACAATTTAAATGAAAGATATGAATATTGAGTTTAAAAAGAGAAAGATTGGATAATTGGAAGGGATAAATATGACATCATTGTTGTGGATGATATCATGTAGGCATGAAACCATGAACAAATGAATAGGAATATAAAGTAAAATAGACTAAAAGGGGCATATGACAACTAAAATACATCAAAAATAGGTGGAGAATGAAAATGACGATGAATAATATTTTCTTGCTAACACATGAAAAAATAGAATGAGATTTTCTCTCCTGACCCAGTATGTGTGTGTGTGTGTAATGCACATTCTTTGGAATATTATGATATATAATGAAAATTTTGTCATCTATTTTCAATATCAATGGAAAATACATTATTTCATGAATTCATTAAATTTGTTTGGGCTATTTCCTTTTTAATCAAAATACTCTAAGGAATATGTTTCATCATGTTAGCCCCAACAATCTCCCAGGCTGAGGAAGAAATCAAATGAGGTAACCTCAGAACTCTTTTGGCTTGGTATCTAGCCCTACCAAGCTAGAGAGGGCTCTCTCGATGAAATCACAGTCAAATATTGACTATGAGGGAAAGGATTTTAGGCTAGATTTATTAGGCTCAAAGGTTTTGATTTAGGGTTTCTGGGTTGGAACAACAAGAAAGAAAGTACTATTGGGAAATGGAGTCAAGGATGGTTTATTTATACAAATTTGAGGCAAAATAAGCGCTATGTTCAGCCAGATAAATTATATGAAATGAGAGACGGAAAGGAGAAGAAAGCCCACTACACTACAATAATTTATTAATGGATGAATCTCTAGTGCATCTTTAGAAGAAATAACACACATATAGGTTACAAAACTGAGCATCAAACATGGATGAATTCTGTAAAGATAACCATTAACACATAACAAGCATCATCAGTGTGAAAGGAGAATATAACATGGATGAATTCCTATCACTTACTCTTTGAAAATACTAGCAGAAAAAACATAATCATGGAAATGATATACATGAACACATACTGAACATAAATACCATGATGAATATAAAAAAGAAGAAGAGATAAGCTCCTGCATTTAATTACATAAAAATATTCATGGAAAAATACACAATCCAACAGCCTATCCCTCCGATTGCCAATCTCTATTACATTTAATTTACAAGATATATATAGGAATAGAACCCTTACTTAAAATTCAGAGGTCGAACTTATCCAATTCCCCCAAAAGAGGAATCTGTTACATCAAAATCTAGAACTATATCCCAAAAAAAGACCAACCTACTACAGAAATAGCATTGCAATTATGAATTCGAAACTTCCAACTCATGATAGCTCTGTACAATATGGAAGATATTTTTGTATATAAGTTTTTTATGAGCAAAAACCTCTCTCAATTCCTTGAAATTTGTTTCCATTTACCCTAGATCTGCATTCAAAAAATATGTGTCAAACAGGAAAATTCTGAGATCCAAAAAATAGGGCTCAAATATGCTCTCGATTCTCCAAATATGTAACATCTATTACAAAAATGAAAGAGGTTATTGTTTTCTAGCCCGTGGTGAGGAAAAACGTCTTTTGTTTTCCTGATATTTGTTTCCATTTACCCGAGATATGCATTCCAAACACGTTTCAAACATGAAAATTATGCTCTCTATTCTCCCAATATGTAGTGGCTATGCCAAAAAAGAAAGAGGTTATTTTTTTTTAGCCCATTATGAGGAACAACCTCTTTCAATTTCCCCAAATTCACCACCATTTTCTCAGGAACTGCCTCAGAAGTCAACGGGTCACACAGAGAAAATTGGAAATTTTTTTTATAAAAAAGTTTGAAAGTGGGTTTATCCCACATGCACTATGGGAGGTGAAACACTGAGGTTTATATAAAAATTTTCACACCATTATATTTGGTGCGTAGTGCACACCTTTTGGCTCCTTCGTGGGCTCTTCTCCTTCGAAACTTAGACCTTGACTTGGAGAAATAAACCATAACCGAACCATCCATTCGACGAAGCCAAAATTTTGAAGGCACCTTTCAGCAATGTCTCTTTCTCTTTTATTAGTGATAATAAGTTCAAATATGTGACAAATCCCTCATAGTATTTCTCATTTGGTCAACCAATTTCACCACAACTTGAAGCACTTGAGTCCACTGTAATAATCTCCAAGAAGGCAATGTACACAAAGTATACCAATAATACTAAAGTATCCCAGCACTTTCAAAACATTGCTTTCCTCCATTGTAGAGACAATTTTTTGGTGAAATTAGCATGTAAAGGATAAAAATATGATATAGAATTGGACAAAAATGGTGATTATAAGGATAAAGAGTTTGATGATGTGGCCGGTGAAATATAAATGCGAGAATGGAAAAAACGATGTGAGGCTAGTGATATTGGCGCAGCTGAGGTGAAAACATTGAAAAATAAGGTGGGGTGGGTGGGATGCAAATCCTTGTGCTAACATCGGCTCCAACTAGGGAAGGCAACTCTTTTTAGGAGGTGTTAATAACTACAGATCTCTGGGAACTCGTAGATCAGTGCCTTCTTATTGGGCATGGAGTCACAAACAACTGCAAACTGATTTCAAACAATCTGAAAACTAAACTGAAATTATGACTGCAAAGATGCTTACCAAGTAAGATTATTTATGTACATATAACATATTCTAACACCGGATGCTTGATTTCAATCAATATAAAATATCCAATATAGCCAATAAAAAATCTGATCGAGTACTTGGGCCCCTTCACTTCTTTTAACAAAAATAAGAACCAGAGCTTGTAAGGGCATTAGAAACTGATTGTAAGTCTGATCTCCACAACAACGAGCCATGAGATCGTGAAAAGCATGCCAGGTACAGGAAATTAATTGGGACTCTGCAGGGAAGTACTCCTTCATATAGAAAGCAATAGGATCATAAAATTCATGACCTATCTCTTGATCTTCAAAGTATTATGTAAATTTGCTTTCTATATCATCATACAGTTTCAGATATGAGTCATCATATTTATTTTCAAAACATTCCTCAATTTCAACATCAAAATGAAACAATATTGTTTCTTTTTTGGGAAGAGAGAGGTTTTCCAAGAACTTTTTAGGATCTTGGAAATTATATGATTTGATTTGATCATTTAAAACCTTAATCTCGTTCTCAAACCTTTCAACAACTAATTCAAAGAAGCAAATTTTACCTTCAGGAGAAATCTTCATAGATCTCAGACAATGAAGGATAGTCATTGAAAATACCGCATCTATTTGAATATCCTCTAACTGATACCTAACTTTTTTCACAACTTCACAAAATAGAAGATTTTGCACATACCCAATCATCTTGTTTTAGTACGTGACCTGATATGTGAGCAGTGGAGGCACCATGAATGTCTTGATTTCTGTGTTCTTTTTCCAGTGGAGTCTTTTGATCAACCTGAACTGTGTGGAGTTTCCAGGTGGATGATTTCAACCTTCATATGCATCTGATCGATGTCTACCATCAACAGTTAGATCTAAAATTTGATGATCTTTCATGGGGAAGATCTGTCACCTCGCTCCCCCACAACGACGCCAAAATGTTAGCCCCAAAAATCTCCCAAGCTGAGGAGGAAATTGAATGAGGTAACCTAAGAACTCTTTTGGATTGGTATCTAGCCCTACCAAGCTGGAGAGGGTTCTCTCCATGAAATCATAGTAAAATATTGACTATGAGGGAAAGGATTTTAGGCTAGATCTATTAGACTCAAAGGTTTTGATTTAGGGTTTCTGGGTCGGAACAACAAGAGAGAAAGTACCTTTGGGAAATGGAGTCAAGGTTGGTTTCTTTCTATATATTTGAGGCAAAGTAAGCGCTATGTTCAGCCAAATAAATAATATGAAATAAGAGATGGAAAGGAGAATAAATCTCACTACACTACAGGCATCTATCAATGGAAGAATCTCAAGTGCAACTCTATAAGAAATAACACAAAGATAGGTTACAAAACAGAGCATCAAACATGGATGAATTATGTAAAGATAACCATTAACACATAACAAACATAATCAGTGTGAAAGGAGAATCTAATATGGATGAATTCCTATCACTTACTCTCAAACAACACTAGCAGAAAAATACAATCATGGAAATGATATACAAGAACACATACTGAACATAAACACCGTGATGAATCTCAAAACAAAGAAGAGAGAAACTATTGCATTTAATTACATAAAAATATTCAAGGAAAAATACACAGTCCAACAACCTCTCCCTCTGATTGCCAACCTCTATTACATTGAATTTACAAGATATATATCGGAATATAACCCTTCCTTAAGATTCAAAGGTTGAAATTCTCCAATTCCCCCAAAAGAGCAATCTGTTACATCAAAATCTAGAACTGTATCCCAAAACAAAAACCAACCTACTACATAAATAGCACTGCAATTATGAATTATAAACATCCAACTCATGATAGATGTGTAAAATCTGGAAGAGGTTTTTGTAGATAAGTTTGTTATGAGCAAACAAATCTCTCATTTCCTTGAAATTTGTTTCCATTTACCAGAGATATGCATTCAAAAAATATGTGTGAAACAGGAAAATTCTGAGATCTGAAAAATAGGGCTCAAAGATGCTCTCACTTCTCCCATTATCTAACAACTATGCTAAAACTGAAAGAGGTTATTATTTTTTAGCCCGTTCTGAGGAAAAACCTCTTTCCATTTTTTGAGATTTGT
This sequence comes from Pinus albicaulis, assembly GCA_034641835.2. Taxonomy (NCBI): domain Eukaryota; kingdom Viridiplantae; phylum Streptophyta; class Pinopsida; order Pinales; family Pinaceae; genus Pinus; species Pinus albicaulis. The sequence goes on from CM076577.1 coordinate 414,124,121, forward strand.
TTCCATTTACCCGATATATGCATTCCAAACACATGTGTCAAACATGAAAATTTTGAGATCCAAAAACTAGGGCTAAAATATGCTCTCGATTCTCCCAATATGTAGTAGCTATGCCAAAAATGAAAGAGGTTGTTGTTTTTTAGCCCGTGATGAGGAACAACCTCTTTTAGTTTCCCCAAATTCGCCACCATTTTCTCAGGAACCACCTCGGAAGTCAACTGGTCACACAGAGAAAATTGGAAATTATTTTTATAAAAAAGTTTGAAAGTGGGTTTATCCCACATGCACTATGGGAGGTGAAACATTGAGGTTTATATAAAATTTTCCACACCATTCTATTTTATGCATAGTGCAACCCTTTTGGCTCATTCATGGGATCTTCCCCTTCAAAACTTAGACCTTAACTTGGAGAAATAAACCTTAACCCAAACATCCATTCGACGAAGCCAAAATTTTGAAGGCACCTTTCAGCCATGTCTATTTCTCTTTTATTAGTGCTAATAAGTCCAAACATGTGACAAATCCCTCATATAATTTCTCATTTTTTCAACCAATTTCACCATAGCCTGAAGCACTTGAGTCCACTATAATAATCTCCAAGAAGGAAATGTACACGAAGTAGACCAATAATACTAAAGTATCCCAACACTTTCAGAACATTGCTTTCCTCCATTGTAGTGACAAATTTTTGGTGAAATTAGCATGTAAAGGATAAAAGGATGATACAGAATTGGACAAAAATGGTGATTATAAGGATAAAGAGTTTTATGACGTGGCCAATGCAATATAAATGTGAGAATGGCAAAAACAACGTGAGACCAGTGATAACGGCAGAACTGATGTGAAAACATAGCAAAATAAGGGGAGTGGGTGGGATGCAAATCCATGGTTTAATACATCCTTATGTAAGACTTTGTGCAAATACTTACAAACATATGTGAAACTCAATGATTATACATTATAAAAGTGATAGTATAAGTTTGGAAAATGATAAATCACACTATTGAAAAATGAAAATTAATAATCACACCATTAAAAATTGATAATGACACTACTTGAAAGGTATAATCACACTTTTGCAACATGATTTAAATATATATTCTCAATATGGAGTCTAAATATAATGAAATGCGTGTTTCTCTTGCATTTTGGTAGAATGGGAAAGTCTACACAACAACCATACGATAATTATATGTTTACATGTGGCACACTATAGTCAAGAGGATTTGAGGAAGTTTTTAAAATTTAGAAATGTTGTTAATTCAATGGAGTTAATTTAATTACAAATGTTTTGGATTTTCTATTACATGGGTTGGATCAACGGTAAAGGAAGTGGAATAATTTTGTGTTAAGTGAGGGATGTGAAAGAAGCAAGTGTTATATTATAAGATAAAAATGATGTAAAACGCAAAATGATTATTAATTGGATTCCATAAATATTCATTACGAAAGGAAATGAGTTTGATTACATACTCTAGTCACAATTGTGCTTTTAAACACAACTTACAAATTTAATATTACACATATTATCAGAATATATCTGTGCACTACCAAAGAGTATTTTATAGTTTTCGATGTACCCATGCATCACCAAGGGGCATTTGCTAGTTTTCAGAGTACTTGTGCACCATTAAGGGGAATCTACTGGTTTTTACTTTTCGTAGATTTAGATACGAATTGTATAATAAATGGTGATGATTAATTGAAAAAAGTAGTGGAATAATGATGGGGACCTTGAGCTCTTATACTACTAAAATAATATGTTATAAGGAATTGGCCTTTGTTATGAACTTATACAAGGAAATATATTTGGACAAAACATACATTAATATATTATTTTAATAAATTGATAATGTCTTTGTACAACTTCAACAATGCAATGCCTTTATATAACTTTGAAGAGGCCAGTCATAATGGAATGTCGTGATCCTTGGTGTGTAACTAATAAAAAATATATATTATATTATATAGGTACATAATGCTTCCATAAATTAAGAAATGTTCTATCCATAGCATTTGCAAAGAGCTAATCCCATAAAAAAAAGCCTCATTTTGATGTGTAATCCTTTCACTTGATAGGATACCCTTGATGATAACAAGGGTTGAGAAAATGAGAGGACATAATATTAAAAGGTTTAAATAAAATTTTTGTATTGTAAAATGATTCATCCATCTTCGGTGGATTCTCATCAAAATTTGTTTGAGACTCTTAGTTTCTCCTTCAAAATAAGTCATATTAGGATTTTGAAATTTGGAATCTAAGCCAAGTTTTATGAGTAATGTGTTGGAAATACTGAGGGGGGAGGGGGGTGATTGAATCAATATTTCTTATCAATTAGCACTTTTAAATATTTTCAGAGAATTAGTTAATATTCAATTATTCTTGATGTTCATCAAGTAGCAACAGTAAACAATAGAACACAATAGGCACACGAATTTTAGGTGGAAAACTCCCTCTGGATAAAAAACCACCGAACATTTTTCTAATAAATTCTTTAATCTTCAGCCCTAACTGAAATGAAAGATACAACTTCCTAGAATTCTAGAAAATCATTATTCTCCTACTCCCACTGGAAGGACGCCCCAATGCCCTGGTTTCTTCAGTACTCAACTGAATGGATGCCCCAACATCCTAGACCGACCTACCACCCTGAAGTATTCACAGGCTCCAACCTGTAGGTAACTCCATGCACCAACCTAGCACCTCCCAGCCACCCTATAATGATCAGAAATAAGACAAGAGTGTGGACTCCCATACCAGGGACAATGATCCATGATACAATATGATTCACAATGATTTTATTGAACTAGACCAATCACCCAATCACACTATGACCTGCAACCCAACCATAACATTATCCAACAATGACACTTATACCTCCTGACAATTCCTCTCCAACTCTAGGCCGATTGACTCTTTTACAATTTTACAATGATGATTTTTACAATACTGACTTTTGACATGACCCGATACTTACCTTGACACTGCTTCTTTGAACACTAGTAGTTGCTAAGGTATTTTTGTGCTTGCTTCAAGTAATGGTACTTTGGCATTACATTGTCCTTTTAGTATCTGTCTAAGTTGTCCTATTGTGTCCTCCTTCCTGCACATGCATTAATGAACAAGACCCAAACCAATATACAAACAAAATACTTACATTTTCCTACATAACACATGTCACAGATGATATTCAAATTAAAATTCAAACACTAATCATACATACCTTGTTGTAGTAGACTTACCCTTGACTGTCGATGTGTTGTCCTTACTACAGTGATCCTTGAATGGATATTTTTCTTGCCTTCTAGAAGCTCGATATTGAATCTACTATATCTATGTAATTTTAGATCTCCAAGGTCTGAAATTGTGCCCTGTGGTAGTCCCTTGAGTCTTATTTCCAATCCCGTAGATCTGATCAATATTGGATTCTTTAAGACATAGTTATGCCAAATCTCCTACGATGACCTGATTATAGATTGGTTCAGTAGAGCGAACTTGTACAAAGTGCCATGTGTCACTACTTCAACATTTGGTCCTGAAAACGATATCCAATAAACCAAATTTCGTCTTATTGCTGTCACTTTTTACAAAATTTTAATCCAGTGCTCAGAGAGAAATTTATGACGATTTTCCCAAGGTCACCCGTTTGACATGAAATTTGGGAGCTTGCAAAAACCCTAACTTCCTCAGATCATATATCCGAAAATATAGTGAACCAATATCTGAAATTCGGTCACAAGCTTCATTAGGATTTCGGCTCAAATGGGTTTTTTCAGCATCTGAAGCTTCGCATAAGAAACATTATAGCGATAATACCACGATGACCTGTTTTAAGTAGTGAAATCCTTACCTAAGGAGGATATGAGGGTCACAATTTATATAAATTATTAGGTTGAGAGGGTCTTAAACAAGTGAAAGTTGGAGGGATTTTAGGAGTTTAAGAAATTATTAATTATTTCCTATTAAATGACCACAACCAATGATTAGTTTCATGCCACAACCCCATGGGGTTTTAGCCCACTAACCGGGGTTACTAAATTTAAACACAAATATCTCTCAAACCATGAAGAATTACTTGGAGTGCCATATATCAACAGAAACATCTCAAAAAGTAGAAACCATCCAAAATATCCTTGAATCGGAATATAGTAATTTGTCAAGTCAAAATTCCCATGAAAGATCGGCGTAGCCCCTGGTACTGATTGGGTTGACATCAATGATAACCAATGGTCAACAATATCCCCCTTTGGCATTGACGGCAACACAAGTACTCCCCCTGTGATCATGATACCTCTTCCTACAACATTCTCTCCCCTTGTCATCAATGGAAAAGGGTAACTCGCCCTAATATACGTCATCATGCGGACCTGTACACACCTTAACTCCCAATTTTTTACTTAGTTAGATAAGAGAAAGAGTCTAATGAGAACTTGGGAGAACCCTAAGCTTTAGGCGAATATACTCAAATGCTTCACGAGGTAATGGTTTGGTAAATATGTCAGCAATTTGTTCCTTTGTGCCAACATATTCAAGCTTGATATTCTTTTCAGTGACCTGCTCTCTAACGAAATGATATTTTATCAAAATGTGCTTGTTTGGAATGCATCACAAGATTCCTAGAGATACTGATGGCATTGGTGTTATCGCAAAAGATGGGAATAGGCTCATTAAACTTAACTTGAAGATCTTGCAAAGTTTTCTTCATCCAGAGAAATTGAGTACAACAAGCTGCTACTGCGATATATTATGTTTCTGCTGTCAATAATGAGATTGAAGGCTGCTTTTTACTTAACCATGAAACAAGGCAACCACCTAGATAGAATGATGCTCCACTGGTACTCTTTTGATCACCAACACTTCCTACCCAATCTGCAACTATATAAGCTTGGATAACTAGAATATTTTCTTTGGGATGCCATAAACCATACTCTGTTGTGCCCTTAAGATATCGGAGAATTATTTTGACGGTAATAATATGAGATTCTTTTGGTGCTTCTTGGAATCTTGCTACTTGTACAACTACCTACATTAGGTCTGGTCGAGAAGATGTCACATATAGAAGGCTACCAATCATGTATCTATACAACCTCTGGTCCACATCCTTTGAGGAATATTCTAAACTTAACTTGCTACCTGTTAACATTGGGGTAAGGACAGGCTTGCAATATTCCATCTTGAATTTCTTGAGCATTTCCTTGATGTACTTGGGTTGATATATAAATATTGCTTTATCCTACTGAGATATCTGAAGCCCTAAAAAGTATGTCAGCTCGCCAAGTAGAGACATTTCAAATTCACTTTGCATCTTTGTGGAAAAGTTTTTACTTAATCTTTCATCATTGCTTCCAAAAATTATATCGTCCACATATACGACGATAATTTTTAGGTTATCTTGATACAATTTCACATAGAGATTGTTGTCGATGCTACCTTTCTTGAATCCTTGTTGATGTAGATATCCATTAAGACGAGCATACCAAGCTCTAGGAGATTGCTTGAGACCATATAGTGCCTTATTTAATCTACATACACAGTCTTCCTTTTCAGAGAGAAGAAAAACTTCAGGTTTTTCAATGTAAACTTCTTCATCCAATTCACCATTTAGAAAGGATGAATTAACATCCATTTGGTAGACCTTGATTTATCTCGAGCATGCATAAGCGAGAAACATTCTGATAGCTTCCATTCTGGCAACATGAGCAAATGTTTCTTCAAAATCAATTCCTTCAACTTGTGCATATCCTTTTCAGATTAATATTGCCTTGTTCTCGATAACCTATCCATCCTCATTCAGTTTTTTTCTAAAGACCCATTTAGTTCCAATAACATTTTTATCCTTTGGTCATGGAACCAATTCCAAAGTTTCGTTCTTCTCAATTTGATCCAGTTATTCATTCATAGTTGCTACCCATTGTTCATCTTGACTAGCTTCCCCAAAATTTCTAGGCTCAAAAGTCGCTAAAAAAGGAAGGTGGGCTTGTTGTGATGAATGAAGCTATAAACTTCTTTTGGTTCCAATTCCTTCATTTATGTTGCCGATGATTTGATTTTACAGATGATTCTTTTGACACCATTCTTTTAAAGCTTTTGGAGAATTTTCTTGTACATCCTCTTGATCATTTCTTATTTCCTCTTGGTTGACTTTTGTTTCCTTATTTGATTGGTATTTTTCAGGAGATTCTTCTTCATCCTTCACATATTCTCCCTCAGATCCCTGAGATTTGCTTGAAGGGACAATCTCATAGTCATCTAGTGTAACACAATCTTCCAAAAGTAACATTTATGCTTTCCACTATTTGTTTTCGCTTCATATTGTAGCATCTATAAGCCTTCCTTTTGCGTGAATAACCAACGAAAATACCTTCATCAACATGGGAATCGAACTTGCCCATTTTTTTATCTTCTCTTTTGATGTAGCATTTGCTTCCAAATATTTTGAAGTATTTGACGTTAGCTGATATTCCTTTCCATAATTCGTATGGAGTCATGTTACAATTATTCCTTATCAAACCTATGTTTATAATGAATACATTTGTATCGATTTCTTGAACCCATAATTTATCATCTAATTTTGAGTCATTTAACATTGTTCTGGCCATTTCCTGTACGATTCTATTTTTTCTTTCAGCAACTCCATTTTGTTGCAGTGTTCTGGCTATTGAGAATTGCCTTTTTATTCCATTTTCATCACATTACTGCTGAAATAAATTCGAAGTGAATTCTTCGCCATTATCTGATCTTAGACGTTTGATCTTAAAATCAGTTTCATTTTTGACCAATTCCTTGTAGATTCTAAAAAACTCGAATGCCTCAGTCTTTTTCTTTAATAAGATTATAGTTGTCATTCTGGTGTAATCATCTATTATTAGCATAAAATATAATTATCCATCTAAACCTTTTGTTCTCATAGGACCACATAGATCAATATGTACTAATTCCAATGAATGTGATGTAAAGTGTTATTTTGTCTTGAATTCAACTTTTTTCTGCTTGCCATGCTGACAAGATTCACATATCGTATTGGTAGATTTTGAATTTTTATGCATTTCTCTTTCTGCTTCCTCTTGCTGATCCTGACCAAATTGTCGAAATTTATGTGTCCCATTGGTTTGTGCCATAACCAACTTTCGTCTTCTTTCACCAAAAAGCACCCTTTAGGTGTATCATCCAAAATATATATGTCATTTGGAGCTTTTCTTGCTGTAGCCACAATTTTACCGAACTTGCCTTTCCTGATTTCACATTTCTTAGAGTTAAATAACATCGTGTGTCCTTGATTGCACATTTGTCCAACACTAAGTAGATTGTGATTCATATTTTCAACCAACAATACATCTTTCGCTAATTCATTCTCGATTCCAAGTGACATTGTACCTACTCCTATGACGTCTGAAGACCCGTCATTTCCAAAAGACAATGTTCCATCCTTATTTTCCTTCAAGGATATGAACCTATTCCTTTCTCCAGTCATATGAGTTAAGAAACCACTATCAACATACCAAATGTTTCTGTTGCTTTGAGCGTTGAGACTGATATCACATTTTTCAGTCTTCTTTTTCCATATTTGTTCATTCTGATTTTGCGATAATTCCTTTGAAGAACTTCCAAGTCCGCAATCTTTAGCCAGGTGTCCAAAATTTTTACGTTTGTAACATTCAACATCATCTCTCAAATGATCAAATCTATTAATATTTTGTTGAGTTTTGGAATATCAATTTTTTAAAGATCTCCCAAAACTGTATTTATTCCAAAAATACATGCGACATTCTATAGCTCTATGTCCAAACCTTCCACATGAATAAGAATGACCATAGAAGATAGGTTGATACCTGGGAGGAAATATCCTTCGAGGAATTGTCTTCCATGGTTCTTCTTGCGAGTCCTGATCTCTTGAGTTGGCTTGGAGGTCTACTTGCTTGTTATATTTTGCATATCCATCTTATTTTGATGTCATAGAAGGACTTGGCTCATTTTCATATTTTTATTTGTAACCAAGAACAGTCTTGTCACTGTTTGATCAATGATTGCTGATGATTTCTTCCAATGCCTTGGAGCTGTTGGTGTAGTTTTGAAGAGATTTTCCATTTTTTACTTTCTTTCGTAGAGAAACTATTTCAACTTCCAATGCTTCTCTTTCCTTTTTTTCTTTCCTTTAATTATTCCTTGAGCAATTATTCAACTCGTTTGTATTCTTCAACATTGATTTTAAGATTTAGGACATGTTCCCTTTCTATCTTTAATTTGTCTTAAAGGGTGTTGACATTCTTATTCTTTACCTTGAGCTCTTTAATAACCCTGACCGCTTCATTTTGAAATTCAACCTCAGTCATCTCTTTTTCTTCGTATCCTTCTTCGTCATATGCTTCTTGCTTATTATGCTTGGCCATAAACAATACTCTTCCGTTGATTTCTTCTTCGCTATCACTGTCTTCATCAGATGAGGAAGATGAGGAGATATCTTCTTTGGATAAGAAACTCTTCTTAAACCATTTCTTCTTGGCTTGCTTGTTGAACTTCCTCGGACCTTTCTTTACTTTCATAATAGCCTCATTTTTTTTAGGACACTTGGCTGCAAAATTCCCAACCTCACCATAATTGAAATATATTAATAGAAGTTTACCTTTTAATTTCCTCGTAGCTGTTCTCATTTTTCGCGTGAAGTAGGAAAATTATTTATTTGAAAATTCTTCTTCATCTTCTTCCTGTTGAGATTCAACAAGATGATGAGCTTAGTGAAAATGAGTCGCCTTCACTAAGTGGGCCCGCAGGCTATTTTTAGGTGCAAGTCTATTTTTAGACCTAGTGATCATATTTCAGAAGTTGCAGGATGCTATTTGTGTAGGTTTTAACCCTGTACAGAAATTATCTGCAAACGAATCTTAAAGACAGAAAATAAACAGTAGCGAGAGCATAAAACATAAAACAGATAAACACAGAGATATTACCCTAGATCCCAAATCGGGACAACCAACTTGATTTTTCATTATAAACATTTTAGTGTTACAACACATATATATACATGCCGAAGCATACATAAACCCCAATGCATTAACCCTGGATTAGAACATAACCGTAGTTCCCTTGACCAGATCTACAAAAAACCAGGGGCCGAAAACCATCGTACCCCAAAACCATGTGCAAACCCATGCACAAAACCATGGGCGGATCTGCCCACCGAAAAATAAGGACCAAATTTTTTTTCTGGGGCGCCACCCCGGACCCCAACAGGGGGGGTTACCACCCCCCCTGTGACCCCCTCGCACATGATTATTCGTGGAAAGAATATAACACAAACCCAACATTCTCCCACTTGTTGTTTTATTTCCGCAAGGGGCCATAGGAGAGCTAAGTCATTAGCCCAGCTTTCCAACACCCATTGTTTCTCTACACCAAGAGAACTTCTGAGTGCTCACAGACTTTTTCAATGCATCTGCAACATTCTTCAAAGTGTCCACCTTTACCAGAAACACCCTTTTAGCCTCAACCATACATCTCACAAAGTGATATTGAACATCAATGTGCTTTGTCTTTGAATGATAAACATGGTTCTTAGCCAAGAAAATTGCACTTTGGCTATCACAATCTATCCTTATAGCTTGCTACACCAACCCCATACTTGAACACAATCTCTGCAACCAAACTACTTCCTTGCTTGCATGAGTGGCTGCCATGTATTCTGCCTCTATAGTTGAAAGAGCCACTATAGACTGTCTTTTACTCATCCAACTAATTGCACCTCCAAATAGGCTAAACACATACCCACTTGTAGATCTTCTTTGGTCCAGATCTCCAGCCCAGTCTGCATCAAAAAAACCACGAATGTCCAACATTCTTTCCAATCCTGGTCTTCCCTGGTAGCACAAGCCATAATCATTAGTGCCACGTAAATATCTGAAAACCCGCTTCATTGCTGTCCAATGCTCCTTCCCTAGGTTTGAAATAAACTTGATCAATACTCCTATTGCATGTGCAATGTCTGGTCTAGTATAGACCATTGCATACATCGAGCTACCCACTGCACTTGCATATGGAACACGAGACATATCCTCCTCTTCTTCTTGTGTCTTGCGACACTGTTCAACAGACAGCTTTACACCTACAGGAATCAGAACATTCACCAGTTTACTATCCTACATATTGAACCTCTGCAATATAGTCTCGACATACTTCCTCTTGTTTAACCAGAGCTTCCTCTTTTCTCGATCTATCTTAATTTCCATGCCCAAAATATAGTTTGCAACACCAAAATCATTCTTGTTGAATTTGGAGAACAGTTGGGTCTTCAAATCTTGGATAATTTCTTTTTCATTTCCAATCAACAGCATATCATCCACATACAAGACCAAATAAATAACACGATCACCAATTAATTTAAAATAAACACAGTGATCCTCCTTGCTTCTGGTGAAGTCAAGTCCCTGTATGTAGGTATCAAATTTCTGATACCACATCCTTGGTGACTGTTTTAACCCATACAGAGACTTCTTTAACCTGCATACTAGTTCTTTCTTCCCCCACTACAAGGAAAATACCCTCTAGCGGATGTTTTTGAGGAACCCCACAGAAAAATACCCCAGACGTCCATTTCTAGCGGAGGATCCTAGAGGAGGCTGGCGGGTGGAGGTTTTTGCGAATGTATTTCATCCGGTGCTCTTATCAACCTAAAACGCACCGATGCGTTCCATATGAAAAAGCACCAGTGCATTACAAAAATTGGCACACCGGACACTCTGCGCTCCATACACATAGGCCCGGTGCATTTTATTTTTGTAAAGAACCAGTGCTTTACATTTCGACCACACAGATACCACCCGGTGTGGAATAAATGAAACACACCGGGGCGCCCACAAAATGTGCCCACCGGTGGATGGTTAAATAAAAAAAATTACCGCAAAAAAATCGCATAAAACATTGGCACACCGGAAACAGTGCGCTCCGTACACACCCTCTCGGTGCTTTTAATTTAGCAACCGTGCCGATTCGTGTCATATCGTTAGCCTCGGTGCCTCATAAAAAGCACCCAGAACATAAACGAATCGGTGTCAAATGACTGAAACACACCGGGCTCCACGGCATTCCGGAAAAGGGTTTAAAACAAACAAAATTATGCCCAAAAAACCGCAAAAATCATTGGTTCACCGGGAACCATTACCGGTGCGTCCAGTTACTGTACAACCCTGCTGCGTCACATAGCCACGCCCCAACGCGTCATAAAAGCGAGCGGAAAATAAACTTCACGGGGCGGAATGATGGAAATGCACCGGGGCCCATAAATTCCACTCACCAGAATAGGGTTAAATAAAAAAAAAATTATGGCTAAAAAACTGCAGAAATCATTGGTTCACCAGACACTGTCACCGATGCGTCATGATAACATAGAGCACTGGTGCTTTACAAATACTCCACCCCGGTGCCTCCTAAAAGCGCGTGAAAACGTAAAGAGCCCGGTGCGTCATACATACAACACACCGGTACTCCAGAAAACATCCCGCGCACCAGAATAGGATTAAATAAAAAATTAAACCGAAAAGCTGCGGAAATCATTGGATCAGCTGAGCCACTTTGTCATGGTCATCATATTATTGTGAAACAGGTGCATTAAAATATGTCACCTTGGTACCTCCTAAAACGCCAAAGCAGAAAGAGCGGGGCGACATATAAAAACGAGTCTGCGGTAAAATCTGCGCACGGAATAAGGTTAAATAAAATAACAAAATTACGGCCAAAAAACCGCAAAAATGATTGGTTCACTGGACGTCGTTACTGGTGCGTCTCGTTACTGTAGGACATCGGTGAGTGACGGTTACGTCGCCCCGGTGCTTCCTAAAAGTGCAGGAAAATAAAAAGAGCCCGGTGCAGCATTAATACAACGCACCGATACTCCAGTAAAAACCTGGCGCATTGGAACAGGGTTGAATAAAAAAAAATTAAGGCCAAAAAACCTCATTTTTCACTTTTTTTAGTGCTACAGAGGTCTCAAGCACTAGTGCAAGTTATCCTTGCTTGAGCTGCACTGACATCCGTGCTCCGATTGCACTTATTGCATGCACTGCTGCTGTACATTGCCACCAATATCCAACTTGAATTTTATAAAATAGTGGACAAATTTTCTTTTTTAAATTGTACAGCCAATATGCCTCCTCGATAGGTAAATGTATAGGTATTTTTCTAGTTTTTCCATAATTAAACCTTTTAGCGGATTAGAATTTGAAAAAACCTTAAAATTAACCATTAAAAAAAAAAAAATTGTCGCGTGGTACGATCAAGCCGTTCGGCTCGCACTAGTTGCGGTGCTGCCTGTAAATTTACAGGCCGCATCGGTTTGCAATGCTGCCTGTAAATTTATAGGCCGCACCGCACCCGGTGCTGAAGACGTTCGCACCGATTCTGGGGCAGTACCGCAAGGTGCATGTGTAATTTTAAAATTTTTAAAAAGTGCGGTGCAGTCATTTACCAGGCTGCACCTTTGACAATGTTGAATCGTAGACACCCAGTGCATTGATGAACTTATCTGCCTCGGGGCACGTAAGTTTTTGGGTTCACCAGAATTGCGAATCGACATTGTCAATGGTTTGGGTTGGTAAACTGGTGCTGTGTATCCGCACCGGTTTCGGGGCAGATTCCAAAGGTGCACCATGTAATTCTAAATTTTATGATAAAGAGCAGTGCGCTCGGATACCTGGCCACACCGTACGAATATGTACGGTGGCAGGAGGGTGGTGTGTTGACTTAGCTATAAGCCCCGGGGTGTATAGTGAAGTCAGCGCACTGGCCTCCTGATACCGCACTTAGTGAACGGTGCGCTAAAAATATTTTCTGGAGCACCACTCTCGGTGCTTTTTATATCATTATGTGCACCATAGACGGTGCGTCTCTGGGTAGGGATGCACCATTACCGGTGCGTGACTGTGTTTTTGGCGCACCGTCCCTTGTTTTATTTATTTTTCAAAAAATATTTATATACGTATATTTGTAAATACATGTGTCATTTAATTAAAAAATTGTGTTTAATATGTCAATCATTCAGAGACATGAAAGGAGAGAAGAGCAGCAACAACAACAACAACAGGCGGAACAATATAACATGGTTCACTTGTGGGAGGCAAGAGAGAGGGAGAGAGATGTGTACCCTCGCCCTATTATAGCAGCGACATAGGGGCTCCTAAGGTAGGTAGGCCTCCTCAGGTTCTATGAGGAGGCTACTTCCCTAAAGTCCCATAGTGGTCTTTTGAGACATCTTATCCGAAGGTGGAATGCCCAACGACAGGCTTTCCAAGTTGGTATCGACCAGTGATACACGCCCACTAAGGAGGATGTTTATTTTATTACAGGGCTTTCGAGGAGAGGGGTGGATTTTCCCTCGTTCCCCAAGGTTCCAGCTGGCTGTGTGGTAGGGAGTCAGTTAGTTTACTCCCAGAGATACATTAGAGCAGAAATATTGTCTCCTTCATATTTTCAGGTCTCTGGAGGACAATTACGTATTGGTGTGTTTGGTGGTGAGGAGGTCTAGTGTCTATCAATTATCATTTCGACCATTTCGCCCAACACCAGTGACGGGAAATGCATTAGTTGCCAGCTTTTATATTATGTTGATTCTTTACTACAATAGCCATGACTTGTCAGGTGGTCTGCCATCTTTTTATGGCAGTTCTGTACAACATTAGATAGATTTCGTGCTCATGCACAAGGGAGGGTCAACTTCGCTTTTGCTTTAGAGCTTTTTTGTTTATTTTTTGAGAGGTTTCCAGAGACGAGACCTTCTGTTCTTCAGCATCCTCGTAAGCCGATGACTAAGGCACGTATGCATATGAGGGGGCAGATGATGCCCAAGAGGGAGGAGACTCTGTTTCCAGTGAGGATATCAGATGATGCACTGGGGTTGCTAGCCAGTGTTGATGAGCATCCCTTCATTATGGTCCCCTGTCCTTATGCGGGGTTGGATTGGCGAGGGTGTACTAACATCCTCTTCACAGATGATGAGCTGCCAGATGATAGAGGTAATATTATTGTTTTATTTAAATTTATTCTAACATTTTCTTTAACTTGTTTTTATTAAATTGTGTAATGAAAATTTCTAATTATTGTTGTGTACTTGTATATATTTTTCAGACATTCCTCTTATGATGGCGAGGAGATGTGGCCACCACCACCTGATCTAGTTGTGGATCTTGATGATCTTGATGCTGAGGATCAGCAAGAGGCCGGTGCAGATGATCAGAGACATGCTCCTGCTGGTGCACTGGCCCACGGTCGACGTATGAGCGATTCTAGATACAAGATGGAGTTGGGTGACCAACTCATTGCATTTCTTGTTGAGGCGGGCATCCTCCCCACTGATTTCACATATATAGAGGCCAATGATAGGCTCTTACAGATGTGGAGAGGCATGTTGCATGACATATACAGCATGATGCGCCATGTCGTAGGAGTTACGACAGCTTTTACGTGACTAACAAGGATTGTCGCACATTACGAGTGAGTCGCAGCACATGATGGATAGTCTGCGAGGCACAGAGTACCATCGATATCTCATGATCGTTCATGGCCTCGCGACACGCCAGATTTGCATGCAGAGCCTCCAGTAGCATCTACCACCAGTCATCATGGAGATGAGGCTCGATCATCAGCTGATCCATGGCATTTATATTACAGTTGTATATTTTTACCATTATTCAGTTATATGTATATATATATATATATATATATATATAATATGGTCCATGTATTTTATGTTCATTTTGCAGTTGTACTTAATTTACATGTTGGTGATCATCATTATGTGTATGTTGTTAGGTCATGTTAGATATGTTCATTTAATGTGCAGCTTGCAAATAGATGTGTATGTGATAGCATGAGATGTATATTTGATGTTTGTGTTGTACTGATGATGTTAATATATAATGTTAATTGTGTTTTGTTAGATGATCATGATCACAATGATGCAGTAAGCGATTTTGAATGTGTTTTTTAGTCAATATGATGTTTGTACAATGCTTATCATGAACATGATGTTTATTAATTAATTTATAAATACCAAATGATCATGATATTGTAAATTTGTAATATTTGTATTTGTAATTGTATTTAAAATTCTAAATTGTAATTGTAATGATATATATGTAAATTTCTAAAATTGTAATTGTAATCGTATATATGTAAAATTCTAAAATTGTTATTGCACGTGAAATTGTAAAATTGTAATTGTAATT
Source organism: Pinus albicaulis (assembly GCA_034641835.2). NCBI lineage: Eukaryota > Viridiplantae > Streptophyta > Pinopsida > Pinales > Pinaceae > Pinus > Pinus albicaulis. The sequence goes on from CM076577.1 coordinate 414,139,331, forward strand.
CTAATAATTGTAATTCTAATTCTAATTGTATGTTAAATATTTGTAAAATTTTAATTGTATTAATGTGAAATGAATTTATTAAAATTTTTAAATTTGTAAATTTGTAAATTTTAAATAATTGTAAAATAATAAATATAGAATAATATGATTTATTGTAACATAAGGAAATTTAGAAAATAATGCAAATAAATTCCTGTACTTAATTAGAATTATCATTATTTTATTATGATATTAGATACAAAAAAAAATTAATTTATACGGTATGCCATTGTTTTTGAGATCAAGTACATAATACCAAAATATCAAGTGAATTATTGATTTTAACATTAACACAATGTAATTACCAATTAATTCAAATTAATACATATTACATTAATATTTTGAAAAAAACTCATCTTAAAAAGTATAAATATTGATGAAATAACACATATTGTACCATAGCACTCTCGGTTCTCATCATGATCACCCTCATTATCTTCTAGCTCGCATGGCATGATAACACTATTGTTCTCAAAAATATGTTTTGATCTAGGGTCATGTGTCAATACGAACCACCAATCCTTATCCAACACATCTGGGTAGAAAAACACCTGGTTGCAGTGTTTAGGGAAAACATAGGGCTCCTTAGCTTCATCCCACATCTTTCTAGAGTTGATACATATCAGCCTACTATCGTGATCTTCCTTTACATTATTCCGATCAAAGGTGTCCCACCACTTGCACCTAAAAATAACACATTGGAAAGAAGAAAAACCCACTTCAATGACCTCTTGTATCTTTCCGACGTAACCTAACGTCTCTCTTACTAGTTGTTGATCACGGTGGCTAGATCGACTAGAATGATCGAACTCGACTTCCACTCCACAGTCTTGTGTGATGTTTCTAGCATCGGCATTTTCTGTGCGAAAATGGTGTCCATATGCCCACATAGATGGGAACAAATGCACCTATTATATAAAAAAAATTAAAAATCATATAAGTGTCATGTGTCTTATAAATAATAATCCAACAGTTACAATATGAAATGTAGATGTATTAATATAAGTTTCAAATTTACATATAAATTATTACCGAGTTGCTGCACCCAATCCCTATGTTTAGCGCATCCTCTTCAGCATGCAGGTAACGACCGGTAGCACCGTATTTCTCTCTAACTTGGTCAGCAACCCAACTGTTGGGGCATATTTTTGGCATATTATCCTTTAAATGATTGGGATAAGGCACGCTTCTACCATTCAACCGTCTGAATTCTTTGCTGTCACTATCCCATTTCATTCTTTTTTGTTCGTACAATGCGACCCACAGTAGTGTCGCTTCAGAATTGTAAAGAATGAATTTATTGATTGCTTCAATTTCTACATTCACTGATGAAATCAAACCAACATTATATAGTACTTAGAGATCAAAATATACATGATATTGAAGTTCAACATGAATATAATTAATTAATTTTTGTAAATTTTAAAAATTATAAGTCGCTTACTCTTTATCAAGCGCTTTTTTCCACTTGTTTGGAGCAACTCTCCTTCTCTTTTGTCTTCATCCAATTCATCGCTCTAAATCACCGCTCCTGGTCTGTTGTCGATCTGCTTGATGTACTCACTGGCATAGTAGAAAGACTCATACGATATGTACCCCTCTACCATAGACCCCTCGGGTTTTTTCCCTTTGTCGAACAAAACCTTTCAATTTTTTCATGTACCTCTCTAAGAAGAACATCCAACGATAAGAAACAACCCCAACTAATTCAACCTCATCTACTAGGTGGATTAGAAGATGAACCTGTAAGTACATGAAACTCGTCGGCAGTTCCTTCTCAAAAATACAAATAATCTCAACTATCTCTTGAAGCCACCGTGGAATGCTAGCCACATGAATCTCCTTTGACGTGATCCAACATACAAATGCAGATAATTTAGATATGGCACGTCCTAGGTCTTGAGGGAATTCATGTTTCACACACCAACGCACAAACAAAGGATAATGACACTGCAAAGTTATAAAAACGTGCAATAATATACAAAATTAGTTATGTTTTATGATCACCAGTGCATGGGATAAAATTTATTAATATAACAAATAATAAAATCATGCTTTTGACATTATACGTACTCTTAGAAGATTCAAATGGTCATGCGATTTCAACCCCGATAAATGGTCATCCACGGTGAAGCAACGCCGTAGTCAAGACCCATATGAATTTGGCACCCTCACATCCATTATAACTTCCTTTGCCAAAGATATATCATCTTTTTTAAAATCCATGGGACATCACCTTCTTTGAAAAACCATGAATTAGAGGGACCAATGCCTGCCTCTGATCCCGTACTTTCTAATCGTCTTGGCCAATATTTCTTTTTATTTTTTGAAGTAATAAGATCTTCCCTAACCGCCAATGTGTCACCTTGTTTCGATGATATGTGCCCCCATAAATAAGATGAAACATTTTTAAATATATGCATGGGATCTAATAAGTGCGCAATCTTAAGATGCTCCCAATATGGGATTTCATAAAAGATAGATTTCCTTTTCATCCCAATGGGCAATTTCTCAACATAGGTGTTGAAGAAATCTGGATCATCGAACTTAGGCTCCCCATTTGAACTCCTTCTCCTTCTGTCTCTCATATTCTCTAAGCCATTCAGCTGGTGTCAATATTGGAGGCCTTTAGGTTCTTTCTCGTTTACCATTGAAAGTGGGTGCTGCTCTTCTGTAAGGGTGTTGTTCTGGTAGGAATATCCTGGAGCAATCATACACTGGCTTTCGTAGGTCCTTGGACCATCTAGCTTTTAGAGAAGGTCCACAACATTTACATCCAAAATACCCTTTTGTTACAAGACCTGCGAGATTATATTTGTATACATTAATTAATATGCATGGCATGTTAAATACTATCATGAAGATCAGAACAAATGATATTACAACGAATTAAATAACTAATATGTGAAAGAATATTGTTACATTATATATAAACAAATCAATAAATTAAACATGAAATTTACCAGAGCAAACTCCTAAGCCTGGATAATCATGTGTCGTGTAAGCACATATGCCATACAACGTAAACCTCCTCTCTGCTGCGATGGGTCTTGATACATCGTATACATTTATCCCATCCCATAATTCCTTTAATTCATATACCAGTGGTTGTAAGAAGACATCCATATTCTTCACTTGTCTTCTACTAGGGACTATGAGAGCCAACATAAGATGTTCATTCTTCATGACAACCATGGGGGGATATTGTTATTGTTCACTACTACAGGCCAAATAGAATAGTTGGTGTTCTAGAGGGAATATGGGTTGACGCCATCCATGGCTATGCTGATTCGTAGACTTCGTACTTCATTCTTGAATTTTTCGGGCCATGTATCCTCTATATGCTTCATGGCTATTGAATCAGTTGGTATTCGCATAACTCCCAACTCACTTCTGTGTGAGGCATGCCATCCCTGCAACATAGCTAATTCTTTGCAACGAAAGAGCCTTTGAATCCTTGGGATTATAGGCATGTGCCTCAATATCTTAAAAGGAGGACCAGTACATGATTTACCCTTCTTTTTTGATTTATCATACCTGTCATGCCCACATTTCGGACACATCTCTTTGTCTGCATATTCTCCTCTATATATAATACAATCATTTGGACATGCATGATATGATATGTACTCAACACCCAACATTTTCAACAATTTTTTTGCCTCCTCGCAGCTACAAGGCAAGACATTATCACTCGGAAGAACCTTATCTTTGAATAACCTATAGTTGGTGATCATGGAAAACTATATTAATAAATGTACATTAATGTCGATATAATTATTAACATTCATAAAATTTAACATTTGTAATGTTCATTGCAGTGTATTGATTCTATTTCAAATTTATATATAAGGTCGGAAGTACTTTATGGTAACTTACCTCAAAAGTTCCGAGAAACATGCATTCGACAAGCCAAACTTTGCTTTCAAGTTGTATAGTAACATCGTTGTCCCCAATTGGGTAGACTTTGACTGACCACCAGGTCCAAAGAGAGGGGTGGTGGAAGAAAATTTAAGGCTTTCAAAAAAGGTGTCAGCAATATGAGCATCATCCCCTAGCTGATCATCATTTTGGAATGCATCTAACAACATTGTCTCCATGGCAGTCGTATCCCTTAAGTAATCATCCATACCAACCTCTATTTGATTGTCTCCATTTCCAGCTTGTGAAGAACTACTATTGCTGTAGTCATTCCTAATTGGTGAATCTGGACGTAGCGGGAATTGAATCGGTGGTTGATTCAACCATTCTTGGTATCATTCCTCTCCGATTTTTTCTCTTAATTCAGTCTTCTCTCGATTTGACATTGTTGTGGGGTGCAACGGATGATGGTAGGTAGGTCGTTCATCATCACTAGAATCCTAATAATTAAAAAAAAAAATGAACATGATTAGTACAAAATATTATGATATCAATTAGTAACCACGTTGACAATATTGCATGATTATAAATTGGTTTGACGTTGAAATAATTACATATTAATAAATATATATACCAAACAATTATAGTTATAATTACTATCATTGTCCCAGGATTGTGGCTAGAAGATGCAATATTGTTACAATTGGCAGGGTGAAGCGACTGTCCATTTTCATCTACCAAATGCGTCTTGCGGTATGCAGCTCTTGATAAGAACTTTCGATGTTTTGGAGCAGTACTTTGAATATAATTTTGTGCATCTGAACTCGATGATGAATCTGCATGAACCTGGAAATTTGTATACATTATAAATTTAATTAGGTTGTGCATGATTGACTACATGGATAAAAAACATACATAAATTCAATTAGACAGTGAAAAAATAAAACAAATCTGAAGTAAATATTACGTATCCACATCGATAGGGAGAACTCAGTGATGGAATTTGAGAAATATTATGGAACGAGCTGGATTTTGAAGAATTTTCCATTTCATATAATATATGATAATTTCTCCCTGCATTTGAGCAAAACAACAATAAACTTTGGTGCACAAACCTAAATGTAATTGCAGTGCATACTGTTCAGATAACTGCACCGGCGAGTTCTTTATTTTTCGCACTGGTGCGCTTTTGTAACAAGTAGCACCGGCGCGGTTGAATTAAACGACGCACCGGTAAACGAATAACCGCAATAAAAAAAAAAGCAACCCTATTTTCTTTAAGTGAAGAAAAAAGCGGTAAATTGAAAATTGGGCAGCAAAATATTTTCGAAAATCTAATTTCATAAAACATTTCTTTAAATACTAAACACTTTTCATTATTTCACTATTTTTGCAAAAAAAATCAGCCAAATATTTGCAGGATACATACCTGGAGAAAACAGAGCATGAGAGCACTGTGGAGCAGGGAAATATGTTTGAACAGAAGTATTCAGACAATATGAATTCCAAACCTCTGGTAATTCAAACCCTGTACCATAGAATTTTAAACGACGTGAGTAAAGTTTATTGTTTTTTTATACTTTTTTATACATTTTTTTTATGCAGTGAAATAAGAAATCAAAGTCTATTTTTTATTTTATTTTTTCTCTAGTTTTTTTATGAAGTAAAATACAAAATCAAATCTTATTGTTTTTTTAAATTTTTGTTTCTGTATTTTTTTACCTTTTCTGCAGTTTTCAAAAACAAAAATAAAAAAAGAAATCAATTTTTACAAACAAAACCCTAGATTCGTTTTGTTTCTGCCATTTTTTCTCTCTCTTTCTTTTCAATTTAGATTTATAGGGTTTTTGTACTCATAAGAAATCCAACCCACAGGACGACTTGCATAGTCGGATCCCAATCCATGTTTCCCCTTACGTCAATCTTATATATATATATATATATATATATATATATATATATATATATATATATATATATATATTTATTTATTTATTTATTTATTTATTTTTAATTTTTTTTTCAATTTTTTTTCATTTTTTTTTTTTTTTTTTTTTTTTGCGCCAATACGCCCTGCGTAACTTTGCGCACAACACTGGTAAAAAATAAAAAAACAAAATATGTTTTTATCAGTGTTCCATATGTAACATATGGCACTAGTGCACTATTACATTATGGCGCATCGCACAATGTGCTGTTTTAGAAAAAAACCATTTTACAAACATACCCTACATTATTTTTGTTTCTGCCCTTTCTTCTTCCACTTGCTATGATTTTAGAATTACGGTTTTTCAATTTATATTTATAGGGTTTGTATTGCTAAATATAAGCCTAAGACATGCAACCAACAAGAGGATCTGCATAGTCAGATCTCAATCCATGTCGGCCCTTGCGTAAATATATAAAAAAAAACATTGGTGCGCCCTTTCTGACAGAGTGCACCGGGGCGGTCGGTTATCATAGCGCACCGCGAAAGTACTGTCATAAAAAATTAAAAAAATATGCAGCCGATGCACTATTTCATTATGACGCACCACAAACGTTCAGTTTCGAAAAAAAATAAAAATAATAAATAAATAAATACAAACCTTACTTTCTTTTTGTTTCTCCCTTTTCCTCTTCTTCTTTCTGTAATTCATAATTAGGACTTTTCAATTTAGATTTATAGGGTTTTTATTGCTAAATATAGACCTAAGACATGCAACCGATGGGACGATTAGCATAGTCGTATCCTAATCCATGTCGGCCTTGGAATTATTTAAAATATATATATATATATATATTTTACGGTGCGCCCTATGTAAGGTAGCACACCGGTGCTCTGTTGTTTACAAGAGCACCAGATAAGTAATGTGAAAAAATAAGATTTTTTTAACGGTGCGCCATATGTAAAATATAGCACCGATTTATGCTAAAAAAACTAACACTAGACGATTTTTATTATTTTTATGATGGTTAACCGGTGCGGTCATTGACCTGTAATGCATCGGGGCTTCTTGTTGACATAGAGCACCGTACGGTGTATTATACTGTTTTTTCGGTGTGTTGTAAAGTCATGAACACACCGATGTCGGTGTGTTAACCATGAATGGCGCACCAGTTTTGTGATTTTTTATTTTATTTTATTTTTATTTTTATTTTTTAATTCAAAAGTTGACAGTTTATTTAAAAATATATTATTGACTGATATAATACAAGTTTGATATTGTTAAAGAAATGATTGACAAGAGATCAAGTAACAAAAATATTAATAACACATCAAGAAAAGCAAAAAATGCAAGTTCTTTGTAAAAATTTTCCAAAAAAAATATTTTTGAACTATATGTAAGTTTAAATAATATGTATTGTTTAATGTGTATCATGCAGAACCAAAAAATGACGAAGCTCTATAAGATTATTTCTGATCTAGGACCAGAAGAACGTATAAGCTTGATGGAAAAATTGCAAAAGAATGAATCGGGTACTAGAATGAAAAAATACTATCGATCCAATATGAGTTTACTGTTTTAGTTTTCATTAATAATATAATTAAAATTATTAGATAACATGTGTGAAAAAGTCTATTAATTCACCTCTGTTTAATGTTCTACAGGGACCAACAACTCAGAAAAGGAATGTTGTTCTAAGAAAAGAAAAACAATAGAACATGCAAATGAAAATGAATTGCTCCTTAGCTCATCTGGAGTGGTGTTGGAGGTTAACGAAAGGGGGAAAAACTTTTACAAATGTTTGAGGGATCTAGTGGAACGAATGTATAGACGTTCTTTCCACTTACAATACAAAAACCAAACCAGTGATTCCAAGAACCAGATTTTATGTAAACTACAGGAAGAGTATCCAGAGAATTGGTCAATGAGACATGTCAAACTTTTAATAGCAAAAACGTACAACAACAAAAAAGAATGAATGAAAAAGTAATATTCCTTTAAATGTTTGTCTAGAATTGTTTATAAATATCACTTTTGTTATACTTACTTTTCATATATCAATAGAAAAATTAAATAGTTTATTGTCATGTTACATTTTCAGAAAGATTATGAAAATCTCAAAAGATGAACGCGCTGATATCAGAAATATGCCAGTAGGAATGTCCAAAAAGGTGTACAAGGAGATGGTCAAATAAATGGACAAAATTCCATCGCGGGAGGAGCCATCTCAACAACAACGTGCTTCAAATGTAATATGTAATCATTGAATTTTTTGATCATTAGGTAAAATAAATAAAAAATTTAGCATTAAATATTAATTTTCAAGTATTTTCTTACAGAAAATAAAATAAAATGGAACCCATTCAGCACATAAAACAGGATGACAAGGAAGAAAAGGATTGATATCTAAGTTTGTGAGTAATTGTTACTTCCTTATAACAACTTAACTAGATTTCATTTTTGTATTTTTAAGTTGTTTTACAAAAATTATCATTGAATGTCTCCAAACAGGTGCTAACATACAAAGAAGAACCATCAGAGGAATTGATTGAAATTGGTTTAAATATGGGTTGTGCGTATATGTTGGCATATCTGAACTTAATTGTGGAATTTGTAAGCATCTATCGATCTTGTTTTACTTAGCTACATCTATAATTAATAGAAAAAATAAATCTTTTATATTAAATATATGATTTCTTATGGGGTATAAAACTTGGAGGAAACAAAGTATGGCACTGCGCCAACAGATCAAATCTTGAAAGATGGCATGTTACATGGTTTTGAAAGAATTTGTATAGTTTATGAGTCAATTGTTGCATTGGTACGTCATTTCTTTTTGATTTACATTGATGTATATTATTTAATATTGCAATTTTCATTATTCTCACCAATGTATATACACTCATTACAGTTTATTTTTATGTTTGTAGATGGAAGAAGGTGAAGAAGAAGAAAACAATCAACGTTGTGAACAAAACATTTTTGAAAATAACCCAAGTCATGGAAGTAGCTCTAGCAGTGATAGCAGTTCAAGCGAAGAATGATGATCACTATGTTTGGATATAAAAGCAAGGCATTGTACTATTTTTGGAAAAATGTCTGTGAAATCAGACATTTTCTTTAATGTAATGGACATAGTGTCCCAATTGAAAGATAAAGGGATACCAATAACTGTGTCATTTTGTATGACAAAGAATGTCTTATATATATATATATATAATAATAATAATAATAATAATAATAATAATAATAATAATAATAAATGTTTTAATTTATTCTATTGCATTCTCTATTGTCGCTATTGCGTTCTCCATTGTCGTTCTCAAATGCAGTAATAAAAATTTAATTCATATGAATATTGTTATAACATATATATGTGTCGACTTTTGATGAATAATAAATTTTAAAAAACCACAATAATTATGATATGATATAACAAATTAATCTAAACATCACATTCAAATCCATTAATAAAAAATTAATTAATATGAATATTGTTATAATATGTGTCGACTTTTGATGAATAATGAATTTAAAACAATCACAATAATTGCATTGCCACAGGTCGATGTTTCTAAAAAATACAAAATGAAAACCGGTGCGCTTGTATTATTAAGCGCACCGGTGCGTTTATACTACCTATTGGGACCGCACAAATACCAAAACCAATTAAAAATATCGAGGCGTTTGTGTGGTACGACGCTCCGGTGCGTTTATGTATCTATACGCACCGGTGATGTTTTACCGCCTATGAGCACCACACAAATATTAGTACCAATTATAAATTGCGGTGCGTCTATGTGATACTACGCACCGAGGCGTTTTTTCTGTCTGTACACATCGGTGCATTTGGATGACCACTAAGCACCACACGAATACTGATACCATTTACAAAGCTCGGTGCATTTGTGTGATAGTATGCACCAGGGCGTTTATGTGTCGACAAGCGCCAGTGCATTTGTATGACATATTTGCACCGCATGAATACCGATACCAATTGTAAGCCTCGGTGCATTTGTGTGATACATTGCATCAGGGTGTTTATATAAGAATATGTACTGGCGCGTTTATATGACCTATGGGCACCGCTCAAATCCCAAGACCAATTAGAACGGCCCCGTGCATTGTATCACCAACACTAGGCTCGGTGTTGTTATTTTCCTTAACGACCCAGTGCATTCTTGTTTGACCGCCCCAGTGCACTGTCTACCGACACGCACTGATGCGTTAAAACCTGATAAGAGAACCGATGAAAAAACATCTGTAATAACCTCTGGTCGCCCATTTTTTTTAGTTGTATTGAATTTCCGTTAAAAGCTCCGCCAAAACCTCCGTTACCATAAACAGATGTGGTAGCATATGTTTTTTTGAAAATTTTGGCCAATTTATAACACTAAAAACCTCCTTTATAACCTCCGCTAGAGGGTCTTTTCCTTGTAGTTCCCTTCACCATAAAGCCTTCAGGTTGTTTCATGTAGATCTCCTCTTCTAGATCCCCGTGAAGAAATGATGTCTTCACATCCATCTATTCTACCTCAAAATCAAATGCAACATCAACAGATAAAAGTAATCTAATAGAAGTAACTTTGGCAACAGGAGAAAAATTTCCCCAAAATCAATTCCCGGCACCTGGGAATAACCTTTTGCTACCAACCGAGCTTTGTATTTCTCCATTTTGCCTTCTACATTCATATTCTTCTTAAACACCCATTTGCTCCCGATGGGCTTCCTTCCAGCCGACAACTCCACCAAATCCCATGCCTCATTTTTATGCAAGGATGCCACTTCATCAACCATGGCCTCCTTCCAGAGTTTTCCATCCTCTGAATATACTGCCTCCCTGACAGTTCTGGGATCATCATCAGTTATAGTTAAAGCAAAATTTGAATAGAAAGTAGATGGACTATACCTTTTTGGTTGTCTTCTTTCTCGAGCTGATCTTCTCACAGCTGGAGTTTGTGGCTCTTCCTCTTCTGAGTCTTATTCTGTTGTAGATTCTGATTCATCCTCCTTTAGCACAAACTCTATCTTCTCAGGTTCCTTTGGTAGGACTTCATGCATAACAACATCTTTCACCTCTCTAAATACCACATCTCGGCTGTACACAACCTTCCTTGTTTTTGGGTTCCAAAGCTTGTAACCCTTTAAACCATCCTTATACCCAATAAAGATGCACCTTTCAAATTTATTATCCAACTTGGTCATTTTCTCCTTTGGAACATGTACATATGCATCACATCCAAATACCCTTAGATGTGAAATAGAGGGTTTCTTACCAGTCCATACCTCATGTGGAGTCTTATCCTCCAACGCTGATGAAGGTGATCTATTAACTAAGTAACATGCAGTCTCCACTGCCTCTGCCCAGAATTCTTGTCCTAACCCGGTACCACTGAGCATGCTTCTTGCCTTTTCCATCAGTGTTCTGTTCATTCTTTCTGCAACTCCATTTTGCTGAGGTGTGTATGGAGTAGTCTTCTGCCGTGATATACCACACTTCTTACAGAACTCTTCAAATTCCTTCTTGCAGAACTCCCCACCATTATCTGTCCTTAGCGCCTTTATCTTCTTCTCTGTCTGGTTTTCCACCAGAGCCTTAAATTCTTTAAATTTGTCAAAGACTTCAGATTTCTTCCTCAAGAAATATATCTATGTATTCCTTGAGAAGTCATCTATGAATGAAACATAGTACACATACTTTCCTAGTGATGGAACTGACACAGGTCCAAACACATCACTATGCACAAGTTCTAATATCTTGTTTGCCCTCTTAGCACCAGAAGGAAAACTCACCCGATTCTGCTTCCCATATACACAATGTTCACAGAAATCGAAATCCAGAGAACAATTAGACATACCTTCTACCATACCATCTCTATGCAGTATCCGAAGGCCCTTCTCTCTAATATGTCCAAGCCTTTGATGCCATAGCATGGTCTTTTCTCCAGAGACAGCTAGACTTTCCGTCCCACTTTCAGGAACCACAGAACTGTTACACCCATCAATAGTAGTGCTACCTTGTAGCTTGTACAGAGTTCCAGTCCGAACTCCCCGCATTAATACCAGTGCTCTCCGAACCATCTTGCAGGCATCTTTCTCGAACACTGTTTTTACACCTGCATCATCCATCTTGCTTACAGAAATCAGATTTCTGGCCAATGCAGGAATATGCAGAACACCAGTAAGTGTTCTAATCCTCCCACCTTGCAGCTTCAGCTTGATCTTTCCACGTCCGACGATTATGGCCTTCCTATCATCCCCTAGGAAGACATCACCACCATCATATTTCTCATACTCGCAGAACCACTCCCTATGGGGAGTGAAGTGAAAGGATGCACCTGAGTCAATCAACCATGACTCATGATCTACATGTGTATTTCAAGAAGAAGCCAAATACACATCCCCACCTTCATCCGAGGTGGTTTTTGCCTCTGCAGAAGGAGCTTCATCGGATCCCTTTCCTTTCTCAGGAGCTTTAGATCTGCATTCCTTTTTGTAGTGTCCTTCCTTTCCGCATTTCCAGCACATCTTTACAAACTTTCCAGGAGATTTAGATCTCCCTCTAGATTTAGATCTCCCACTCGAAACCCTATTCTTGTTTCTATTCTGGGACCTTCCTCGTACAGATAAGGCATCTCCATTCTGACCCTCCATATTTCTCCGTCTCATTTCCTCCGACAGCAAGGCTGAGACAATGTCATCAAAATTCAAGGTAGTTGTATTGTTACCTATTGCAATAACCAGACTGTCCCACGAGTCTGGTAGAGAGCACAACAAACTGATGCACTTATCTTCATCTGAGATTTTAATATCAACAGACGACAGCTGACTTACCATAGTATTGAAGGTGTTCAGATGCTCTGTCACCGAGTCTCCATCCTTCATCCTCAGGTTATACAGCTTTTTCCGCAGGAACAACTTATTCACCAGAGACTTAGATTGGTACAAAGTCCCAAGTTTTTCCCACAAATTCTTCGCCGTAGCTTCCCCAGATACATTCAACAATACTGAATCTGAGACACACAATCGTATTGTGCTCTTAGCCTTCCGATCCAGTTTCTTCCAGTCTTCATCTGACATCGTCGTTGGTTTAGTACCTGGATCTACCGCGATCCACTGATCTTTATCCACCAGCAGATCCTCCATCTTGAGTTTCCACAACTCAAAACTCTGACCATTAAATTTCTCGATCTCTATCTTTCCGCCGCTCGCCATCTTCTTTCACCGCAAGAATTGATCCCGCAGATCTCCCACTGAACAGGGTCTACCACAGGCCCGAGCAAAAAACCCTCAACAACAAAGGCGTCCCCTTGAAGCCGAAACTTGGCTCTGATACCAAATGTAGGTTTTAACCCTGAACAGAAATTATCTACACACGAATCTTATAACAGAAAATAAACAATAGCGAGAGCATAAAACATAAAACAGATAAACACAGAGATTTTCCCCTGGATCCCAAATTGGGACTACCAGCTTGATTTTTCATTATATTCCTTTTAGTGTTACAAAACATATATATACATGCCGAAGCATACATAAACCCCAATCCATTAACCCTGGATTAGAACATAACCGTAGTTCCCTTGACTGAATCTACAAAATACCAGGGGCCAAAAACCATCGTACCCCAAAACCATGGGCGGATCCGCCCACCGGAAAGAATATAACACAAACCCAACAATTTGTGGATGGTTGGTGAAGTTGGAAAAATAGATGAAATTCTATTTTTATAATATTGGGTGAAGTCTATTTATATATCGTCAATCTAAAAATAGAAGTGTCGATTATTATTAGCTCTTAATAGTAATACGAAAATAAAAATCAACTTATTCTCTTGGAGCACTTAATTTCATTGTACAGATTTGGAAAATCAATGGGCTGAAGGAATTACACAATTCCTAGGTTTACTGGTGGTTCATGCATGGAGGACTCAGTTAGAAATGAAGTGGCAAAGTTATGACAGAGTTGGAAGAGTATTTCATGGAGTTGTTATTCAGTTTAACTCAGTTAATGGAGTTAAACTCAGTTGAGCTAGTTGTATCTAGTCTAACTGAATGATACATTAGTGAGAGTGGAGTGAATTAATTAGTTAATTAATTCACAAATAATAACTCATTAATCAATTTAAAAATACAACAGTTAACTACAGTGCATGTCAGTTCTAGTGGAGACCCAGTTGAGAGATAGGTGAAAGGGCAAGATGGACTATCCATTGTGACTATAGTGATGCATCGATTGCACCACACACACATTGGAGTTGCCAATGAGGATTGCGCAGTCAAGGCAAGGGTAATTCGAATTCATTTAGAGCTATTCTTCAGCGGGGATTTCGCAGTGGAGGCAGGCTATCAAGTGGCAAGAAATTGGTGCATGGATTTGCAGATTTCTTCTGATTAGTGTGTGACGATTGATTGTACTGAGAGCTTGATGTACTAAGTTTTGTATGAGATTTTTACATGATCTCCATGATACATAATATATGATATTTTGGGTTTTCAGCTTCAGGATTTCCTGTTAAACAATTGTATTATGTGCAATTGTTTTTATTTGCTTCATGTGTTTCCAATTGATTTTAATTTCCGCAAAAAATTAACAGTGGAAGGATTCTGTATTTAGCAAGAAGATAAATATTGTTAGATCAGGAGAATCTAGATATATGCATGCTTCTTGTATATAATTTCTACATGGTATCAAAGCAGTGTTAATTATTGAATATTGCAATTGTGAAGAATTGTTGAGTTTGTGCTAGTGGACAATTCGAATTTGCTTCATAAAATTCTTCATGCGACAGTTGAGTATACATTGAAATGTCTTTCAATGGGTTGCGGTTGGAGTATGCCCTTGATGGGAGCTCGAATTACATAGCCTTAAAGGATAGGATGGAGGCAATGCTGGAGGATAATGGACTGAAGGAGTTCATCGATAGCAATGTTCCTAAGCTTGGACCTAGCGATGCTACATTACTTGATACATGGCAAAAGAAGATACCAAAGACAAGAAGAATTCTGTTGGAAGGTGTGAAGGACCATATTGTGTCCAGCCTTCACGGGAAAGCCACTCCATTTGCAATGTGGAAGGCTTTGACAGATTTTTTCCAAAGCAGCAGCGACTAGAGGAAGTTAGCACTGAAAGATAAGCTAAGAAAAATAAAAATGGAGAAGGGCAACAGTATTCCAAAATATCTCACGAAGTTTGTCCACTGTAGGGATGAACTGGGAAGTGTGGGGATTACTGTTGATGATGAAGACTTGGTGAGATTGGCTCTCCTTGGGCTTCTGAAGAGTTGGCATAGCTATGAAGACTCTATCAATGGACGGGAGAAACTGTCGGGATGGGAGCGACTTTGGTCGGATATTGTGCAGGAGGAGATAAGGCAAGGTACTAGGGATGGCTCTTCATCGAAGAATGAAGATGAAGACAATTGCGATTTGGCTACCAAAGAAAGGAAAGGAAAGGGGAATAAATCCCATTCAAAGTCTGAAGCTAAAGGCAAGAAGCAGGATTTGTATAGGGTGAAGTGTTTTCACTATCACGAACATGGGCATTTCGCCACTAACTGCCCACAGAAGAAGAAGAACAAGAAGGCTGCTACAGCTGCAGCTGGAGAGGCCTTAGCCTCGCAATTTGAACTTGAATTCTATTTGATCACATGATTGTTTTCAAGCTATATGGGATCAGTGTGATATCTTGAGAGTGGTGCGTCTTTCCATATGACGGGAGACAAGGAGTTTTTTAGTGACTTGAAGGAGAAGGACCTTCAAATGCATATAGAGATGGGTGACGATGGTCGATACAGTGTGACCGACATTGGGACCATTACTTTTGAGATAGAGTCAGGCAATCCATTTATGTTGAAATACGTTATGCATGTTCCAGGTATGAAGAAGAAATTGGTCTCGGTCTCAATGTTGGAAGACAAAGTTTATGACTTTTTTTTTAGCGATGGAAAAGAATTCCTGCGACATAAAACAACGGGTCAAACTAAGAGGATAGGGATTTGAGTTAAGAATCTATACAAGCTGGAGGTAGATGGCTGCACTGCAATGATGGGAAAAGCAGAAGAAGTGGTGAGACAAGATGAGGGTGAATTATGGCACAGGAGATTGGGTCATCTTCACCATGGCGCTTTGAAGATTTTGCAGCAGATTTCTACTGGACTTCCCAAGGGTACTCTTGCACAGTCAAATTAGTGTAAGGGATGTACTATGGGTAATTTTGTGAAGCCACCTTTCATGAGAAGGAGAATCGTGCTTCGGTGATCCTGGAGAGAATTCACACAGACGTGTGTGGACCTTTCTTAGTTGCTTCAACAGAAAAACACAGGTATTATGTTATATTTGTTGATGAATATTCTCGTAGATGCTGGATATTCTTCATGCGGAAGAAGAGTGAAACATTCTCAAAGTTCTGTGAGTTTAAAGCATTGTTGGAGAAGGATTTGGGGAAGCAAGTGAAATCTCTACGGAGCGATAATGGTGGTGAATACATCTCGGGCGAATTCAAAGAATTCTGTAGAAAAGAAGGAATTTGAAGAGAACTCATAGCGCCTCATAACCCACAACAGAATGGGGTCGCTGAGAGGAAGAACAGAACGATCATGGGTGCTGCATGAGCGATGCTGCATGACCAGGGCCTACCGATGCACTTGTGGGCGAAAGCATGCAACGCTACGGTTTATGTGCAAAACCATTGTCCTCATAGAGTACTTGGCATGAGTACACCTAAAGAATCTTTTACTAGTAAGAAGCCTGATATTTCTCATTTGAAGATTTTTGGCTCATCTGTTTACATTCATGTGACAAAGGACGCAAGGAAGAAGCTGGAGCCGACTGCAGAAGTTGGTATATTTGTAGGGTACATAGAAACACCCCATAATTATCGTGTGTATTTTCCAGATAGTCGGATGACTGTGGTGCGACGGGATATAAAATTCAATAAGGTGAAAGCCACGAAGTTGTCACTTGAGAGGGATCTACACTTGCATGCAGAGGAGGAACTTCTTGTTCCCAAAGATGAGCCTCTAGATGTGGTTCAGCCACAGGAGGAGATTCATGGAGTGGAAGAGTCCACTCATGCAGAACCAAACATTAGACAAGGTAGAAAGCATACCACAGAAGCTGAGAGATTGAAGCTTGATGCGGCACAAAAACTAGGAGTCCCTACATCACAACGCAAACAGAGACAGTCACCTGACCGATTTACTGGATACATGGCTCTGATGAGAAAGTGTATCGTGACAGAGCCATCTTCTTTTGAAGAAGCAGTGCAGGAGCCCACATGGGTAGATGCCATGGTGGAGGATTATGAATCCATTGTCAGAAATAGTTCTTAGGAGATTTTTCCAAGGCCAGCGGGTAAATCAGTTATAGGATCAAGATGGATCTACAAGGTAAAGCAAGCTGCAGATGGGAGCGTCGAGAATTATAAGGCAAGATTTTTTGCCCAGGGCTTCTCATGGATCAAGGGGATTGATTATGAAGAAACCTTTGCACTTGTCGCATGGTATTCTTCCATAAGGACCATCCTTGCCCTCTTAGCGCAGATGGGTTGGCACATTCATCATATGGATGTGAAGACTGTGTTCCTTAATGGGATCATTGAGGAAGAGGTGTACATTAAGAAGCCTGAAGGATTTTAGATCTTCAATAATGAGTCGCATGTGTGCAGGCTCAAAAGAGCGTTGTATGGGCTAAAGCAAGCACCTCGTGCTTGGTACACACGGATCGACAGTTATTTCACTGGACTTGGCTTCACCAAGAGTGAGGCGAATGCAAACCTATACCAAATTGTGGTGGAGGGTAAGATTTTAATCATCGTTCTTTATGTTGATGATTTAATACTAACGGGTGATGAGCAGTTAATACACTCATGCAAGGCATATCTTACAAAGGAGTTTGAGATGAAGGATTTGGGCCTCCTTCATTATTTCCTTGGATTGGAAATATGGCAGTGGGAAGGTGAACTGTTTGTGTCTCAAGGAAAGTATGCTTGGGAGATACTTGAGAAGTTTCACATGCAAGGTTGCAAGCCTATCGACACTCCTCTTCTAGGAAATTGGAGGAAAGAGGATGCTAATTTGGCAAAGGTAGTGGATGCCACTGTTTATCAACAATTGGTGGGTTCGATCATGTATTTAGTTAATACAAGACCAGACATATGCTATGCAGTGAACCAGATTTTACAAGCGATGGTTAAGCCTACCAAGCTTTTTTGGAAGGCAGGAAAGCATGTCCTGAGGTATCTTAGGGGCACATTTGATTATGGCTTACGGTACAAACAGACGGATGAGGTGAAGTTGCATGGCTTCATGAATACAGATTGGGCAGGCAGCCCAACGGACAGAAAGAACACATCAGGAGGGGTTATCAGTATTGGATCTACGACAATTTATTGGTACAACAGGAAACAAAGATCCGTGGCACTCAGTTCAGTGGAAGCAGAATACATGGCAGCAAGTCAAGCTGCATGTGAGGCTATCTGGATAAGGAAGATCCTGATCAGTTTGTTCGGTTCACATTTAGATCCTACAGTGATACATTGTGATCATTAGAGTTGCATTAAACTCTCGAATAATCCTGTGTTTCATGATAGATCTAAACATATTGATATCCGGTATCATCATATCAGAGATTGTGTGCAGCGGAAGATCATGTTGCTTCAGTACATTCCTACGGAGGATCAAGATGCATATATTCTGACGAAGACGCTCGGCAGGAACAAATTTGAATACCATAGAGGCAGGATCGGGGTGAAGGATAATCCCTATCATGTTGAGAGGGAGTGTTGATATTCAACAAGATAATGAGCTTAGTGAAAATGAGTCGCTGTCACTAAGTGGGCCCGCAGGCTATTTTTAGGTGCAAGTCTATTTTTAGACTATGTCTATTTTTAGACATGGTGATCATATTTCAGAAGTTGCAGGATGCTATTTGTGGATGGTTGGTCAAGTTGGAAAAATAGATGAAATTCTATTTTTAGAATATTGGGCGAAGTCTATTTATAGATCGTCGATCTAAAAATAGAAGTGTCGATTGTTATTAGCTCTTAATAATAATCCGACAATAAACAACAACTTATTCTCTTGGAGCACTTAATTTCAGTGTACAGATTTGGCAAATCAGCGAGTTGAAGGAATTACGCAATTCCTAGGGTTTACTGGTGGTTCATGCATGGAGGACTCAGTTAGAACTGAAGTGGCAAAGTTATGACAGACTTGGAACGAGGGACTAGATGGAGTTGTTATTCAGTTTAACTCAGTTAATGGAGTTAAACTCAGTTGAGCTAGTTGTATCTAGTCTAACTGAATGATACACTAGTGAGAGTGGAGTGAATTAATTAGTTTTTTTTTTTTTTTTTTTTCCCTCGTTTAGACTAATCCTAATCTTCCCATTTTGTCTCCTCCCATCCCACCCACGGGTTTCGAACCGGTGACCTTGCAGAACGGAGTGCCTTAACAGCGCACCCCATCACCGACTGCTCTACACCACGTGGGCGAATTAATTAGTTAATTAATTCACAAATAATAACTGATTAATCAACTGAACAATACAACATTTAACTACAGTGCATGTTAGTTCCAATGGAGACCCAGTGGAGAGATAGGTGAAAGGGCAAGATGGACTATCCATTGTGACTATAGTGATGCATTGATTGCACCACACACACATTGGAGTTTCCAATGAGGATTGCGCAATCAAGGCAAGGGTAATTCGAATTCATTCAAAGCTATTCTTCAGCAAGGATTGCGCAGTGGAGGCAGGCTATCAAGTGGCAAGAAATCGGTGCATGGATTTGCAAATTTCTTCTGATTAGTGTGTGATGATTGATTGTACTGAGAGTTTGATGTACTAGGATTTGTATGAGATTGTTACATGATCTCCATGACACATAATATATGATAGTTGGGGTTTTCAGCTTCAGGCTTTCCCATTAAACAACTGTGTTATGTGCGATTGTTTTTATTTGCTTCATGTGTTTGCAATTGATTTTAATTTCAACAAAATATTAACAGTGGAAGGATTTTGTATTTAGCAAGAAGATAAATATTGTTAGATCAGGAGAATCTGGATATATACACGCATCTTGTATATAAATTTTACACTTCCTTACAACTACAAGTTTTTGCTTTCGGAGTATGCTTGTCCTTACAAGTCTTCTTAGATGCAGTGAATGTTTTTTCTAGGTGAGATGTGCCATCCATCCTCTTCTTCAATCCTCATTCCATATGCCATCAGCACTCCACATAATTCATATTTTCTAAGATTGGTTAGATTCGAACTATATTCCAAGAAAAATACCTTTAGGTTGAATATTGCTGGCAAGGTTCTAAGGATCTTTCAGACAACAATTTTCATGTCGACAGGTTCTTCCAAACCTTCCAATGCATTTTTTATTTCATCAAAGTGTTGTAAGTATGCATCAATATTTTCATCTTCCTCAATTTTGAGTTGCTCAATTTTTTCCCTGTAAATTTGAAGCTTTGATTCTTTCACGTTTGAGTCACCCGCATAGATATTCTCAAGCTTGCCCCATACTTCTTTACCAGTTTTGCAACTCAGTACCTTAAGATAGACAATTTTGATAAGCCCAATTTTGATAAGCCCAATTCACAATGATTTTCTTGAACTAGAGCAATCACCCGATCACACTATTACCTGCAACCCAACCATAACATTATCCAACAATGACACTTATACCTCCCAACAATGCCTCTCCAACTCTAGGCAGATTGAATCTTTTACAACTTTACAATGATGATCTTTACAATACTGAATTTTGACACGACATGATAATTGACTTGACACTGCTTTTTTAAAAACTAGCAGTTACTGAGGTATTGTTGTGCTTGCTTCAAGTAATGGTACTTTGGCGTTGCATTGTCCTTCTATTATGTGTCTGAGTTGTGCTATTGTGTCCTCCTTCCTACACATGCATTAATGAACAAGACCCAAACTAATATACAAAAAAATACTTACATTGTCCTGCAGAAACACATGTCAGAGATGATATTCAAATTAAAATTTAAACATTAATCATACATAACTTTTTGTAGCAGACTTACCCTTGACTGTTGATGTGTTGTCCTTACTGCAGTGATCTTTGAATGCATATTTTTCTTGCCTTCTAGAAGCTCGATATTGAATCTGTTGTATCTATGTAATTTCATATCTCCAAGGTCTGAAATTGCGCCCTATGGTAGCCCTATGAGTATTGTTTCCAACCTCGCAGGTCTGATCAATATTGGACTCTTAAAGAAATAGCTATGTCCAATCTCCTATGATGGCTTGATTATAGACTGGTTCAGTAGAGCAAAATTGTACAAAGTGCCACGTGTCACTATTTCAACCTTCGGTCCAAAAAATGATATCAAACAAACTAAAGTCCGTCCTCTTTCTGTCACTTCTTACGAAATTTGAATCCAATGCACAAAGAGAAAGTTATGACGATTTTCCCAAGGTCACTTGTTTGACATGAAATTCAGAAGCCTGCAAAATCCCTAACTTCCTCAGATCATATCTCCGAAAATATAGCGAATGAATACCTCAAATTCGGTCATGAGCTTCATCAATATCTTGGCTCAAATGGGCTTTTTTTCAACATCTGAAGCTTCGCAGAAAAAACTTTACAGTGATAATTCCATGATGACATGTTTTAAGTAGCGAAATCCTTGCCTGAGGAGGATATGAGGGTCACAATTTATGTAAATCCTTAGGTTGAGAGGGTCTTCAACAAGTGAAAATTGGAGGGATTTTAGGAGTTTACAAAATTATTAATTATTGACTATTTAATGACCACAACCAATGATTAGTGTCATTCCACAACCCCATGGGGTTTTAGCCCACTCACTAGGGTTACTAACTTCAAACACGAAGACCTCTGAAACCGTGAAGATCTCTGAAACCACCTGAGAGGTTTTGTAGCTATATGGCAATGGCTACCAGCATCCTTGACTCTGAGCCTTCTAGCTATGAGGAGGCAGCTAGCCAGCAGGTCTGGAGAGAGGCCATGCAGGAGGAGTATTCTTCTATCATGAAAAATGATGTTTGGGAGGTGGTGCCGAGGCCTGAGGGCAAATCTGTGGTTACTTCCAGATGGCTTTACAAGGTAAAGCATGCTGCAGATGGCAGCATTGAGAAATTCAAAGCGAGGTTTGTGGCTAGAGGGTTCTCCCAGGTAGAGGGAGTTGATTATGAGAAGACCTTCGCTCCCGTGGCTCGATATACTTCGATCCGCTCCATTATATCGATAGCAGCAGAGATGGGTTGGAAGATCCACCAGATGGATGTGAAGACCGCATTTCTCAATGGCTTCATACAGGAGGAGGTGTACATTGAGCAGCCAGAGGGCTTTGAGGTGCATGGGAAGGAGTCCCATGTGTGCAGACTGAAGAAGGCCCTTTATGGCCTGAAGCAAGCTCCCAGAGCTTGGTACTCCAGGATAGATACTTACTTGCAGAAGATGGGTTTCACAAAGAGTGAGGCAGATCCGAACCTTTACTATATTGTGATAGGTGAGAAGCCTCTCATTCTGGTGCTGTATGTGGATGACTTAGTCATTACAGGTGCAGAGAGACTCATAGAGCACTGCAAGAGAGATCTTGCGGCGGAGTTTGAGATGAAGGACATCGGCTTGATGCATTACTTTTTGGGTTTGGAGGTGTAGCAGGAGGAGGGGCATTTCTTCCTGGGACAGGGGAAGTATATTGTGGACATCCTTGGCAGATTCCACATGGAGGATTGTAGACCCATGTCGACACCGATGATCACCAACTGGAAGAAGCTTCATGCTTCGGATTCCGAGTTGGTGGATCCCACATTGTACAGACAGGTGATTGGTTCCTTGATGTAGTTGGTCAACACTAGACCAGATATTTGTTTTGATCAACACGATGAGTCGGTTGTAACCCGAGCCTAGGAAGTTCAGCAGGTATTCTAAAGCATTTCTGCCGGTACTTGGAGACCGGTGGATTATGGTAGGACTACGGGCGGGGGATGATGAGATTGCGAGTTGTTGGGTCCCCGATTAGACAGGTTGTGCTTGATAGGAAGAGCACTTCGGGGAGTTTTTGTTGGGTTGGATTCGTGATGAGTGTCATGGTTATTAAGAAAGCAGTGGTAACATTGAGTTCATCAACGTATATGGCAGCCAGTCTAGCTAGATGTGAGGCCATCTGGCTTCGCAAGATGTTGTTTGGCTTATTTGGTCAGCCGTTGAGACCTTCAGTGATTTACTGTGATAATCAGAGTTGCATTAAACTCACGGAGAATCTAGTATTTCATGACAGGTCAAAGCATATCGGGATCAAATATCACTTCATTAGAGACTATGTTCAGAAAGGAGCTGTAAAGCTTGAGTATATTCCCACTGATGAGCAGGTTTCAGATATTCTTACCAAAGCCTTACCACGGGGCAAGCATGTCTACTTCAGAGACAAGATGGGTGTGGTGAGGAACACCTTCCTCGGTAAGAGGGAGTGTTGAAATTTGGTACCGGAGGACAGGTGGTTCCCTAAGGCTTTGATCTTTGGCCTAGGGAAAAGTGTCCAAAAGAATTTAAATTTTCTCCTAAAGTGACTTTATAATTTTTATAAAGTCAAATCTAATTTTAAAGTGACTTTAAGTGATAAAGTTACTAAAGTGACTTTATAAAGTTATAAAGTCAAATCTAATTTAGAAGTGACTTTAAGTGATAAAGTTACTAAATTCTAATTTTAAAGTGACTTTAATAAAGTCAATATAAAATTAGAAAGGAAAAGTGACTTTGGAAATAAAAGACTAAGTGGGTCTTTATTAAAGTGGGGTGAATTAAAAAATAAAAAGTGAGATTTAAATGAGCATTTAATCTCAGCCCTAGATCTCAATCTATCTCAGCCATTGGATTTAGGGATTCCCCAAAAGTCACTTAGGGTTAGGTTAAAGGAGGAAAAGGAGGAAAAGGTCATTCATTCTTTCATGAGCAGATTGAGAGAAGGAGAGCAAGAGAGCAAGGGAGATTTATGGGCAGTGAGGAGAAGGAGACAGCAGCATGGCACACATTCCAAGGCAGCAGTTCAGCAAGTCCGTACAGCAGAGTTTGGCACACATTCCAAGGCATATTTTGGCACAATTTTCTAGAAGGCCGTACAACAGCCTTTTGGCACGATTTCCAAGAGGCCGTACAGCAGTTTCAGCACAGATTTCGAGGCAGCAAAGGGGCTGTTTTATTTGGCACGAATTTCTAGGCAGGCCGTACAACAAGTGGCTGTACCTTTGCACGGAAATCGAGGCAGATTTCGTACAACAAGTTTCTGCTATCTTTTGGCACGAATTTCGAGGTCCGTACAGTGAGTTGTGTTGTTTGGCCGCAGTTGCGAGGTGGCGATGCAATTGCATTTGTGCAGATTTTGGGCACGAAAAACAAGGGAAATCCGTACAACATTATTGATGTTCTGTTTCTTTGTTTGCATTTTCCAGGAGTAGAGTGATTAAGCACGGAAAGCAGGATAAGTTGTAAAGAGTTACTTCTTTGATTTTTTGCTGAATATTTCTCTCCTCTGTAAAGCATTTTTCCAGAAATAAGAAGGAGCTTTATTGGTTTCCCAGGTTATAGAGGTTTTTCAGAGGTCACCTTGACCAAAAATTACTTTGTGTTATGATGTGTTGAATGGTACATTTATTCTCTTTAATTTTTTATTTCTGCATTTACAGCATTCTGAAAAAATTTCCAGAATTTGTGTTTTCAGCAAAATTTATTTTCCAGTTATTAAATGTATGGATATGGGAAAGGGCATTTAATTATTTTGGAGTAATAAGGCGAAAACTGAAAACCGGGGTGGGAAACTATAAATTTCTACATGGTTTTCTACATGGTATCAGAGCTTGAGTGCTGAAAGGCAGTTTGGGACAGCAAGGAGGAAAATTACAGCCTGCTGATTTTTCACTCAGAAAATTCCAACAAGCTGATTTTTCACAAACAACAGTTTTACCTTTACTACAACAGTGCTATTTTTCAGTTTTAGGACAGCAGGATGTCTTTGGGACTGAGGGTGGAGGATAGGTTGGATGGGCATTCCAATTACAGCATTTGGAAGGAGAGAATGCAAAGTATATTTGAGGAGGCAGAAGTCTGGGACATTATGGTGCATACCACACAGAACCCTGTGAATGTGCCTACTGATGCTACTTAGTTGGCAGCATATAATAAAAATAACAACAAGGGTAAGAGATTGATTCTAGACAGAATCAAAGACCATTGCATTCCTCATGTGAGAGGGAAGAGAAATGCTCATGAGATGTGGACAGCATTGTCCAATCTCTACCAGAGTACCAATGAGAACCGGAAAATGGTCCTGAAGGAGAAGCTGAAAACCATTAAGATGGGTAATGATAGTGCAGCTGGATATCTCACAAAGATTACTAATGTGAGAGATGAGTTGGCAGCGATTGGAGAGGCCATTCCACCCACTGAGTTGGTGCGGATTGCAGTGAATGGTCTCCCCCGTTCATGGATGAACTTTGCTGATGGGGTTTGTGCATGTGAGACCTTTCCCACATGGGAGAGGTTTTGGGATGATTGCATTCAGACAGAGATCAGGAAAGGTCAGCTTGGGGCAGCCAAGCCAGTTGAGCAGGATGAGGATGTAGCACTGTTGGCAGGACGAAAGAAAGGCAAAGGGAAGAAGCAGGCTTCCACAAGCAATGGTGGGGGCAAAGGCAAAGGTAAAGGTAAACAGGATAACACACAGAAGGACTATTCCAAAGTGAAGTGTTGGAATTGTCAGAAGATGGGACACTATGCAGTTGTGTGTCCGGAGAAGAAGAAGAAGAAGGGGAAGAACCAAAGCATGGCAGCTTCAACAGAGGTTGAGGACTTTGCAGATCATTTTGACCGGGAGTTTGGGTTCACTGTGTGTAAGTCCTCTAGTGCGGGATTATCTGCCATAGAAGTTCAGAGGGAGCATGCATTTCCCTCGATTAGCGGAGCATCTTCGGGTATCTGGTATGTGGACAGTGGGGCTTCACGTCACATGACAGGAGTCCGTGAGTACTTCTCAGAGCTTTCAGAGAGTGGCACCGATGTAGAGGTAGTACTCGGTGATGACAGAGTTGTTAGAGCAGTCGGTGTGGGAACATTGACATTTCAGAGGGAGTCCAAACCTCCCTTGAAGGTGTCATATGTTCTTTATGTGCCAGGGATGAGGAAGAACCTCATATCCGTCTCAGCTTTGGAGGACAGAGGATATGAGATACTATTCAGGGGAGGACAGGTGTTGATGTATCCCAGGGGCACTCCAGCTGATTCAGCTAGAGTGATAGGTGTACACCATGCAAAGGTGTACAAGTTTGCATTTCAGTCCCTTTTGGCATTGAGCAGTAGTACCGACAGCAGAGCTAGCAGTTCTGAGCAGTGTGAGATTTGGCACCGCAGGATGGGGCACATGCATCATGGAGCCTTGAGGACTGTGCGGGAGATCACTACAGGTGTGCCAGATTTCAGTACTGATCACTTTGATACTTGCAGAGGATGTGCGATGGGCAAGTTTGCCAAATCCCCTTTTCCCAGCAGTGACAGCAGAGCGACCGGGATACTTGATTTGATTCATTCCGATGTGAGCGGTCGGATGTCTCATGTTTCCTTGAGTGGATATGAGTACTATGTGTTATTCATTGATGATCACTCCAGGAGGACCTGGATTTATTTCTTGAAGACCAAGAGTGAGGTCTTCAAGCGATTTCAGGAGTTCAGAGCTCTTGTGGAGACACAGACAGGTCGGAAGATCAAGTCCCCGAGGTCGGACAATGGAGGAGAGTACACCCTCAGAGAGTTTGTTGACTATTGTGCGGAGGCAGGCATTAGGAGGGAGTTCACTGTTCCTTACAACCCCCAGCAGAACGGGGTTGCGGAGAGGAAGAACAGATCCATCGGAGGGGCCGCCAAAGCCATGTTACATGATCAGGGGTTGCCATTGTTTTTGTGGGCAGAGGCCTGCAACACAGCTGTTTACTTGTAGAACAGGAGTCCGCATCGTGCCTTGGGGCACATGACTCCGGAGGAGGCTTTTTCTGGGAAGAAGCCTGATATTGGTCATCTTCGTATCTTTGGGTGCATTACATACTCCTACATACCCAAGGAGAAGAGGACCAAACTAGAGCCCACCGCAGAGAAGGGTATATTTGTGGGCTACAGTGAGACCTCCAAGGCCTTTCGGATTTACATTCCTGCGCAGAGGAAAGTTGTTGTCAGGCGGGATGTGAAGTTCGAGGAGGACAGGGCCCTTAGGAGGTCACGGGAGTTAGAGTATCTGGATCAGCCAGACCCTCAGCAGCAGTTGAGTCAGTCACAAGGATCCAGTGGGCAGGGATCAGGAGGATCCGGAGGTACATCTATGATGATGTCAGGTCCGTCAGTGGGGAGTGGCTCGCAGAGTCAGAGGGGTGGTGCTATGGGCAGCACGCAGAGCAGTCCACAGAGCAGTTCACTGGGGAGTCCACTAATGGACAGTTCACACGGTACCTCAGCATCTACAGGTTCAGGTGCAGGCAGGAGGACAGCAGACAGACAGTCAGGAGTTCAGGCTCCTGATGTTGAGGAGGAGGAGTTTTATTCTCCGGCGGGAGAAGTGCACTCAGGGAAGAAGAAGCCCAAGTGGCTTCAGGACACCTTGAGAGATGCCACATCTGTTGCTGAGCCTAAGAGGCCGGTCAGAGAGAGCAGACCACCTGAGAGGTTTTGTAGCTATATGGCAATGGCCACCAGCATCCTTGACTCTGAGCCTTCTAGCTATGAGGAGGCAGCTAGCCAGCAGGTCTGGAGAGAGGCCATGCAGGAGGAGTATTCTTCTATCATGAAGAATGATGTTTGGGAGGTGGTGCCGAGGCTCGAGGGCAAATCCATGGTTACTTCCAGATGGCTTTACAAGGTAAAGCATGCTGCAGATGGCAGCATTGAGAAATTCAAAGCGAGGTTTGTGGCTAGAGGGTTCTCCCAGGTAGAGGGAGTTGATTATGAGGAGACCTTCGCTCCCGTGGCTCGATATACTTCGATCCGCTCCATTATATCGATAGAAGCAGAGATGGGTTGGAAGATCCACCAGATGGATGTGAAGACCGCATTTCTCAATGGCTTCATACAGGAGGAGGTGTACATTGAGCAACCACAGGGCTTTAAGGTGCATGGGAAGGAGTCCCATGTGTGCAGACTGAAGAAGGCCCTTTATGGCCTAAAGCAAGCTCCCAGAGCTTGGTACTCCAGGATAGATACATACTTGCAGGAGATGGGTTTCACAAAGAGTGAGGCAGATCCGAACCTTTACTTTATTGTGATAGGTGAGGAGCCTCTCATTCTGGTGCTGTATGTGGATGACTTGGTCATTACAGGTGCAGAGAGACTCATAGAGCACTGCAAGAGAGATCTTGCGGCGGAGTTTGAGATGAAGGACATCGGCTTGATGCATTACTTTTTGGGTTTGGAGGTGTGGAAGGAGGAGGGGCATTTCTTCCTGGGACAGGGGAAGTATATTGTGGACATCCTTGGCAGATTCCACATGGAGGATTGTAGACCCATGTCGACACCGATGATCACCAACTGGAAGAAGCTTCATGCTTCGGATTCCGAGTTGGTGGATCCCACATTGTACAAACAGCTGATTGGTTCCTTGATGTATTTGTATGCCCCTATCGATATCGTTTTGCAAAAACACATAGGCCGCTGGTGTGAGCCTAGGAAGAACACGGGTGGCCGCAAAACATACGACATACTTGCAGGGACAAGGATTATGGTCCGGACTACAAAGGTGGGGATGGAGTGAGATTGGCACAGTTACGTTGATTCTCGATTGGGCAAGCAGTTTCCTCATAGGAAGATCACTTCAGTGCTAATTTTTCAGTGCTATTTTGGGTTGGGTTCGGCAGTGGTGTCATGGTTCAGCCGGAAGCAGCAGTCAGTAGCATTGAGTTCAGCGGAAGCAGAGTATATGGCAGCCAGTCTAGCTAGTTGTGAGGCCATCTGGCTTCGCAAGATGTTGTTTGGCTTGTTTGGTCAGCCGTTGAGACCTTCAGTGATTTACTGTGATAATCAGAGTTGCATTAAACTCACGGAGAATCCAGTATTTCATGACAGGTCAAAGCATATCGGGATCAAATATCATTTCATTAGAGACTATGTTCAGAAGGGAGCTGTGAAGCTTGAGTATATTCCCACTGATGAGCAGGTTGCGGATATTCTTACCAAAGCCTTACCATGGGGCAAGCATGTCTACTTCAGAGACAAGATGGGTGTGGTGACGAACACCTTCCTCGGTAAGAGGGAGTGTTGAAATTTGGTACCGGAGGATAGGTGGTTCCCTAAGGCTTTGATCTTTGGCCTAGGGAAAAGTGTCCAAAAGAATTTAATTTTTCTCCTAAAGTGACTTTATAAAGTTATAAAGTCAAATCTAATTTAAAAGTGACCTTAAGTGATAAAGTTACTAAAGTGACTTTATAAAGTTATAAAGTCAAATCTAATTTAAAAGTGACTTTAAGTGATAAAGTTACTAAAGTCTAATTTTAAATTGACTTTAATAAAGTCAATATAAAATTAGAAAGGAAAAAGTGACTTTGGAAATAAAAGACTAAGTGGGTCTTTATTAAAGTGGGCTGAATTAAAAAATAGAAAGTGAGATTTAAATGAGCTTTTAATCTCAGCCCTAGATCTCAATCTATTTCAGCCATTGGATTTAGGGATTCCCCAAAAGTCACTTAGGGTTAGGTTAAAGGAGGAAAAGGAGGAAAAGATCATTTATTCTTTCATGAGCAGATTGGGAGAAGGAGAGCAAGAGAACAAGGGAGATTTCTGGGCAGTGAGGAGAAGGAGACAGCAACTTGGCACACATTCCAAGGCAGCAGTTCAGCATGTTCGTACAACAGAGTTTGGCACACATTCCAAGGCAGATTTTGGCATGATTTTCTAGAAGGCCGTACAGCAGCCTTTTGGCACGATTTCCAAGAGGCCGTACAGCAGTTTCAGCACAGATTTCGAGGCAGCAAAGGGGCTATTTTATTTGGCACGAATTTCTATGCAGGCCGTAGAGCAAGTGGCTATACCTTTGCACGAAAATCGAGGCAAATTTTGTATAGCAAGTTTCTGCTGTCTTTTGGCACGAATTTCGAGGTCCATACAGTAGCATTTATTGTTGTTTTGGCACAGATTTCGAAGTGGCCGTACAACTGCATTTATTGCAAATTTTTGGGCACGAAAAATGAGGAAATATGTACAGCATTTATTGCTGTTCCTATTTTGTTGTTTGCACATTTTCCGAGGCAGTGGTTAAGCACGGAAAACAAGATAAGTTGTAAAATTTTACTTGCTGATTTTTTTGCTGAATATTTCTCTCACTGTAAAAAGCATTTTTCCAAAAATAAGAAGGAGCTTTCGAACTGGTTTTTCCCAAGAGTTGTAGGGGGTTTTTCCAAGGTCACCTTGACCAAAAATTATTGTTTTATGATGTGTTGAATGGCTGTTTGTTACTGCTGTTTTTTATTTCTGCATTTTCCAGCATTCTAAAAAATTTCGAGAATTTGTGTTTTCAGCAAAATTTATTTTCCAGTTGTTGAATGTATGGTTATGGGAAA
Organism: Pinus albicaulis; assembly: GCA_034641835.2. Taxonomy (NCBI): domain Eukaryota; kingdom Viridiplantae; phylum Streptophyta; class Pinopsida; order Pinales; family Pinaceae; genus Pinus; species Pinus albicaulis. The sequence goes on from CM076577.1 coordinate 414,169,746, forward strand.
GGGCATTTAACTATTTTGGAGTAATAAGGTGAAAACTGAAAACCGAGGTGGGAAACTATAAATTTCTACGTTTATGGTCCTAACATTAACTCATTTTCTAGATTGCTCCAATTTCTTGGGGTTCTAAACCTTGTCTCACATAACACCTCAAATGGGC